>JZKD02S1672716.1:1089483-1147142 GCA_000966675.3 Picea glauca
ACTGGAAAGGGGAGAGACCTATAGATCTCTTTGTAGTCACCCGATCAGCCCATAGGGAGAATTTCAACTTTGAATTCCAAGCCCTTTTGTTGTCTTCCAACAACCTTTTGATGATCCATATCAGGCTTTTGTTGGAGGATTCCGCTAGACCGTTTCCCTGTGGATAATATGGGGTGGAATGAATCAATTTGATCTCGAACTGTTCACAAAACTTGGCTAGCAGTTCAGACCCGAAAGCGGTTGCATTATCAGTGACAATCTTATTTGGGCAGCCGAACCTTATGATGAGGTCCTCCAAGAATCCAATGATTACCTTGTGAGAAGAACTCCTGGTGGGGATAGCTTGAATCCACTTGGTAAAGAAGTTTGTAGCAGTCAGGATCCACCTGTGCTGCCCACTGGAGGCACGATGAATTTCTCCAATGAAATCTAGGCCCCACTATTGGAAATGCTCTGAAACCACCACCGGATTTAATGACAGAGACCTGAGCTGCTACTTTCCTGCAAATTTTTGACATTTGATGCAGGCTCTGACCCTTTTGCAGACATCAGTGAACACGGTAGGCCAGTAGTACCCATCCCTGAGGATTTTGTGGGCTGTGGCTCTCCAGAAATGGTGCCCTCCACATAGGCCACTGTGAAATTCAGCCACGACTGTCTCGGCCTCTGGTGGACTCATGCATTTTAAAAGAACCCCCAGGGGGTATTTCCAATATAACACTTGATCGATCAGGCAGTATCTGACTGCTTTGAGCTTGAGAGCTCTTGCTTTGCTTCTTTGCAGACCATCTGGAGGCCGTAGCTCCTGCAGAAAGTATATCACATCCTTATACCAAGGACATCGAGCCAATGGGGGCTCCCTTTGATGGTCTACGTCAGGCAGTCGATCCTGCTGAATACCTGATCATTCATTGATGAAACTAATCCCTAAAGATTGGTAGTTTGCTTCGGCCAACAGCTTGGCCAAACCTTTACCTTTGATCAATTTGGTGGGTCTTATTTCCAGGTCGAATTCCAGAATTTTGGCTATCCATTTACTCCTTCTCCCGTCTATGTCAGGCCGAATAAGAATGTCTTTAACAACAGCCGAGGGGACATAGGCAATGATTTTTTATTGCAGGACATAGGTTCTAAAATCTTTGAGAGATTTTACCAGAGCATAGGCCTGCTTCTCCATAGCATCATACCTGACTTCGGCATCTCTCAATGCTCAACTGAAATAAGCAATAGGCTGCTCTAGCCCAATGTTGTTTGTCTGTAATAGAACAACAACCACTGTGTCAGGTGAGGCAAAGGAGAAGATAAGAAAATCCTTTGAGTAGTCGGGACTGATAAGCAAAGGAGCTTTAGTCAGGGATTTCTTGATTTGTTCAAAGGAATGTCGCGATTGATGGGTCCACCTTACTTCATTCTCTTTCTTCAACATGGCTGTTATAAGCTTTACCTCCTCAGCAAAGTTAGGCACAAACCTCCTCAGAAAATTAATTTTACCGAGGAAAGATTGGACCTCCTTCTTGGACCTCGGGATTGATAAGGCTTGTATCGCCTCAACTCTCCTGGGGTCAATTCTGACTCCTTCTGCCTATACTATGTGGCCTAGTAACTGTCCCTCCTGCATGGCAAACAAAGATTTCTTTGGGTTTAATGAAATGCCAAATTTTTTTCATTTTAGGAAGACTTTCCTGAGATGACAACAGTGCTCTTTTTCAGATTTTGAAAATAATGTGATGTCATCCAGATAAATGACCATGAATTTATCCTTTTCCCTGATGAAAGCTATATCCATGGCGCGTTGGAATGTTGCCCCTGCATTCATTAATCCAAATGGCATATTGACATACATGAATGTGCCCCATGGAGTGGTGAACGTTGTCTTTTCCCTGTCCTCAGGCAGAACGAAGACTTGATTGTAGCCAGAGAATCCATCAATCATGGACATCCTGGAATCTCCTGTCACCCTCTGTAGTATATGTTCCATCATCGGTAAGGGGTAGTTATCCTTCCGAGAGATCCTGTTTAGGTTTCTAAAGTCCACACAGAGTCATATTTCTCCATTCTTTTTTCTTACTGGCACCAAGTTGGCCACCCACTCTGAATATCTCAGTGGCATGATGATCTGAGCTTGAATCATCTTCTTCACTTCCTTCTCCATGATAGGCAGCAGCATAGGACTGATCTGTCTCAACTTCTGCCTAAACGAATTTGCATCTTCTTTTAATGGGATTTTATGCTCGATGACAAAAATGTCATATGTTTTGAGGTCTTTGTACGTCCAGGCGAAAACATCCGCAAATTACCTCAAAAGTCCAATGTATTCAGACCTCTTCTCCTTTGTCAGACTTCTTGACAATTTGACATACTTGGGCTCACCCTCAGTCCCAATGTTGCATTAAATAGTACCAACGTCCTCCTCTGAGACTTATCCTTTTAACGATACATCATTTCCATCAAAAATTCTTTCCAAAGGAACCAGTCCTCTGGGAATATGGTTGTTGGGCAGCTGTACAATGTCACGCTCTGCAATTTTATTCAGAAAATTACCCCCATCGAGCTCTTCCTCTGAGACGACGTCTTGGTCAATGTGCATTTCTGAAAATTCCTCGACAGTCTCCAAGAACCTCTTGACCTCGAGATCATCCTTGAATACCTTCCAATGTTTGACATTGTCAGGTATGGAGGGCTTGTATTTTACCTCTACATCATATCTGAATTTGGGCGACAAGGATACTTTGAAATTGCTAGCCGATGTAGCCAAGGACTCTGCCAAGGTGTTCTCCTCTCTCGAGATGAATGAAATGTTAAATGCTGAGAAGAAACTGTCAACTAGGTCCCACACCTCATTTCTGTAGCATCTGAGTCGAGGATGCTTAGCCTGATAAGCGTTTCTGATCTGCTGGACCACCAACTCTGCAACACCGAACACTGCTACTTCTTGAATTCCCATTTCCCTCGTAGCTCTTAATCCCAAAACAAGAGCCTCATACTCTGCCACATTGTTGGTAGCTTCGAATTCTAATTTGTATGACAGAGATATGGTTTCCTGAGCAGGTGACACGAAAACCACCCCAACTCCAGTGCCTTCCCTGGAAGAGGCTCCATCAAAGAACATTTTCCAGATGGGGGTGATGGAGGGAGGAATTTTAGGGGAAATGGTGGGCTACTTTCTGAGTTTGAGAGGAGGCTCGTGGGCATGGGTGAGTTGTAGTAAACTGGAACCTAAATCAGTGTCCAAGGCAAAGATGGGATGGTTGGTAGGGTTGGCTTCATCACTGATTATGTAGGCCAGTTGGGCTTCCCTGTATAGTCTTCTATGCTCCCCTCTGAACACTGGGATGGTAGCATACGTGAGGTCCATCTGCAAGGTTCCCCCCAGTATTTTTATCCAAGATCTTGACAACAACATACCGAACTTGGGAGGAACATCGACCACTACAATATCCATGACTAGGATTTTCATGGGCAGTTGAAACAAGGTCACGACCAGGTCTTTAATAACTCCGAGGCACTGAACTCTTCTGGAGTCAAAAGAATAGAGGTCATGATAGGCTCGGGTGAATTCTAGTCCCAACTCTTCCATGACAGTTTTGGGCATGAGGTTGTGAGAATCCCCTGAATCCATCAAGCAGTTGTGTAACACTTTATCATGTATGTTTAGGGATGTGTAGAAGGGAGGGGATGAATCATCTCTATCTTCTACCATGGGACCTAGGATAATTGTTGGCTTTTCATCTTGGAGGTTTATGGAGTCTGTGGGAAGGCATGAGGCCTCAGACTGAAAAAGCTCAGAGAAGCGTTTTTTAAATTCTTCATGTTTAATTAGCTCAGTGAGGGGCACAGGAATTATGATATTTTGAATCTCATGCTCGAAATTAAAAGAAGATGTAGCCTTTGGAATTTCTCTTATTTCAGTAACATGATTGTGGACAGTGGGGGAGAGGGGTTGAGCCTTCTTACCTCTGTGACTGTCGACTACTGCGTTAGCCGACTTTTCTGTTCTAGTGGACTGCTCAGGAATATCAGGTGCTGCTGTGTTTTTATCGGACCTTAGGTTATACCTGCCTCGACCGCCGCTAACCTTGTCTCCCGTGCTCGATTCATTTAGCTGAGAATCCATGAGAGACTCCTCGTAAGTTTTTTGAGTGAGATGAGGAAAAGGAGGAGTGTCCTCTAAGCAGTGGATTGGTCAAGCTCATCCGTTTCTCTTTCTTCCTCATCGACCACCAAGTTGTTCTAAAAAGGGGCCTGAATTCTCTGGTCTTCTTTGTCTTTGTCTCTTTGTTCCCTTGGGAAGGCCCGCGGCCCATGGTTATCATATCTCCTGAAACCTCTACCATCAACATTCTGGGGATTTCTGTACATGGGCTTCCCTTCTAACTCCCACCTTTCCATCCTAGCAGAAACTGACTTGAGTACCCTAGCTATCTCATTTGCCTGAAGGGGCAGAGGAGAAGAACTGGATGAGGCAGCTTCAGGCCTCTGCCTGGATATGTTCCTACCAACAGCATGCCTAAGTCGGTCAACAACCAATATATTCGACTCTACTTCCACAACTGCATCCTGCATCTAAGCCAGAGTAATGGCTCTTCTTTCCCTCAACAAGAGGCAGAAATTGGGATCAAAGGCGCTAGCATAAGTAATCTTTGCAGAGGCTTCAGAGGGTTTTATCTCAGCAGGGATTTTGTTGTATATTTTATTAAATCTCTTGGAGAAATCAGAGACGAACTCTCCTTCCTTTCTCTTCAAAGACCCAAACTCTTTCATGTAATACATGAAGTCTTTCTTATCTCCCCACTGTCTTAAAAAGGCATTATCTAAAGCTTTGATTCCATAAATAGATCCAGGAGGTAGGGCCTTAAACCATTTTCTAGCCTCTCCTTGGAGACTATGGACAAAAATCCTCATCCATACGTCTGCGTGCATGATGTTATTATCATCTGTGAAACTGTAAAAGGCTTCTAGGTGCTCTTATGCAGTTATGTCCCCCTCACCTGTAAACCTGGACTGTTGTTTGAGGTAACCATCTGCTGGGAGGGTGTTGAGAGGCTGCGGTAGCACAAGGGGAGCATACCTAGCGGCTATAATGGCCTCCATTCGGGTCAGAGGGGGATTAGCACCAGCCATTTGAATATTAGGTGGAGGAGATCTTTGAGGAGAAGGAGTTCACGAAGGGAATGCTGAGAATGAGCCTCTAATTGGAGTGGGTAACAATAGGGGATTTAAGGAGAAGGCTATCGAGCTCAAGTCAGCGGGTGCTCCTCTTTGTACAGGAGTGGTTAAGCTAGGTGTAGGGAAATATTCTGCGGTCCTAGGTCTACGCCAGGGTATAGCCTCAGGGGAGGGGGGAGTGACAAGGTCTTGACCCTCCGGTCCCAGACCAGGAGAGGAAAACTCGACAGGAACACTCCCAAAATTTAGGAAACGAGAAACTGCAGAAACAAGCCTGTCGGGAAACTGAGGAGGAGAAAAAGGAGCTCGCACAGAAGGATGTGGTGAATTACCTAGTTCGGTGATGGACGCTTCTTCTTCAGAGGCCTTTCCCCTTCTGAGCGTCACCTCTGGATCTGTTTCGGGTGTATCTAGAGGAAACTGTGGATGAGACCGCGTACGCCTACCCCTGAAAGCCACAATTGACAGGGCAGGTTCGCCATAGTGGATTCGTCACAATGGAGTCGCCACAATTGAGTCGCCAGGTGCATGCTAAAAATATTGAAAGGCTCCGATAATCCGATGCACCTTCGGATTGAGCGGCTCAATGTCGTTCTACCCAGGGAAAACCTTCAATTTCGTCCTCGACAACGGTGCCAGAAATGTTAGCATCGAAAGTCACTTCTGGATTGCTTGCAGGAGCAGAGCCCGACGCCCATCAGTTTTTATGTCACGGTTTGATAAATGGGTGATCAAATGGGTAGCGACTCGAGGAGATATCACTCTAACTCGGGGACTGGATCTGGTACGTAAAGAACAAAGGAGGTCTGAAATCCTAACTTCAGCCAGTGGGTTGATTAAAAGATGAGCAGGTGGAAGACTTAGTAAGAAAGGTGAACAAACAACTCTGGGCAACAGGCTTACAGCGGTTTGTAGGGGAAAAACTCTAAACGCAGGATCCTCCTGGTTTAGGGCTTCAAGAAATTGAATAGAAGACTTGGATGGATCATCCAATTCCAAGTCATTCAACGTTAAGGAAATCACAGGAACCAATTAGAGACTCCGTAACTATTACAATGATCCATTACAACATCATCCTATAACAACTACAACTCGACTGGATCCTCCAATTCTGAGTTGCTCTAACACAGTATAACAAAGATGTAAAGAAACTGGCGTTCATAAGGCAAGAAGTCTCAGAAGTCTAGAAATAACCAGTAAACAATGCTTCATTAAAGTTTTACAACCGGGAGCTCTGCTCAACCATCGATACCCACAAAAATGGTAGAAATGCCTACATATACTTGGAACTGACTCTGGCGCTGAAGGCATGATCATATCATGAATTCAATGCTTGACATTGAGGAACTTCTCTGTTAGGCTACGCATGCAGACGTTGGGCAGAATGCCCATGCAGTCGTCTGTCAGACACGATCTTTGTCAGGAGGGACCGACAACCTGTCTTTGTACACACTCCTTTCTAACCTTCTATTTAAGGAAGGAGATGATGTATCACCCACCTTCCTCAGTTGCATTAACTGATTCATCGGGACCTAAGAGGCTCTGGTCGAATACTCATTTGAGAGATGTGGTAGCCTACCTTTGGCTGTCTGTTGCTTTTCTAGATTTCTGTAGGGGGACTCGGCTGGCCAATGTGGACAAAGATGACAAGGCTGAGGTGATGGGCATGACAGACAAGATATTGGGCATGCATGTGCTCTTGGGAGCTAAAGGTGTAGATGCGATGTGGCACAAGAAGGTGATGTGGGGATAGCAGAGGATATCCGGTGACTGAACAAGGTGGGGGGAAATAAGCTGAGGCAGAGGTGGCTAAAAGTGAAAGATAATGAAATGGAGGATACGTGTCATCGGGGTCTAAGAGGCAGAATGAAAAACCTAAACGCCTCTCCCCCAGGCCTCCTTCTCGATGACCAGGCGTCAAATCCGTGGGCCCGATTCTGGGCGCTATTGGAAATTCGGGGTTCAGAGTTTCAAAGTGCAAGAAATAAGGGGTTCCAACTTCCTGAAATCTAATACCCGATATGCCGACCGAATAACCCGATCCACGGTCCCTTCCTTTACCTTCGCGGCTTCGGCACCTAACCATGGTTATCCCCGACTCTCTATCGGGGTTCAGGGTTTTGCGGTTCTCACTGTCGAGAACTCCTCGTCTCTCCAATCCCCGATTTGCGACGAGCTCCACCTCTATGAGCTAGCCCCTACCGACTAGAACATGAACCATATGACCACTACCTCCGTGTGACCGTAGTCGAACCCTCCATTGGAGTTTCAACGTTCACGATGACGCGATGTTTGTGTCTACGAGATTCACGATTTTCCGATCCCCGATGGCTTCTTCCGTGCTAGCCCTTTGACTAGGCCCTGGTCCAGGTGACCACTACCATATGCCCTTGACCACACTCTCCATCGGGGTTTCGCGGTTCAGATTTTTGAAGGTGCGCGAATCACTCGATCCCAAGATCCTCAATATCTCGATGACGTCGATCTCCCGCCACGCGTCCTTTCCCAGACGAACGGTCTAGATCTCTTTCGCTGCTTCTCATGTCCATGATTAGGCTCGCTTGCTTGACTCGGTCCCCAAACAAATTTCTTATGTGTGCTGCGCTTGGGCACTTATCGCGCAATCCTACAGACCTGCGTACCCTTGTTCCCCAATACCACAATTGTTGCTAATAGAGCTTACCAGAACATGGATGCCCTAGGTAGGTCCTGGTCGCATTATGGTGTCCATGCCGTCTCTAAAACATTGTAGGCTCGGGAGTCCTTATAGTCTTTTATGAATATGAGTTTGAGCCTCATTTGCATGATTCTTCTTCGCTCTTGATCTCACCCTCATGACTCCCAAAAAATAACGGGTCTCCTTTTAAGCCCTTTTCAGACCCTCTAAACATGAAAAGATTTCCGAGCGATCTTGTGGCCTTTCGCTCGTTAAACTGAAATTTGAAGTCACGTCTGTCCGACGGTAGTTTACCCCTTTTTCAGTCCGAACGGTCAACTGTATGAACAAATGTATACTCTATGGCACTTCAACTCTATAGAAGAGTACTCTCAGGTATAATTTTATCCCTTTTTCGGGCTCGAGGGACTAAACTTACGAAGAAGGAACCCCCACAGAGTCCATAGTTAAGATCTTTTCAGACTCCCTAAAATTGAAAAGATTGTCGAGTGACCTTGTTCTTTCACACTCATTAAATTGGTCCAGAAGAACATTCTTGATGGAGTCCATAGTTAATATTTTTTCAGACTCCTTAAAAATGAAAAAATAGCCGAGTGATCTTGTCCTTGTCACACTCATTAAAATGGTTTTGAATTGACGTCTAATCAGTGCTAGTTTACCCTTTTTTGAACCAACTAGACTATCTTCGAAAAAGGTACCCCAATGGAGTCTCCTTTTATGTTTTTTCAGACTCTCTAAATATGCAAAAACCACTGAGCTTACCTTCTCTGGGCTCATTAAACTTACATCGAAGGACATTACCATTGTGTGTTTTGTTAACCGCGTTTGCATACCTTATACGCTATCCTTGTAACAATTTGTTTTTGCATCTTAACACCTTTGGCCCCTAGAGGATTTTTCCCGAGTATCATTCTACTAGAACATCAGCCTTGTCCTTGTGCCTTGAGCTTGTATGTTTGCAACACTCATTCCTCCCTTGTAACATAATATTCCTTTATTCTTTTTCTACAATTATTGAAAAGAACAAAAATAATCAAATATACCCCAAAAAGAGGAAGGGAAAAGTATTTTCTTTATTGGCAGCATAATGAGTCGCCCTTGGATAAAGCACATCTGTCCCTTTGTTCATCAGACTATGGGATGTTTTACGACCTTAGGAATCTTTTTCTTGCTATATAGAGTTGTGTCCCCCACCATTTGGTTATCCTTCCAAACATATGGAGAGTTTGCGTTGCCTCCTACTTCATAGACTTATGATTAACATGCATGCTGCCTGAGTCTCATCATTTGTTGTGCTATTATCCAAGGGAAATTTGTCACCAAGCCTGAGTCAGCCCCTCTGCAATATGTCTCTTGTCCTCATACCCGGCCATCCTGAACATCCAATCAAGTCCTTGGTCGAAATCACTGAAGCCTTCCATCTGATCATCAAGATTATCAAGCCCATGATCGATGAGCCGTCGAAGAACTCTGGGTAGTGTAGTCGTACACTCATATTACACTCCTACCCAAGTTTTGAAGATTTTGAAGTTGTTTCTTGAACTCAGAAGATCTCATCTCCAACCATTAGGCCGAATCTGCTTCTGGAAGATGGATACTCTATATGTATATCTTTCTGATTTTGAGATGTACTCCATTGTGTATTGTTCGCGGCTACTCTTTATAGTTATTTGACATGGATCTACAGTGTATTTGATTGGTATCCATGATTCTATTTTATCCCGAGCATGGGTATGCCCTCCTCAGTGAGACATTTGTTATTTTGCAGACGACACCTCCCAGTTCCTGATCCTTGGGCTCAATCGTTCGGCACATCAGTAAAGATTGGTAATCTATTTTGGCCATTAGATGCTCTTCTGACCTCACACATTAGGGGGAATCTATTATAAACCTAAATTGCACCACAGATTCTTACCTGGCATCAGGCCAACTCATATCCCTTCTTTGCCAAAGCACTGCTGAACAACTCTTTGAAAATCCTCTTTTATAAAGGCCAACGTGCCCTAATCCATTACTGCATGCGTGTACATGTTGGCTGACCCAAAACAGCTCGCGTGGACTGACAAAAGCATGAAAAAAGGAAAGTTGTCGACGGAGCACAAAAGCTATGGGTGAGTTAACTAAAACTTCTGGCCATGCATGGCTGAGGGTTCGTCCAAATACCTAGCTCCTTCTAGCCTATAAAAGAAGAGTAGGGGTCCCATTTGGAAGAGGAAAAATATAGCAAAGAAACTCTGCCCATTTACGTATTCCCATTGTCCCAACCCTTTAGCCTTTCCTTGTGCCAAAGGAGATTCAAAGAAAAGCAGTTGGAGGATAGTAGAAGAGGAGCCCAAGATCAGGTTCGAGGAGCGGTGGCCGGTCTCAACTTTTGTAAGTTGACTCGTTCAAAGTAATAAAGAAAATGATTTTCCCATCCCAATTCATGAACTTTTATAGTTTGATTAGTATATGTTTGGATTTCTAACCTGTTAGTATATAAGTAGGATGCATGCATAGTTGTTTCTTGTCTTGGATGCAGGTCATCTTTGGAAGGAGTATTGCAAACAAGTAATCAAGTACAACGAAGGATCGACATCAAACGCTGGGAACAAGGTAGGTTGATCTTTCCATGCATTTACTAAGAAAAGGGGATTTAAATCTAGGGATGAAGGTAGAAAGTAGTTTCTCTTTGGTCATATATGCATGCAAAGTCTGAACTCTATTTGCTAGTCTGTAGGGAGATTTTCCCCACAACAGGGATGTTTTGTTTTATGTATTTTTGGTTGCCCATAGATCCTCAGGGTTTGGGGCTTGTGAGGAACTAGACATTTTTTGGATGTTAGGATCAAGGGAGGAAGATTTGATGGATTTGGTGACCAGGATGGTGTTTGAATTAATAGTGTTTTTGGGAAAAGGTTTATAAGTAGAGGAAGAGAGAAGGTCAAGAAGTTTAGATTCATAGTCGAAGGTGTTCATGATAACAAAGGAATTACCTTTATCGACTTTAAGGATAATGATTTCATTGTTGTCATTAAGGCTATGAATAACAAGCAGATTTTCTTTAGATAAGTTGATTTTAGGTGGTTTGGACCGCCGGAGGATCCTTCTGCATTGTTTCCTAATTTCTTCAGCTTCGTGAGTGGGAAGGTTGTGGGTAATGGATTCTATGGAGAAAATAATGTCTTCTACTAGGACACGCCTAGGAGTTATGGAAAAATTAAATCCTTTTTCGAGAAGAAGGAGGGTGGGAGGGTCTAGTTTTAACGAATAGAGATCCAAAACCCTTGCTTCTGTGGAAAATCATACATAGGTCAAATTGGTAGATACTCATACTACCCACAATCGAACCTCCAAATCAGCTATCGTCGAACACTCCTTCAAATCTAAGCACCTTATTTGTTTTGACCAAACTAAAATTCTAGCCAGGCAACCCCCATTACTCTTCTCAGCTCATTTGAGAAACACTTGAAACAAAAAAACATCCTAATAATTTTGATCACAAAGATGACTACAAACTTAGCCAATATTGAAAACCCATCATTCACCACCTTGATCATTAGACTTCCTTTGTTGAGTTCCAATTCCTACAATATCTATCCCCCCTTCCTTTTTATTCTTCTTTTCTTTTCTTCCTCACATTATTTTCCCTTTTTATTCTTCTTTTCTTTTCTTCCTCACATTCTTTTGGTTTCTTCCATTACATTATTCTCCCCCATAACCTACTCCTTTCTCTTCATTTACCCTAGGTTTATTTATTTTAATTTTTTCAGTCTTACCGATTCTTTGTTATTTTCATTATTATATCATATTAAATCATATCACCATTTTATAATATAATTTCAACTTACCAATATTATTCTACATTGTCATATGGTAATCTATACAAATAACATTTTATTCATTACTATATTATATCCTTCTCATTATTTACATATTATATTATATTATTAAAGTATCGTTTCAATATCATCCTCCTTTATTATTTGGCTATCTACACAAACAATATTTTCCTCTTTATTTTGTCTATTTCTCTCGATATTTTTAATTTCTCCCTGATATTATTATCGAGCCTTCTCCTCCTCTTTACATCTGTTTTTTATTTTATCTCTCCTTAACCATTAATTTGATTTTTTTAATATTTATTTTCTCAACAAATTAATTTTTCAATCTTATTTAATTTCAACGGTTTTGTTAATTCTTTACTTATTTTTCATTCAACATTTACTTACCTAATCTTTTTCTCATGTTTATTTACTTGTTTAGCTATTTAAATACATATTTAGGCAATTTTTTCTTATATATAAGCTTTTTATTGTCCCATAATGACTGGAAATTGGAATATTCACTCAAAATATGTTAGACGTTTCAAAATCATATACACAATATATCCAAAAATATTCTCAACACAAATTGATTATAAATATTTTAAATTAAATAAAAAACTATGTCAATTGATATGATCGTTTTATTCTCTATTAAATCAAAACTCATTTATATCTAAATAGAAAAAAATTTATTATGATTTTTTTATTTTATTTAATAAATTAAAAACTTTATCTATAGAAATATTCCAAAGAAGTACAGTATAAATATGCTTTCATAGATATTAGTTAATTTGTAAATAAACTTAATTAAATTTAAAATATTAAATTTCAAAAAAAAAACCTATTAATAATCCACTATGAAATATAAATGATTCAAACAAATAAATACAAACTCAAAAAAAAAATAGTGGACAATACCTTTTAATGGAAATATTCCATACACTACCACTTCTTAATGGTGTATTGTATCACAAATCTAAAGAGAAGACATTAAATATTAATGTAAATGATATAAAATTAAAAAAAAAAAAATAGAATTTGAAAAGATGAAAATAAATAAATGATTTGAGCTTACATGCTAGAGTCATAATGAGGAGGGACACATTGTGAGATATGTTAGTAAGTTTCTCTTCTAGTCTTGTAAATCTCTCCTTTACTGTATCTCGAGGGTTGTTATGAACAGACTCATTAGCCATGGATAGGGTTTTGCGACTTTCTTCTTAACACAATTCCTAGATCCCTACAAATTTCCACAAACACTCAAACAAAACCTGCTCTGATATCAATATGATTTGTAAACTACCATGGTTATTTCACTGGAAAGTTCACCACAACATATCTAACAAAATATCGAGATCTTTGCTGTGAAGGTTAATTTCCTTTATATCTCAGATTTTTTAATTACTGGTTTTCGACTTAAAATGTATGAAATAGATGAAATGAAAAAAAAAAAAAAACATACATAAATACTCACACATCATCCACAAATAAACACAATATATAACCTAGGAAACCCAATACAGAAGAAAACTCAACTAGAAGGATAGGTCGCTCTGCTCTCTTTTCTTCAAATGCAAGTACAAAGAAAGAGGCACTCCATGTGGAGTTTCCTTTGACATTGTGGCCTATATGGATGTTATAGAATACATCCTCCTTTATTATGCTCTCCAAATACCACTCCTAGGTGCTCTGCCCAAATATGGAACAAATATAGTGTTAAAAAATTGAACCCCTACTCCTCCTAATGGCTCGATATTTAACATCACCCAATATTCATCTAGGGGTAAGGTTTTGACTTCCTCAACCCTTAGTTATGATAAGGTTTTGGAGCTTCTAGAATCTTCTTGGAAGTCCATATGTGGCTAGCCCCATATGCATCATTAATGGGGACTGATGTGGCTACCATGGTGGTCAACACGGTAGGCTAACTTGCAGGAGGCATAACTTTTGCATATTAGCTCCAATTGACGTGATTTTTGCACAGTTGGAAAGGTGTCTATGTAGAATAATGTTAAGGGGTTCGAGATAATGTTGGAAAAGTTTTGACTCCCAAAATTCCATTTGATTCCTCAAAATGGATATGAAAGGTTTAAAACCCTAATTTTCCAAATTGGGACCTACCATTAAAATGACCTTGCAATATGATTACTCCAATTTTTTTAACTCTGAAAGCATCGAGATAGATGAAAATTAATATAAGGATCCAATCTAGATCACAACTCCCCATTTATGGATTCTTTTGGTCCCCAAAATATTTACTAAAGGAGGTAAATAATTGTTTCCACTACCTTCTTCCTAGAATACCACTTTGCATTGCCTGTAAGTTGTCCTTTCACCCCAATCTATCAAAGTTCATGTTGTCTTTGTCTTGTATTTCTAGACCGCTTCTGAAAAACAATGTCCTCTTCCAAGTTTGCCTAAGAATTCGATGCTATGTCATTTATGGAAGGTAGGAAATGCTACTCCTCCTCTTGATATAACATGGAAGGCTCATAGTGTTTGAGATTCTCCATGTTCACTACTGAGTAAATGTCCATGTATGGGGTTAGATTGAGTATGTAGGCATTATTTCCCACCTTCTCAAATATCTCAAAAGTTCCATACTGCAAAGCCTTGATCTTCTTACCAAGACCTTGTACTCTTTCCTTTTTAATTTGTAACCAAACTCTGTCTGCCACTTTGAATGACTTATTGGTTCTGTGTTGATCATGTCTAGCCTTGCATTTTTCTTATCACTTCTTTAGCGTCTCCTGTACTTGCAAATGGATTTTCCTAATTTTTTAACAATGTTTTCTTCTCTCAATGCATCTCTTATGATGTCCTCCCTCACTCATCCTTGTTGTTTGTATACAACATCCAAGGTTTAAGGTGGAAAAGATCCAAAGAAATCTTGAAAAGGTGACTTACCAATAGAAGTGTGGATTGCTCTATTATAAAAGTGTTGTATGTATATCATATTTTCCTCCCAAATCTTCAAATGCTTATGATTGTAACCCCTTTGTTATCACTATAATACTTTCTTGGAATCCAAGTCTTGATATTTGGCGGAATGCTAAATCAACATAGAGGAGTGTTATATTAGCGGGTGGCATCATATCTGGTGGAGAGGGTTAAAATCGGCGGAAACGTAGGAGTGATGGAACCCGGTGGGCCATATATCTTGATTAGCCCAGATCGACGGTCAGGAGACATATCGAGCGAGGAAAAAATGCGGAGGTTAAGCACTAGAGAGAGGGCTGAGGAAAAAACTGTGGTTTCAACCCATAGACACATGGCACCTCTAGAAGCATATCAGGGAGAAAAGTGGGTGAGCGCGAAACCACTCAACCACATCTCGATGTCATGTTTTCTAATATCATTAAATATGTTAAATCTGAAGGTCGCATGTGGAGAGGGGAAAGTGATGGCCGGTCAAATCATCTTAGCCACTTGTTCGAGTACCTTTCATCCGTGCAATGTCAGGTGAGCGCTGCCAGATAACTAGCTCGAAGGCTCATCATTCGAAATAGATTGGCCAAACATGATAAAGTGACGTGCCTGCAAGTACTCTTGTCAATATTTCATGATCAACACTCAATGGCGATTATCATTCAAAACATGGGTTACATTACTCTGTTTTGGGCAATTAACATTCTATTTCAGAACGAGGTAATCACAGGTCGAATCATTCAGCTAAGGAAGATAAGTTCATGCTTTCTACAAAACCAGGGAAAATGGATATGATAGACCAAGTGGCCTCCAGTGAACCAGGATTTTCAACTAATATGACAAATTCATCATTGAATAAGAGAGATAAATTGGTTGCTCGAATCTTAGCAACAAAATTTTATACAAAGACTTAGGGAGAGCTAGGAGCGGATGAAGAGGTCATATTAAATCTCATCATGAAGGATTTAATCATCAATGGATACGCAGGCAAACACCATACACAAGTTGTCAAGAGGAAAGAGAGCAAGCGTCATAAGACAAAGGTAAAAGCTGAGGTGGTCGAAAGCGTTGGGGAAAACCAACCTGCCTGACTTGATACGTTAAAAGAAGAAATTGTCAAGATGAAATAGATTGCAGGCTAAATTTATTGTGTGTCAGAGAATTTTGTAATAATATTGACAAATGGCCTTCAGGGAAAAAACATCAAATATGTCAGTTTTGTTTATAACGTCCCCTAGAAAATAGGAGTTTGGTTGTTGTACGTTACTCTTTTGTAACCGACAACTATTTTGGGAACTTTGGGGAAGATGATTCGTTCTAAATCCAAGATGTAATCTACCTATATATACTATTACAAAGATAAATAAATGGTTGGACGGACCGAAGAGGGGCCTTCCCTCGTAGCAGGAAGAATTTGTAAATCCATGGAGCTAAAGTGAATATACAATGCAGAAGCGTTTTGAACTGTTTATGAAAAGATTCTAATGGTTGTGATATGAGTTTTGTTTTCTCTCATAGTGTGTATTTCTTATGTCTTTGAAATCCCATTTACATTTTCCTCTTTTAAATTGGAGAGTTAAGAGTCCAGAATTCGTCTTATGATGCTCTCGAATTAGCAATTTAAATGATGTAATCCTCTTCTTAACTAATTAAGAATTCATTTCAATATGCTTTGATGTAGTTATTTGTTTCCCTTTTCCTCTTTCACCATGCATATTTCAGTTTTTAAAACTTAGACTCATTACCTCATTTAGCCTTTCTCCTCTAGATAGTTCTAATGGCCTGCCACTGCTTTATCCATTTTCCACTCAATAGCCCCAAATGTCAGCCCCTTTCCTTCACCAACAACTGTATAAAACCCCCAAACAAACCAAATCTAGCCACTGATTATCAAAGAAATACCTAGTTACGCGAGAGAGCCCTCTCTGAGTTGAGCAGGCTAGTGGCCAACTCTAAAGTAGGTTTAAATAGTTACCTTTGTCGTTTGTCTATTCAACCGGACAAAATTTATAGAGTGTTAACATTTTGTCGTCGTTGTCGGGGAGGAAATTGGAAAATATTCCATGGGAAAGAATGACATGGTTGAGTTCTAGGGTCTGCTAGCAGTAGACACTTAGGCACACATTGGCTGTATTCCTTCTCTGGTGACTCCACACATCAAAAATCAGTTTGAAGGTGATTCCATTGGTAGAAGAATCCAAAAATTTTAATTTTCAATGGCGACTCCACTCTCAATGCAGAATCAAGCTTCCAAAACATTATTGGGGACTCCACTCAAGCTTCAAATGTAATGCAGAGACTCCGTTGGAAGATGAGATCCCTTGACAAAGGTATGAAAAGGCATTATGGAAGAAAATAAGTACTTAAAATTGGATTTTTTCCAAGGCATTTCATTGTTTGTTGTAAGTTTCCTCTCGTCCTTTCCTAAACAAGCTAGACAAATTTTCCTTCACCTACTGCATGCAAATAATGACCATGATAATACTGAAATTACATATCCTCCTCTTGAGATTATACAAATATCTCCTCAGTTTATTACTGACTTCGATCAAAATCTCCCACCTGAACCATATGATAACCATGACCAGGTTGATGAGCCTCATGAAACCAAGGCTGATATTTCACCTCATGTACTTGATCCAACACACTCCAAAACTTAGCATAGATACAGACCCTTAAAGTACCTCACATCCTACATGATTTTCCTCCAAAGTACTATGAGTACCTACTTGTGTTTGATGGGGAACCTGATACCATATCATCTGAAAAACACATCCAAGGGTTTAAGCATTTTATAGATTTGTTTGAGATTGACCATGAGGATGTTTGTATGAGGGCCTTCTCTCAATCCTTGAAAGGGGGCACTAAAGTTTGATTTAAACATTTGCAGACAGAGACAATTAGCTCATGGGACGAATTGAAGAATGTCTTTTTAAATTTTTGGGGCAGGAAGAAATCTTTGGATCTACAACTTACAGAGTTCTATGCCTTAAAAAGGAAGAGCGATGAAGTTATTTCTATATTCAGCAGAAGGTTTTCCAACATCTATTATAATTTTCCCAAACAAATTCAACCCACTGAACCTTCTTCCATGCTCCATTATACAACAACCCTTCATCTAGATGTGTCTTTCCTTCTGATGGAAACAAGACCTAATTCCTTACAACAAATGTTTAATGATTCTCATGAGATTCAACACAATATTCAAGCATGTGAAAAGATTCGAAATGAGGGGTCAGATGCTCAAGAACATGAAATTGAATATGAACAGAAAACAATTGATTGGAATCTTGTGCATAGAGTTGATAATATTATATACCCTCCCAAATTTTTTAATGCCAATGATTTTGAAAAAAATTATATTCCACTTGTTGAATGAGGAGGTCCTGATCCATTCCATGATAAGCAAGGGGGTGATTGTTTTATGTATTCATTTGTAGACAGTAAAAAAAATGAGTCTGCAAATCAGTTTGTTGAAGAGCATATCGATGTTCCAAATTTTTTCTTGTTAGATGACATTGCAGACGTTGTTGATTTTCCTATATATGATGAATATGATGATGATTGTGATGTTGACTTCCTAAACAACTATTTGTATGTTCTCTATCAGAAAATGTCCCTTTTCAGCAATGCCATGAGAGCAATCAGCCTACGTATCACAGTTACAAAGAAGAAAGTACTAAATCAGCTGAAGGGAATTCTTTACCTTTATGTTTTTCTTCATTTAAATTATTGAAAGAAAATTCTAAGATTATCATTGAAGCAGATGAATGTGTGTTGAGGCCAAATCTCACTGATTCACCAGAACAAATTGACAAGATATTGCAATAATCTTCTCATATGGTTGATGACCCTATTACTTGTTATGTAGAAGGTCTTGTCAGTTCAAAATTGCAGCCGTTGGTCGAAGATGAATCTAAAAATGAGTGTGTTCAGCCATCCAAAGAAATATAAAATTGTGCATATGACAACAATGAAGAAAATGAAGAAGGTTTTGAATAAGGTGAAAGAACCTTGCCATTATTTTCTTCTTCTTTCAAATTGATGAAACAAAATGTTTATAATGTTTCAAATCGGAAATCCTCCAGACATGATGTAGAATATTCAGAAAGAAATGGACTTGAAAATGAAAACTATCTTCCTCTATGTTTTTCTTCTTTTGAATTATTGAAAGAAAATCATGAGATAACAAAGGAACAAGGAAAGTCTGATTGCATTCACAATGGCACTGTTTTACATGAGAAAATTGTTATCTGTGAAGAATACCAACAAACTTCTCATACATTTAATGATCATGCGGCTGATTACATGGAAGGTTACTTCAGTTTAGATTTGCAGCCTGTGCTCAGCTATCAACCTGAAAAAGAAGATGAAGCTGATCAAGAAATTGTTGTTAAATGTTATTTTCCTCCCTCTAAAACTAATATAAGTATGCAACAAGATTTCCAGCATGGCAAAGTGTTTCAAAGTTGCCTTTCTTCCCCTGAGAATGATGTGGTGGTCCAATTTCTATTTGGCCTAGACATGGATGAGGATTCTGAAACTTCATCTATGGAAACTTCAAGCAGTGAACAAACAAATTACATAGAGTTTCAAGAAAGAAACAAAATAGTGTATGCCATTTTTCAATCAGAAATACAAAAAGATAATGAAGAGGCAATGGTTTTGTTTGATTCATTTAAAAATCATGGTTTTGAAAATGCATCCATGAGAACTCTTGAATGTGAAATAGTAAACAATGTTCTCTTTTCACATTTACAAGAAGATTATGAGCATAAACTTATTTCCATTCATTCATGTGAAAGCCAAAATGACAATACTCAAGAAAATTTCCAGAAGATTAATAAAACCAAATCAGAACCATTTGATGAACAGAGGATAAGCCTGATGCACATAGTATGGTTGTCATATTTAAATATGTTCAAGGATGTATGAATGTTTTTTTTGATATGCATGGAATACTAGGAAAACCTATTGTTGGCATTTCATTTGAAAGTGTTCCTAGAACTGAAGAAATAGAGCAAGATCAACAAACACTTATGAAAGTGGCTTGTCTTTCTATTTTTTATCATCAAGAAGAAATGATTTTTCATGATTTTCAAGATCCTGTGGCCATCCTATTACAGTCTGCAGTGAAGGAGGAGTTTTTATCATTCATAAGATCGGGTTTTGGATTCAAATTTTTCTTTCAGCTTCCATCTTTTACATTTGTCGACCTACTTAAGAAAGATGTGAGCAGAGAAAAATCGGGAAGCCAATTGCTTGATTGGTTGCATTGGAACTTTAGCATCACTTGATTGAGTATTCATTTCAACAGTTTTAGGGTAGGTAAGTGCAAATAATCTTGTTGGTCAATCATTTTTTGGATTTCCACTAGTGTATACAGTCAAATTTATAGCGGTATATTCAGTAGCCTATGGATAGTAGTGTGTAGAGTTTGGTTTTCAGCAGACACTGGTGACAGGTTGGAGCACGATAGACACACATGTTTTGGGAGCAGCCCAATGGATCCAGAACTTGGTCTACACGTTCTTTTCTACCTCAAAGGGAGGGTAACATCCCCAATTGGAGCCTATGCTATCACTATAATACTTTCTTAGAATCCAAGTCTTGAGATCTGGCGGAACAGTAAATCAGTATAGAGGAGTGTTAGATTAGCAGGTGGGGTTATATCTAGAGGAGAGGGTTAAAATTGGCAGAGACATAGGAGTTATGGGACTCGACAGGCCATAGATATTGAGCATCCCATATCAACAGTCAGGAGACATATCGGGCGAGGAAACAACGTGGAGGTTAAACACTAGAGGGTGGGCCGGGGAAAATACCACGTTTTCAACCCATAGACACATGGCACCTCCAAAAGCATATCGGGGAGAAAAGAAGGTGAGCGTGAAACCACTCAACCACGCCCCGATGTCACGTGTTCTAATATCATTAAATATGTCAAATCTAAAGGTCACATGTGGAGAGGGGAAAGTGACGGCCGGTCATATCATCTCATGCCACTTGTTCGAGTACTTTTCATCCGTGCAATGCCAGGTGAGTGCCACCAGATAACCAACTTGAAGGCTCATCATTCAAAATATATTGGCCAAACATGATAAAGTGACATACCTGCAAGTACTCTTGTCAGTAGTTCATGATTGGCACTCAATGACGATTATCATTCAAAACATGGGTTACATTACTCTATTTTGGGCAATTAACGTTCTATTTCAGAACGGGGTAATCACAGGTTGAATCATTCAGCTAAGAAAGATAAGTTCATGCTTTTTGAAAAACCAAGGAAAATGGATACGACAGACCAACTGGCCTCCAGTGAACCAGTATTTTAAACTAATATGACAAATTCATCATTGAAGAGAGAGAAATTGGTTGCTCGAATCTTAGCAATTTTTTTTTATACAAAGCCTTCGGGAGATCCAGGAGCAGATGAAGAGGTCAGATTAAATACCATCATGAAGGATTTAATCATCAATGAATACGTAGGAAAACACCATACATGAGATATCAAGAGGAAACAGAGCAAGCGTCTAAAGGCAGAGGTAAAAGTTGAGGTGGTCGAAAACATTGGGGAAAACCAACCTGCATGGCTTGATACGTTAAAAGAAGAAATTGCCAAGATGAAATATATTGCAGGCTAAATTTAGTGTGTGTTAGAGAATTTTGTAAGAATATTGACAAATGGACTTCAAGGCAAAAACCTCAAATATGTCAGTTTTGTTTATAATGTCCCCTAGAAAATAGGAGTTCAGTTGTTGTACTTTACTCTTTTTTTACCGACAACTATTTTTGGAACTTTGGGGAAGATGATTCATTCTGAATCCCAGATGTAATATACCTATATATACTATTACAAAGATAAATAAATGGTTGGACAGACCGAAGAGGGGCCTTCCCTCGTAGAAGGAAGACTTTGTAAATCCATGGAGCTAAAGTGAATATACAATGCAAAAGCGTTTTGAACTATTTATGAAAATATTCTAATGGTTGTGATATGAATTATGTTTTCTCTCATAGTGTGTATTTCTTGTGTCTTTGAAATCCCATTTACATTTGCAACTTTTAAATTGGAGAGTTAAGAGTCTGTAATTCATCTTATGATGCTCTTGACTTAGCAATTTAAATGATGTAATTCTCTTCTTAACTAATTCAGAATTCATTTCAATATGCTTTGATGCAATTATTTGTTTCCCTTTTCCTCATTCACCATGCATATTTCAGTTTTTAAAACTCAGACTCATTGCCTCATTTATCCTTTCTCCTCTAGATAATTCTAATGGTCTTCCACTGCTTTATTCATTTTCGACTCCATAGCCCCAAATGTCACCCCCTTTCCTTCACCAACAACTGTATAAAACCCCCAAACAAACCAAATCTAGCCACTGATTATCAAAGAAATACCTAGTGACACGAAAGAGCCCTCTCTAAGTTGATTAGGCTAGTGCCCAACTCTAAAGTAGGTTGAAACAATTACCTCTGTCATTTGTCTATTCAGTTGGACAAAATTTACAAAGTGCTAACACCCTCAAAAGTTTCACCAAATTCATGTTGACTACTTCTGTCTACCCATTGGTTTGTGGATGGAATGTTATAGTTCTCTTCAACTTAGTGTCCATCATCTCCCACAATGTAGTTCAAAATGTACTAATAAATATGGTATCCTTGTCTGAGAATATGCTCCTTGGTATCCCAAAATGCACCTAGACCTGTTCAAAGAACATGTTTGTTTCTTCTTATCCTTTGATGGTATTTTTACAAGGCATGAGAATGCACATCATGCTAAACTTATCAACTGCCACAAATAGATAGTCATGTCCTTTCCTGGCTGTTGGTAAACCTCCCACAAAATCAATGGAAATTATTTCCCAAGGTCAAGTGGGGATAGGTAAGAGATGATATAAACCTTCGTTCATAATATTGAGATTTTTGGTACAACAAAGTATACATCCTCTAATATGTTGTGCTAAATGTTCTTTCATTTTTGGGTAGTACACATACCTCTATAAGTTATAAATTGTATTCCCAACACCAAAATGTATTACAACCTTGGAGGTGTGATCCTCTTTGATAAGATGCATTCATTCACTGTTAGGGACATAGAGATTGTTGAAATTTTAGAATAACCCATTTTGGAAATGATAGTCAACCTTGTCATGACCTTCTTCTATATGAATTTTTCCTTGTAGTTGTTGAAACAACTCCTTGAAGTTCTCATATTCTGTGTATTCCTTTATGTATGTGATGCAAGTCAAATATGAACCCCTCCAAAATCTTTTTGAACTTTTCCTACACCCAAATCTACTGCTAATTCATCCCATAGTTAGAGTGACCTGATTTTTCTTAAGGTGCTCTAAACCCTTAACAGGGTCCCTAGGATCAATCTCCTCCTTCTATGATTCGATCACTAACAGGATTGAATATTCACATGCCACAATTTAACACAGAGGCACTAAACCATGTTTAACATACCTAGTCCGAAGGACCTCTGTCTTCTCTTCATGCGATCGAGAGCTATGACCTCAGATCTATTCCTTGTTTTTTAATTGGAAATATAGATTGAATCGGTGTGGATATCTACGACCAGGGACGACTACGGAGTCCCAACTAGTATGAACTTTAAAATCGTCGTTGAGTTCTCCAATGGAAGATGCACGTTGGTATTGGGATTGATGTGAGCCGTCAATATTTTGATGGGTGACGATCGACGATCACCATGGATTGAGAAACCAAAATATGTGTAGACGTTAACTCGTCATTTCAATCCTGCAATGGCTCCCTACCATCTATTTTCGTTTACTGAGATATGACGGTTACAACTCAATCGATTATTGATTTACCCCTTTCCTCACTATCGGACGGTGTATAGCGTTCCTAGACAAATGATGAATGGCTGGCATTCATTCCTTTTGATTCTTACACAATTGAGATCTAACGATTCTCATCCACCAACGGAGTGATCAGACGATTGTTGTATCTTACTCTATGATCATGATAATATTTCTCCTCCATCATTCAGTTAGGATCATCGATCCTTCTTGTGATTGATGAACACTGGAATAACATTCCCTGATCTCATATAGAATATGGGATTGCACCAGGCCTCCTCTCCAGAGTTCTCATTCGCGGCCCTGCAACACAAACCATACACCTCAATTATATGATCTCAACTATATGCACTTCTTTAACACATAAGCATACAATACACAATTAACATATATAAATTCAGAGGCTTCCAGAATACTTGAAATAGAGTATTTCCTTTACATTCATATACATATGTTTACATACAATTACACAGAATAACATGCCTTCTAGTCTTTCACTGACCAAACTCCTTCCCTCTCTATGGAATAATCCCTCATTCCACTGGTTGTATTAACATTTGTTGGACATTCTTCAATCTCTTGGCCTGATAAACATTCATTTTGGCCACATCTTCGATGTCTGGCCTAATCCTCTAGGTCTTTCCATCTCTCTCCTAGATTTATGTCCTAATTAACATTCATTTGGCCACTCCCCTTTTCCTCTAAGGCTTACAATAATATACATAGGGATTCTGAATTGTTTCTGGTTCAGATCCAACAAATCCTTAACAAACTCCTAATGATCCTCTTTGATCCACTATCCACTCAACCAAATCCCTATTCTAGGATCTCCTAATCCCTAATATCTTCATGATATCTTCACAAACCTAATATCTCTCATATTCTCACATATTCGAGAACATTTACAATAAAAACCTCACACATATTCCTCACTGAAACCACTCAAACATACATAATTTTCCATTAAGAAACCAATTCCTTAGCAAACATAAGACCCGCTAGGTCAACCAAATATACAATGACTTTTTAGCAGAATGCTCCTGCATCAGTATGCATCATGGGTAAAATGTTCCATGTGCATAATAGTTCCCAAAGATATAATATTGGATGTGGGTGGCCTTGAAACCATGTCTTCCAACTTGTTTGTGTTTCTCTTCTTATACTTGATGACTAGATGAAATTGTTGTAAAAGCCCCATCCACTTGTAATGTTTGGTTTGTTGTAGCTTACTCTAGGCCTTCAAACAATGCAATGGTTGGTGATATGTGTGGATGATGGTGTCCTTTTCCATTAGATAGTTTTTCCACTTCTTGACATCTTGAAGCAAGGCACAAAGTTCCTTGTCATAGGTAGGGTAGTTGAGAACTTCCCCATGAAATATTTCAAAATGATAGCATACAGGCCTTCCTAATTGCATATAAAATGCCCCCATGAAATACCTAGTTGCATCTATCTCCACTTTGAAAGGATTTTTCAAGTTTGGTAATGCAATAATTGGTGCTTGACTTATATTTATTTTCATCTCTTTCCAAGACTTATGTTGATTCTTACCCCACTGGAAACTCTTACCACTCATTGTTATGGTGTGGAGTTGTGCAGGTACTGCTAAAAATGAAGCTATGAACTTTTGTAAGTACCATGGTACCCCAAACAAACTAATAACTTCAGAAAAATTTGTAGGAACTGTCCATTTCATGATGGCCTCCATATTTGTGGGATCTATCTTGAGCTCCACTCCATCGGTCACATACTCCAAAGACACCAAATATTGCTGAGAAAACTCAAATTTATTGAGGTTAGCCAACATTTGGTGCTTCTTTAGAGTCTCTAACACATGCATGAGATGTGAGATGTGATCCTATGAGGTAGATCTATAAATTAGCATATAATCCAAATAAACTATAACAAATGAATCTAAATATGGGTGTAATGCATCATTCATTAGTTTCATAAATGTAGCGGGTGCATTACATAAATCAAATGGCATGACCAACCCGTTGAGGGTTCTGAAGTCCCATTAACTCAACAGTAGGAGCCAAACCCACCTTAGAGGCCCAATTAGACTCTACAACATTTGGTGGGTGGAATGGTTCTCCAAATCTTTCGATCTAGCCAATTTATCGATGGGCTTTACTTAGTGATTGACAAGATATATTTCTATGAAAGTTCCTCCTTTAGATTAAACATCTCTTTTTTTGTCTTTTATTTTATTCGATGAGTCTGATAAAGTAAGGTGTGATGGTATAAACCAACTGATAGAATGGATTCTTAACTACTGAAGAAGATTGAGCCTGGGATAACCCTCGTTCTCTAGCATGCAGACAATGATATTGACACCTATTACAAGTCTAGTAGTAATACATTAACTTGTTGTTATTTCACACTGATTGAGATACACTTAATGAAAGAAAATATGCATGCAATAAGATGAGTGCAAGAAAAATAGTTTCCTTAGCTATACCATCAGTCACATATTAACACAACGATTTTCTTTTTATCATTTAGATCAAAATAAATGCTAAAGTATTGAAAAAGATAGCTTATCAATAGATTCAGAAACTCTTACTAGTTACAGCATCAACTACTAAATTCAAATATGGAAGTAGTTCCTCCTCAATCCAATCACATAACACTTTTGATGAAAATAAAATTTATCTTTGGTTCTAAACAAAAATTCTTAATTAAAGTTGCTCAGAAATATTTCTTTATAATTATCAAAAAAGAGGGTCCTTACCCAAAACCATCAACCCTTTTCCGAAAGGTCGATCCCCCTCTTTATAAAGAATTACTAACTTAAAATAGCTACTAAATTTTGTGTTAAGTTAAAAGAAAGAAGGACATGTGGCACTTGATCTCTTTGTTCTCTTGAGATTGTCTAGCAGTTATACTAGAGTGGATGACTCTTCTCGTACTCTGACCACTTGACAAAGAGATCCTCGCATGTATTATCATATGGGAATCTATGCTGGTCCATTGGGGCTGAGAAGGTTTCCTTTATTTCTATCACTCGTTCTCTATATCTGAACACCTTGGTACTTCAACGTTGTAGAATTGCACGAGCCTTGATCATATGTTTCATAAACTTTTGTACCTGGCCCTGTGTCATTCTCCCCACCTGCGTGATCTCTACTTCCCATGTTGATTCCTATTCTACATGTCGTTTGACTATGTCATGCACATCAACAAAGTCTTCGGGTGAACCGAACTATTGGAGGCCAATGTCTTTCATCTCCCGATTGATCTTTTCCCATCTTCTTTCACACTCATCCCACTTATTTTGTATCTTTTGCTGAGGTTCCTGGGCAATACTTACCTAGTATTCGTCTTCCTTCCTTATCTGGGTGATGTTTCTATCCCTCATCACTCAGATGCCATGATCCTCCGTGTCTTGTCCCTTCTATACTGCGCTGATATAATCGATATGTTTTACAGCCAGGTATGCATTTTCATACCATATCTCCACGTCTTTACAGGTTTCCAGTGCCATGAGAGTGTCTTCCTGAAAATTGGCTACACATGCAGTGAAGAGATGTCTTTCACTCGTGAAGTCATCATATGCACCTCGGAATTCACTCTTCAGAAAAACAGTTGCTTTTGTTGAGCCTGGGTAATATTTCTCTAGATGGCCCAGATTGTCTAGCTCCTTCCTTGCGATGGCCATATCCTTTTCATCTCGCTTTTCTCTATCCAGTGTGGCATTAGTGATAGCCATCCTTGTATCGATTAGCGTAGATGTATTTGCATTTTTTGTGATTTCTCTTCTATGGTGATGAGAATCACACTATCCAGCGTGAGCCTCCTTTTCTTGGTTTTCCTCCTGATTATGGATTTTCTCTTCCTGTCATAAGAAATCGCCTATATATCAATGACCTCATCAATGGGCTCAGGGATTTGTTGGTATCCCCAGGTTAGAGATCTTCCTGGGCTTCCTGCTGTACATATTTTCTCTAAGACCGACTCTTGTACTTATTTGACAAGGGAAACTGTTGTATGTTCCAATGGATCAACCTCCGTCTGGTGTTCATCGGCTGGTGAGGTGTCAGTATTAATTGGAGAGACAGTCATAGGGTCAACACTTACTTGGTGATCGGTTGTTGAGGTTTCGATCTCTATATGTTGCAACTCCTCTTCTTTCTCACCAGAACCTAGCTCATCCCTGGAGCTGAATTTCAGGGATCCCCGATAGGTCATGAATTTTAGTTTCTAAGGTACTCTCAGCCTCATGGTCGCCTTGCAGAGGGTTTGGAATTGATGCATCGGGAGTTGGATCATATGTTCCCCCTATTTCTTTCTCCTATGTAATTGGTATAATAGTTACAAGCGAGGCCTTCAAACTCTCTTCATCATCATAGATAATAATTAGATCAAAAAGGGTATTAGGAATGCCTGTTTCACCTGGTGTTCTTGGAATCTCGTGTTGGGTTGGAATAGTCACCAGTGATCTAGCCTGTGGTGACAAAACTATGGGGTTTTCTGGATCGATAGTTTCCTCCAATGGAGTTGATTCTGAATCATTTAGCTCTTCTATGGCGTTGATTAGGTTGGTTGGGGTGATCCTCTTAGGTTCTAAAAGTTGAGGATCATTTTTTAACCGTTGGACGACTCTTTGGGCTTCCTCTAACAACAACATCCCCCTCCTTTGTATCTCTATGGCTTTTGCTGCTCTATTTTCTTCTCTAACCTTGATGGATTCTTGAGTCCTTTGTTCTATCGTTTCGAATTGCTCATCCATAATCATAGATTTAAACCTATTCATGTTTGGGTTCTATTTTCTCTGTATTACCTCCTCCTAGTCCTGAGAACATTCTGTAAATATCTCATCTTCAAACTTATCATGTGTGTATGGTCAAAAGGAAGAGACTTGTGATGCATGCTAAAGAACTAGGCCTTTAGGGTAATGTTTGTGAAATCAGCCTGTTGGGAACATGTATTCTAGATGGATCAAACCATATTGTTTGGCTTACGCGGTATCCTTCACTATGAAAGACCCTACATGGAAACCATAGGGTATGAACACTCATTTCTTGTCTTTAATGAAAGTGGCATTATAACCCTGCAGGATGGTCTGATAATAGATTTCTCCTACGACAAGCCGGTATGGGACGTGAGTGGGGAGTAAATGTGGTGCAATGGTGGCCCTGAACACCTTGATGTAATTCATGGTTTCCTCTATGTACTAGTGACCTACTTTTGAAATCATTTTCTTGGCCCCTATAGATAGTATTGGGCATTATTTCTTGAAAATAATGAAATAAAACCGAGCTATGAATTCATCGCAGATGAGAGAATAAGATTTTTTGTACATGTTTTCCCACAAGATTTTGAAGTAGACATGTACAGGTATCTCAGTGACGTGCCAACTCAGATTCATGTCAGTAAAGACATTCTTTGTGTAGATCATGTCTAGAAGATATGGAGACATGTGAAAAGCATGTGCTTCTCCTTCCTTTGGCATCTAAGCCTACAATATGCTAGTGCTCCCTTGTTTAGAGATGATTTCTCCTTAGTTTAAGCTACTCCCGGAGATGGACATAGTGTATTCCATGGGCATCCATGCCTCCAAAAACTTATCACAATATTTCTCCCTATATAATCGATATATTAGAGCCATTAAATAGATGTATGGCTCCCTTATATTTGTTGTCTCGTACCAATCATTGCTCCGGTTTGTGAATTTCTTGTCTTCCTTCCACTAGGAGGCCATTAATCAGCTGGTGTCATGGAATTCATAGAACTTCACTATGAAATTTGTGTTTAACCGCTCCTCTGTGTCTCTGATCTTATAATATTTCTGGACCTCTGTCGGGAGAAAACCACTAACACATCCGCCATTCTCATCACTGACTAGGAATTCATCATGTATGTATGACCGATTATCCATCCTAGAGTCTCAATGCAGGGAAAGACTAGGGTTCGGTAGGCTACCATATGTAAGCATGATTTTCGGATGTTTGGAAAAACCTAGTTGTCAAGTGCCCTTACATTCGGGTCGTTGTGGGGAATAAATTCTGGGTAATCTTCCTAGTTAATTTTGTTGAACAAATATCCCCATTGTGGGAGAATTATTTTTTATCATGTGCTTGCTTATGTATCACCAAAAGAAGGGGGTTGAGAAAATTATTTCTTAGTTGATGTTTTGATGATCAGTTCCTCTCTAGTATCAAACTCCAACTGCCTTGCAGCACTAGGAGAAGATCCTTCACCGACCTCTGCTTCCTTCAATTTTGGTGCCCTTGGTGAGCATCTGGTTGTTGGATTCCTTGGAGGCATTTTTTTGCAAAGAGAGCAGAGTTAGAAACGGTTTTCCAGAGAGAATATTAGTATGTAAATAAAATGCGGCTGCCAAAATGATAAAATTAACACATACCTCTTCTTCACACTAGCTTAACTTAGTTTTGAAATTCTGAGAATCAAGTGCAACTCTTGAGACGCTCTCTTTGCTTCTTTGACTGCTCTAGAAATGAGAAACCTGTGTGCATAATGTTGGGATTCAAAACTATTTTAGTGATTTAAATGAAGAGAATACTTACCTTGTTGCATCAGTTCTTCAATTTGGGGTGTAAGTGTGATTTTACAAAATCTGTCTCCATATCCGCATTATGCTCGAGATTAAATGGAGTCGTAGGTTGGTGGTGCAGGAGCAGGTTATATTATGGTTCATCGGCAATTTCAAATTCCTACTAGTCGATCAACACATGGGGTAGAAACATATGCAGAGTGAAACATTAATTGGCCTATAAAATGGTATAATTCGATCTTATTTTGTGTTGAAAACGTCCCATCATTCCGCCAATTTAAGCGGGTGGATTGGGAGTCGGCGCTTTTATTTAGACAATGTTCATCGATATCTCTTGGAAAAAACTCCGATGCTGATCCATCTTTCCGTACATCGCTAATGTGTAAATTCTAACCTGGAAGTGTGACTAGTACACAGGCAAACCTAAGGTGACTCAAGATGAAACCAGGTCGTACGAAATGCCTATGCAGCAAAGACACAGGGCGTTTGAGATTGGCTTCTTAATTTAAGAGTGTTATTCAAAATCAAGGATTTTCATTCGATAAGCGTTTTAACAAACATGTCCTACCCTGCAAATTTTGAAAAAGTATCAAGGATCGGTGATCAACGATATGTTTAAACAAGTGTTCCTGGATTACCCCCCTCGAAACCTATCGATGCTGAAAATGCATCAGGGATTGGTGATTGACGATGTGTCAATGTGAAAATTTTCCATGATTTAAATCTTTTGAGATTTCACCGACCCACTTCAATAATCGGTTATAGGAGGTTCATCATGGCCCATGTCAATGTTTATCCCTCTCTTTTTTTACCAATGCCGAGGATACATCGATGATCGATGATTATTGTGGCTATGTGGTCATTTTACTGCTCAGATTTTTCCGAGGTCGAACATAAGCGCGTGGGTCACAATTTTAGCTGTGAATTCTTAGTTAAAATCCCAAATTGTTTTTTTAGATACAAAGGTTTCACTTTGACAGTTCCAAACAAATCCAAATTGATCTATGATGAGATATGGAAACTAACTTAGCAATCCCTACACAACAGACTCAATTCAGAAAGCAGAATGAAAGAAAACAAGTGGTACCGAAAAGAGAAAAAAAATTCATTAAAGCTTTTAGGGTGTGTTGAGTGCTCAAACAATGGCGATTCTATGGGCGAAATCAGAATCTATGCTCCTTCCTTTGGGCTTATCTTGTGTAGAAGTTGGTTGAGAAACTAATTGGCTTCACTTTTATCAGAGTATTTCCTATCCATGTGTGTACAATTCCCCGGTTTCGTGAATCTGGGTCCGCCTATGGAGTTCATCCCTTTTCCCACCTTTGTTCCTCTTGACCGTGACCCACTCCCCTTTTGACAAGAGGCAGGTAAGGAATTCACTAGCTCGAGGCCATTTTAGTTATCCTTATTCCCTCACTACGGTGTTGCTCCGCTACCAGTGAGCGTACATAGCCCCGACAGAGTCACCCTGACGTCACATACCTTGCTCCACTGCCAGTGAGTGTCCATAGCCCCAACGAAGTTATCTGCATACCCTATCCAACTTTGCACTCATTTATATAATTTATTTATTTCTGGAAGAAATTCCCTGAGTGAGTTGGAGAGGAGGACGTTTGTTATCTGTAAGATGAAATAGTTAAGGTGAAATTCTTCCTAGCTCTATCTAGAGGTACATGTGATCCTTTCCAACTTGCCATCTTTCCCTTTGGGCTTTACCAAACCACCAGGAGGATCCTTCATCACTTACCAAGGTTGTTTGTTTTGCAAATACAAGATATAGATCTCCTTGAAGAAATTTGTACTTTCCCAACGTTTCTTATGTTGCATGTAAGGACAAGTTAGGAGCAAAGTTTGCTACACCATATTTATTAAAGTCGACCAATGCTTTATGGAACACAAATTTATTACAAGAAAATACTAAGAAAAATAAAAGAAAAAAATAAAAAGGAATCTTCAATCAGTCTACCCTAAACCTAAACATTTACCCTAATCAGAATGTATCCTAAAGAAACATGAAAAAGACTTTTTTTATATATTTTTAAAAGAAATATTGTTTTAGGTCTTGGCCATTCAATGGGAGGGCATCGGTTTCCCCCCTCATATTTTGAAACTGATACATGCCTACCCCAATTTTATCGAATACATGGAAAGGTCTGAGCCATAGATTTTGAAACTTTGAATGTTTTCCCTTAGGTTCATTTTCTCTATCCCATTCCAAGACTAGGTCTCCTACTTCAAAACTCTTCTCTTTGGCCTTATGCTTTTCAACCCATATTTTAACTATCTTTTGATGAGAGGTGAAGTTAGATTTTTCTTTCTCCCTTTCCTCTTCAAGCATGAGGAGTGTATAAATTCTTTATTGAATAACTGTTGAGGGATGTCCTCTTGAATACTGAGCAAGCTGAAGTGATGGAATATATAACCCATTTGAGAGAATGGCTTCTTGGTCATACACCAGGAAGTATGGGGAGTTCCCTACAGCTTCCTTGGGTGTTACTCTATCTTCCCATAAGGCATTATGAAGCAAGATATGCCAATTCCTATGATTGTCTGCGACTGTTTTCTTCAAGATCCTTACTAGGTTTTTATTGGTTGATTCTGCCACCCCATTTCCTTGTGGGTAGTAGTTTGCAGAGTATATAATTATGATTCCTTTGTCCAGAGTGAACTTCATTAATAGAGTATAAGAAAATTAAGCGGCATTGTCAAAAAAGAGAATGGAAGGCATCCCAAACCTTGTGATCAGTTGTTGTTCTATGAATTGAATTACAATCCTTTCATTCACGTGAGTCAGAGGGATGGACTCTGCCCATTTTGTGAAATAATATGTAGCATTTAGTATGTATTTATGTTTTTTTGAAAAATTTGGAGTAATCTCCCCTATGACATCTATCCCCCATTTCTCGAATGGTCTGGATATGGTCACTGGTTGGAGTGGGACAAATGCTCTCTTTTCTCTACAAGCACTCATTTGACAAAATGTATAGTTTCTAGCTTATGTATGGGCATCCTTAAATAGAGTAGGCCAGTAATAATTGGCTCTTAATATTTTTTGAGTTGTGATATCTCCTGCAAAGTGTCCACTCGCATGACCATCATGGATATCCCTCATAATTTTTTCTACATCCTCACGTTCGAGACATCTCAAGAGTACTCCATCATAATTTATGCTGAAAAGTACTGAATTTACGAGGTGATATTGAGGAGATTTTAGCTTGAGAGCTCCCATCTCCTTAAGGATTAGTTTTTCTGGGCAAGTCCCATGATTTAAGAGGTAAATCAAGTTTCCATAACAAGATTCTTTCCCTGGGGGAATGTATAAAGCTTCATTGCACCATAATGCTAATTCATTTTCCCACCAGGGGTCTTCATTTATTAGATCTTGGGCTTTTGCGTCGAGTTTACACAATCCTTATCCCTTAACTAATTTGGCACGTTTTATATCTAGATCGAATTCTTGGACAAATACCATCCAATTTCCCCTTCTCTCCCCCATCTCCTGTTGATTGAATAGGGATCAGACTGCGGGATGAGGCACGATGACTTTGGTGTGATTTTTCAGGATGTAAGGTCTGAAATGTTTTACTGCTTTGTATACCGCATAAGCCTATTTGTCTATAGCAGGGTAGTTCAATTTGGATCCTTGGAGGTTAGTGCTCAGAAATGATACTGGTACCTCATTGTTGTCATCATACTTCTGGGTCAATACTGCAGCTAAGGATTGGTTGGAGGCGAAAGTATAGAGGAAAAAACCTTTACTAAAGACAAGACTTCACAGCATTGGGGCTTGAGAGATTGCAGTCTTGATAGTGTTGAAGGAATCTTTTTGCTCATCATCCCACTTAAACTCTGCATGCTTGTGAATCATTTTTTGTAAGGGTTTGACAGTTTCAGTGAAATCGGGCGTGAACTTCCTTACAAAGTTAACTTTTCTAAAGAAGGATTGCATAGCCTTTTTGTTATGGGGCAAGGGAAGCTAAGCTATTTTCTTTATTCATTCGGTTTCTATGCGAATTCCTACTTGAGATATAATATGACCCAATAGTTTTCCTTCTTCTACACCAAATATATTTTTCTTAGGGTTTAAGGATATTCCATATTTCCTACACCTTTCAAAAATGTGGGTTAGATGTTGGATGTGGTCTTCTCTGATATTTGAATACACATTCATGTCATCTAAATATACTACCAAACATTTGTTAATCAATCCCTAAAAATATACGTTCATGGCCCTTTGGAATTTTTCCCCTACATTAATTAACCCAAAGGGCATGCGTTTCTAAGAAAAAGTTCCCCACTTGGTTCGGAAGGTAGTCTTCAATTGGTCTTCCTCTGAAACTAGGACCTAGTTATAACTTGAGAAATCATCAAGAAGGGGAAATATTGCATAACCAGACATAGTTTGCAAGAGTTTTTCCATGGGTGGGACTGACTAGTTATCATTTTCAGATGCTCTGTTAAGGTTTATGAAATCTACACACAGGTGAATCTCCCCATATTTCTTCTTGATAGGAACCAAATTGGGTACCCAGGAAGAGTGTTTAACCTGAAAAATAATCTTAGTATCTAACAATTTATTTAGGTCTTGATACATCAGGGTTTCCATAGATGGATGGTACTTCCTAAGATTTTGTTGGAAGGGTTTTACTCCTGATTTTAACGGGATTGCGTGTTGGATAATGTGAGTGTCATAAGTTTTCAATTCGCGATAGGACCATGCAAAGACATATTGATATTCTCTAAAAAAATTAGGTAAGATTTCATGTCTTCTTTAGACAATGTTTTACCTAGATTGACATTCTTAGGTTTTTTCAAGGTTCCTATGTTTATAGTCTATATGGGACACAAACTCCTTGTCTTTGTATTCTTTGACCCTTAAAATTTTTCCCACAGGTCGAACGGGTTCTCCAAGTTGGCTACCCCTTTCGGTATCGTGTGAAACCTTGGTTTATTAGTAGAGTGATATGTTCCCTTCTTCTGTTTGTGGAAATCAGTTTCTTCCAATTGATCTTGGAATACCTCATCATCAATAGCCAAATCCTTAAAGTTCTCTTGATTGGTTAGAAAATCTACAATCTGTTCATCTCCTTCAAAAACCTTCCAATTAGAAATATTGTTGGGTACTGATGGTTTGTAGAGTAGTTCCACAATGAACCTAGAGGATTCATAGTCTTCTAAAGGGGATAACCTTGAGGTTGCAGTGGCTAGGGAATCGACAAGAGTATTCTTTGTTATGGGAACAACAGTGATATTGAAGGCCTCAAAATGTTCTATTAGTGTATGCACCTCTTGTTGGTAATTTCTTAAGTGGGGTGAATTACAATGGATAGTATTCTTTAATTTCCTAACAATAATTTCAGAGTCTCCAAAAACTTTCAATTTTTTAATGTTTAAGTCTATGGCTTTCTTCAGTCCCTAAACTAGAGCTTCATACTCAGCAGTGTTATTGGTGCATTCAAATTCTAGTCTGTAGGATAGGAAAATCTGCTTCCCCTTTGGGTCAATGAGAATACATATTGCTCCTAGCCCTTCTTGTGACTTAGACCCATCAAAATACATCGTCCAAACTTATGAGAAAAATTTAGCAACTTATTCAGGACTAGTTATTTCCTCATCTTCGTACACCTTGTCTGTTGTTTCCAATAGAGGTTCCTAACAAAATATGTTTTCCTTTGCGGTTTCCAGTAGATTCACTTGAAAATCCATTTCATAGTTTTGAGTTAGAGGTGCATCACATGAGAGAGGGGTGAAATTGTTGAAGTCATAATCGCTGGAGTAGTTTCCTAGCACAGGGAAATCTGTCAATGAGGATTCGTTGAAAGCTTCTAAATTGGTGACAATATGTTTGAGGTATCTTTCCCTATCGATCCTGATCATCTTTGTATGTCCCTTTAATGGAAACCAGAGGTGAGCCTAGTTCGTACTAAAGTATCCATTCAATTTCTCGGACCAATCTCAACTAAGTAGCAGTCCATAAGCCTCTGGGATATCTACTACAATTATTTCAATTACTTGAACCAAGGTCAGTGATCGTTATAGGGTTTTCTATTGACTTTAAGTCTTGTAACAAAAATTCCTTTTGCTAGGAAATCCTACACATGTCCATGACCGACACATTAACATTCAACTTCTTTAAGTCTTCTACTATGTTGTAGTCCAACTTGGGTGCTTCCCGTGTGTGTATTTTTATAGGATTTATTTGGGAGACAAAAGGTGATTTAGAGTGATTGGATATATGTTTCCCTCTCAAGGATTGGACAGTGATGAGATCATTTGAGACCGATTGAACCTTACTTCATGTTTGCACCGCCAAAACCTCAGCGGGTGGTTCTTGGACCTCAAATACATCATCGAGAGGCATTAGAAATTCAGGATCCCACAACAATATGGTTGTTTCTTCTGAAGCCTCAACTTCTTCATGATCGACGATGTTCACCATTGATCCGCTGGATTGTTCGGTAAGAGAAACTTCATCTAGGAACCAATTGGCCATTAAATTCATAGTGTGCACCCATTGGGGACAGTCTCTTTCAAAATGTTTCTCTTAATGGTATGTACAAAAAGAGTCGGATGCTACATTACCCAGGTCGATGTTTAAGTTAACCAGGGGAGGTTCAATTTCTTTGAAAGACGGGTTTCTTTTAAAAAATGGTTTATAAGGACTTTGACCTTGGTTTCCTTCCCTGAAACTTCTTTTCATGTCTACGATTTCATTCGAAAGTTTCTTTATCATCCGTTGTAGGTATTCTATGCCGTCACCTCCTTTTTCGAGACCTTGTTTTGTTTGTTTTCCTGGGGGTCTAGTCTACAAAAGTCCTCTTCTAGGTGGAGGTTGAACTTCCTTATTAACTAGTGAGACCTGGCCCTCTTTGCATCCCTTCATTTGGAATTCAATCGTTTTGGCTTCCTCAAAATTTTCAGCTAGGGTATGTTTGGAAGCCCTTTTTACAAACATGGAAATGGAAGTAGGGAGAGCATTAACATATACCTCAATATGAAACGCTTGAGTAGGTTTAGCTTCGGGTTGAAATTTGTTCAGGATAGTGGTAAATTGTTGATTTAAGTCTTTAACCTTCTATTTTCAACTCATGGTGGCAATGAATAGTTCATCCATTAAATCTCCTGTGGTAGTTTCTTCTGCAATTTTTTCTAAGAAATATTTTTGAAACTTTGTCCAACTAGTTATGAATCCAACAGGAAAGTTAAAGTACCAAGTCGAGGATGGATTCTCAAATATATAGGGAAAAATACTATAAAATACATCCTCATGTTGCACATTCATCAATCTTATAGCTGATATGAACTTTTTAATATGGTCTTTAGGAAATCCGAAGGTTTCAGGGTCAAATTTGGAAGTAATTTTTTCGGATGTCGGGGTAGGTTATGTATTCATCCTGGGATTACCATAGCATCTCTGGACAACCATGGTTGATCATTTTGAGGTTTATTTCCCCTCTCTTCCTTGTTATCATTATTATCCTCCATGTCGTCCGATTTTGAAGTTGATTGATCCGAGTTACACCCTTCCTCATCATATTCAAAATCGTCAGGTTCAGAGTAGTTACCAACAGGTGTTTCGGGGATCAGATTAAGGGGATGTTCGATCTCATTGAGGGAAAAAACTATCAGTTATTCTACTGTGTGGACACAAATTTGGTCAGGGGTGTCAATAACTGGTCTGCTGAATTTTTTTCTTTGAGGGATTAATGGAGCTAAGGGTAACGATCCAATTTGCCAGGTGTAATCTCTTGTGATTCTTTTGATTTGGTTCAATTCCTTGTGGGGAAGAGTGTAAGGTATTTCAGGGAACAATTTTTCTACTTCCTCATGTTGTGGTGAGTTACTCATTTCGAGAGTACTATGTGTATGTGGATTGTCTTGAGAATGACTAGCCATGCATGTGGGTTGTTTTGAATATGTAGTCTATGCAAAATATATTGTCAGAAATGTTGTTATCCAATCATTCATTCAAGACCTCCTTCTATTGCCAATTCTGTTGAGGGGTCCAATGTCCCTTTAACTCAATAGTAGGAATCAAACCCGCCTTAGAGGCCCAATTAGACTCTGCAGTGTTGTGTGGGTGGAATGGTTCTCTAGATATTTTGATCTAGACAATTTATCGATGGGCTTTACTTAGTGATTGACAGGATATATTTCTATGAAAGTTCCTCCTTCAGATTAAATGTCTCTCTTTTTGTCTTTTATTTTATTAGATGAGTCCGATAAAGTAAGGTGTGATGGTATAAACCAACAGATAGAAGGGATTCTTAAATACTGAAGAAGGTTGAGCCTGGGATAAACCTCATGCTCTAGCATGCAAAGAATGATATTCACACCTATTACAAGTCTAGTAATAATACATTAACTTGCTAGTATTTCACATTGACTGAGATACAATTATTGAAAGAAAATATGCATGCAATAAGATGAGTGCAAGAAAAAGAGTTTCATTAGCAATACCATTAGTCACATATTAACACAATGATTTGCTTTTCATCATTTAGAACAAAATCACTGCTGAAGTATTGAAAAAGATAGCTTATCAATAGATTCAGAAACTCTTACTAGTTACAACATCAACTATTGAATTCAAAGATGGAAGTAGTTCCTCCTCAATCCAATCACATAACGCCTTTGATGAAAATAAAATTTATCTATGGTTCTAAACAGAACATCTTAAATAAATTTGCTCAAAAATAATTCTTTACAATTCTCAAAAAAGAGGGTCCTTACCCAAAACCATCGACCCTTTTTCGAAAGGTCGATCCTCCTATTTATAAATAATTAATAACTTAAAATAGCTACTAAAGTTTGTGTTAAGTAAAACAAAACAAGGACACATGGCACTTGATCTATTTGTTCTCTTGATATTGTCTAGCAGTTCTACTATAGTGGATGACTCTTCTCGTACTCTGACCACTTGACAAAGAGATCCTCGCATGTATTATCATATGGGAATCTATGTTGGTCCAGCAGGGTTGAGAGGGTTTCCTTTAATTTTGTTAGCACTCAAAAGCATACCATCAAAATTTTAAGAGCCTTCATAAATTTTATGCTAGATTTGTCACAATTTGCAGATTCTTAGCCAGATCATATAGTTTGGAAACTCTTCCATAAAGTCTTGTTGAACTCTCGCTGCACTTTTTGCCAAGAAAGTTTGATGGTTTTCCTCATGCCAGTCTACATTACAAATTTTAGAATCCCTATCTATGTAAGTAAAATAAGAATACTGAATATGTTATCCAATTTCTACTTATTATCAAAGATCATATGATTAGATTTGATTTGGGTATCATTTTGGGGAAACAAAAGTTATATTGGATTTTAAGCCAATTTGACCTTTTAGGCTTATTATTTTTGGGTAAAATTATTGTGCCCACAGGCCCAATATACGATTATTCAAACATCTAGTCTGAACCCATAGTTGTCGAACCAAGAACCAACACATAACACAAACCCCATCACCAAATGCCAAGTTGTCGAGGAGGAGGATCCCACGAGGAGGCCTTTGTGCACAACGCATAGAAACACATTAAAACCATTGGTGTTTATAAAGGAAAATGTTTTATCTCTCCCTAGCAATGTGGGATATCCTCCCTGCATATCAATAAAACATAAATCAGAACAACCATTTGTCGATTGGAGAGGTTCGTGCTTAATTCCTTGTTCAACAACGTTTTCACCAGTATCATGGGAAGAACCCACGCAGGATTTGCACAATGCATTGGTGCCAAGAGTTGAGATTTAAAGATGACAACCCTATGTGTCATGGGGTTTTCTATTTGAGATAAACCATACATAGGAGGGAAAAACTAAAGAGACAAGTACCCAGGTGTCTAGATAGTTTCCCAGTGTCAAAAAGGACACTGGATTGGTATTTGTTTTTGAGTGGAATTTCCATTTCGAGCATATTTAGACAAGTAACTAAGTCTATCATGTTACACCAGTGATTTCTTATCAGTGTGTGGTGAGTAAAGATGAAAGATATCCCCAAGTTTCTTGTTCGAAGCTATGGAGCAAGACCATAATGGCACTATGTGGCCCTTTTCGTATTGATTGCGCACAATTTTCATGCCATGGAAATCTTCGTCAAGCAGTACATTTCCACAAGTCTTAGCCATGTTTGTGTCTTGAGGGTATGAATATAATATCAAAGTATAGAATTACAATATGCACTGCTACCATTTAACAATAGTTGGGCACCTTGACTACATTTGGAGAATTTAGTTCACACAGAGTACCCTTGGATTGTCAATGCAAGTGGAGATCACATAATAAGGATATTGGACTGCCAATTTTGAACTTGTATATCTATCCTTGCTGTCCAAAATTAGTCTTTAAGGTGTATTTTTTTTTATCCTAAGGAAGAATTGGTTGTTTCAGTCTCCTTGGATAATACTATTTGTGTATGAGATATTGGTGTTCTAAGGAAGTAAATCATCTCTCCAATTTATAATATGTTAAGGCCCATACAACACATTGCATGGAATCCAGTTTCTGAGATTTATATCCTCGCAATTGCCCTGGACTTGGAAGTGAGGATGGTCAATAATTTTTTTTTGAACTATTGCATGTGAAATTAAATTTAGTGTCAAATGATGTCTTGGGCGTTATCCCTCTAATTAGATGGGTTAAACACAAAAGGTTTGATGTTGCAGGTTCGTCTATTGCTATTATGAAAACCTTTCTCCTTCTTAGCAATCTTGCTACCTTTGTTGTGGAAGTAGCCACTGCTGGTTTGGTGGAAGAATGTGGTAAAATGCACAAATGTATTTCATCAGGAGAGATTCAATCCTTTGCATGGATGGTATTGACTACAGGGAGTGTGCTAGGTAACTTGTTTGGCGGTATTTTTGTGAGCCAAATTGATGCAAGGAATCTGTTCACCATTTTTATTTTACCTTTGAGAATTCAAGTTCAGGTTTCCTTGGATTTTAGGGAGGAGTCCTTTGGTCTTTGTATTATGAAGAAAACTAAGGTTGCAGAATATTCAAGCCTAATTGATAGGAAGTCACGGGGTGCAACATCATCTTTTAACAAATCAATTATCGGTGCATCTATGAATAACATAATTTGAGAAGCATTAAAAATCAGGTCTCAGATATTGTGAGAGTCATACAGAGACCAGAAATTGCATATCTTCTTTCTTTCTTTGTTGTGTCTATTGGAATGACACCACTTTTAACAGGACCTATGTTTTCTAACACACACAACATTTAAAGATTCATCCACATATCTTGGCACTTGCAAAGGTGGTTTTCATCAGGGAACTATTCCAGATTTTCCATTGGGTATATTCATTCAACCCATGGCAACATTGGTTACATTAACTTGGATATCATTCATGCCTGATGTAAAGCTTTTTATTGAATGTCTTAAGAAAAGAAGCAAAGTTCAAAGGGTTAAGAACAGTAGTGTTGTATGAAGAAAGGAGCAGCAATCAACAAAGTGTATACTACATCAGAATCTCATCACGTGTTTTGGTTCATAAATTTGCAAGTTATTGCATTCTACAGGCACTTGGTAGTGCTATGCAGTATTATTCCATTTAGTGTGCTATGAATTCCTGAGGCACTGCAGAATGTGATACGATATCCTATTCCAGAGGTTTCAAAGGAGCAGTGGTTTCCAGGTGTCAATATGGATCTTACTAATTGCTAGAGGGTCAGTTATGAGTAGGAGTGCCATCTTTCAAAGGAAGAAGTGCTAAAAAAGGACAGTTCATCAGCATAAAGGAATGTTAGGGGGGTGGCCAACACGACCCTTGTTTTTAGAATTTAGTTATCTTTTGTTATCCACATGTTTCCTTTTCCATTTTGAGGGCAGAGGATCCGATATGAGGGGATTATTCGAATGATAGTGTTGTCACTGACAACAAAACATATAAAAAGACTATTGTAAGATTGATTGAGGGTTAGAATGAGCTAGGCAGGAGGGGGATTTGGACCTAGAGGAATTCATAGTGGTTATCGTTGTGTTCTTTTCCTTTCTCAGTATTTTTTCAGACTTATGATTCCTTATCAATGGAGATCAATTTTTCTTTTTCATTTCTGTATTTCTCTGTGTACTAATATAAATGAGTGACTGATTTAATCTTGTTCTTATTCATAAAATGATTGAGTGATGGTGTTTGTTCTTTGCATTGTTGAACTAGAATTTGTTAATACACATATTTTTACTATGAGTTAACTTTTTTAAAGCGCTGGAAGTATCTTTGACATGTTTAAATGAAAGTTTTATTTTCCACATCCATTTATCAAGCCTATTGTTTGATCGAAGTTTCTAAGGCCACTTTTGTTGAAGGATATAGTTGGGAATGTGTACATTAGATGAATTTTATTGTCCTTATGGTCAAATCCTTGTGACTTTAAATCTTATCTTTCAAGATTAAATTTAAATTCTTTTCATCTTACCAAGCTCACTTGATTACAGTCTGGGGTGACTCTTGGAGTGATAACATAAATGGTGATGTTTCCCTAGGAGAATTACATAGATCCAACTCTTGATGGTATACAGGAGAGGGACACAAAAATTGATTGTAATTATCTACCCGGTGACTCCACAATCAAAGACTCCATCAGGGAGGAACATGTTGATAGAAAGATGAAGGGGCAGAAGTGTAAAACCAGGTATCATTTCATTAGTTTTCTACATGAACTCTTGTTCTTATTTATCATCTCTTTCTTATATTTTCCTTTACATATAAAGAGGATCATCGTGTGCTTTGTCTATTCGGATAATCATAAGCCTTATTTTATATATCCATCCTTGCAAGAGGAAAATTTTCATCCTTCTTGTATTGTTGAAGTTGGTCTTGAACCTTAATTTTAGCCTATTGGGAAGGATGAGCTTTGTATTGAAATCCCTCCTGAATTTGATCACCCTTGTAACCTTGAGAGTGATGAAGTTGATTCAAAGCCTTCAGAGATCTCATCACTTGTTGGCCCTTGACCAAGTTTTGGGAGTTTCTTGGTCATGTTGACCTATTTTGGGACTTCGTCAGCCTATCGAAGGAGGAGTGCAAGACGAAGCGGAGATCACGGGATCTCGGCCCCATTTTGGGTTGTTGGGAATATGTAATGGGAAAGGGATGTCGGCCCATGGGTTTACCCATGTTTAGTCCTATTTTGTAATGTATAAATAGACACTTAGGTGATGTAGGAAAGGGACGATGAGCTAAGTGCCAAGTGAAAATAATAGTGGTATAATCTCTCTACATGTTGTGTGAGACTTGCAAGGATAAGTGCAAGTGACTGTAAGAGATTGAGTAGAATCTTTTGTGTTGTAACCTAACTCGGGGAAGGAGGATCTGGCAAGGTGCACATAGATCTCCTGTCCTATGCGGAGTGGGGTTTGTATGGCTCTGTGCATGTATATGACTGATTGAAGATAATAAAGAATAAGAGTTGGTGGACGTAGCCCCGGGAGAGGGGTGAACCACGTAATCACTGTGTTATCTTGTTGAGTGCTTGTCTGAATGTGTTTATGTCTTCTTTGCTTAGTGCTTTGAGATGATTAGATAGATCTGCTTGTGTTCAGTGTTAATGATGTATAGAATGTTAGATCTAATGTACATGAATATGCTCAGTGTTTGATCAGTTACATCTAACCTATTTTACTTATGCCATGTGCTCATATATGGTAGATTACTGTGAATACTGTGAAGCCCTGTTTTATCAATGAAGTAGATAATGATTGCATGTTAAAGAACTGACGGTGATAAGTTATTTACTAAGTAGTATAATCACAGATCTGTGTCCCATCTAAGGTTGCAGACACTTGAGTCCTGTAACCAACCATGCCTCTACCTTGGGTGAGACTTCATCTGCTTCGCAGGTGTTGTTGAAAGGGCTGGTAGTTAGGGTTTTGTTGGTGTGCTCTTGTACCATTGAAACCTGGGTCTGCCCCTGTGCCAACAAATGGTTCCGTTACCGAGACCTGGAACTGTGATTGCTAGGAACTGAGAAAGAGGAAGCTATGTGGAAAGATTCATCCTGAAATTGTGAAATCTTTGTGCATAGATCTATGCCCTAGTGTGCAATATTCTACTTGATCTGAAAAGCTCTGTACTAAAGAAAGGAGGTCAGATATGAAGAAAATAAGAAAGATATGGAAGCTTTGTGCTCTAAGAAGGGTAAAAGAGGAAATTTCTAATTAAAAGAGGTAATATATGTCATCTTTGTGCTCTGGTAAAGGTAGGAATAGTTAAAAAGTTAAAGATATGAAAGCTTTGTTATATGTAGAAGTAATATAAGTAGAAATGTTTGTTTCTAGAGTATGGATCTAAGTATATCTGATAGGTTTTGTTCTAGATTGAAAGCTAGGGTATTAATAGATGAAAAAAGGTTTCATATGAATAGATATGATAAGAATAATGAAAGATATGTTATTCCTATGCATAGAAAGAATGTTTGGATTAACAAACGAATGCAGGATCCTAGAAAGAATTTGTTTCAAGTTATCTACCTTGATCCTAGTGCACAATACAAAAGAGGCTAGGGGTCATTGAAAAGAAAAAGAGGATTAACCCTCTATTATAGTTGCAGAATACTGGGACATCTTGCTAAGGAATGCCCTGGTGGAATACCTATATTGTTGTAAAGCTCTAGACCATGCAGTATTGGATTTCCCTAGAATGATCGCTAAGCTTGAAGGAATGAATCTGAATCAAGAAAACCCTAAGGTAGATCCAGAAAAGGCAGAACCCCAGAAAGAATCAGAGAAGTTATTGTTACAAATGAGAGAAACCTTGAATGACCACTGACATGTCAGCTTATCAGAGATCTTCAAAGATAAGGAATGCGTCGAAGCAAGAATAGGGGACTTCGACATTGACTGTGTTCTGGATGAGGAAAAACAAGCGATTATTATGCCAGAAAGAACCTGGGAAGCTATAGGGAGGCCTTCTATGATCCATTCACTAGGAGGAATATGTTTATTTAGAGGAAAGCTAGTAAACCTATGTGGAAGGATCGCTTGAATACCCATGAATTTGAATGGAAATTCGATAGAAGAAGACTTTGATATTATTAAATTTGTTGAAGACAGTGCCATGTTTACCATGCTAATAGGAAAACATTGGATTGATAGAGATTAGGATAGACAAAAGGAATAAGAAGAAATTTTCGAACAGAAGAAGCAAGAGTTAAAAGAATTTATGACCAGAAGGATCACGCACTTGATTGAGGAACATAAGAGCAGATCGCAGATATTTAATACTAGCAACCCGGATGTTGAAGCAAAGAGAGCACTAGAGGATCCTCAGGATATTGAATTAGCTATCTCAGAAACATAAGAAGTATTACCCAAGAACCCTAAGAAAGAATTTCAATTGCGCGAGGTAAAAAGACCAAAGAAGAAAAGAATCAGAATGAGAAAAGCATTACCGAGATGAAGCTCACTAGAAAGAAGGCTAGAAAGTTAAGAAAGAAAAGGGCTAATACTGAAAGGTTACATGAGGTTGTAGAGGAGACCTCGTAAAAAGAAAAATTGCATAATTAGAGCTTCGTCGAGATATCAGAACAGTGACACATGACACTTTGCCATGATGAAGAAAGATAGTCGTTGGGGCCAATATGTCCGTTCGAATTTTTCTCCAAACGGACAGAAAATCAATAAAGGTTCATCACCAAACCATTGGACCATGCCATAATGGATTGAACAAGAGTTAATGGAGGCTCATACCCGTTGCATGCCAACCGTTGTCAAATTACCTATTTATCCCGTTGTTTCATGCAACGAGAACACTTTTTCTAATTGAGAATTTGAGCTCGTTGCCGTGATTAAGATTACCCAGTGATCACCACGCCTTTTCCTTCTACCCTATTGTAGTGCCCACATTACTTTGAGAACCCGAGATATCCATCTCGAGTGCATATGTTCGAATAGCTCACCGCCGAAGAAGCAACTGCGACAAAATTTCTGATCGACTTAATGACTAAAAGAACCATGTCAGGGAGAGGACTGTCTACAGGTGTACATGAATCATCGACGCAAGGAGTGCAAGCCTCCCCGTCGACTACTTGAGTTGGCCCATCTTGACCAACCGATGAAAAGAGAACTAAGAATAGAGACAATCTTGCGAACACTAAGTTGATCCCGAGCATATTACCTACCTTCCTACCACCTCTGAGCGGCACAATAAACAAATATAGTGTACCTCGATATTTCGAATACACTTTGGTCATCGCGTACCTTCCGAAAGAATTGCGCACAGTTCGTGCTGACCAGGATAAGCTCATCGCATTGAAGTTCAGTGACTTCAACCTTGGTGGAAGAAAGGTCTATAGCATGCTTTCTCCATATAAATACCTGACGAAGACAAAGGGTAAAAACTCGAAGATCATCCCTCAACAATGGACTATGGACCTCGCGCAGTCCACCTTGCTAAACATCATGAAGATCCCACATTTCAGAAGACACTAGGAAGTCAATACATGTGTCAATCTATTGTTGTTGAGATATCATGGTGGATACTTATGGTTAAACCACCGCATCATGGCTGATCCAACATAGATCCACACGATCACAGGTTTGAGCATGCAGGGCCCTGACCCATAGGATTTTTACCCTGGAAAGACCACAGACTGAGCCTTAGCTCAGAAGATAAAAGAGACTTATGGTGATGTCGAGAAAGGCATGCGAGGCTATAAGGTAGCTTCTATTAAGAATGGTGCAGTACGACTCACCTTTCAACTCATCGCAGGGAAGTTAGTACGGAAGAACAGACCAACCCAAGTCATCGACTTTGTAGTCAACCTTGTAGGGAAGTGCGTGGAAGGCCTACAAATGAATTGTGCAAAGTACCTCGCGAACCGGTTGGAATTTGACTGTAGAGAAGCGCAGGACCAAGGTTATGAGTTCCATTACAGTTGGTTGTTGATCTTAATCACTTTCATCACATGCGAGATGTCGGAAGGTGTAACCTTCTCAGTTGTCGATCCCTTTGAACCACTAGCCACGAAGTTCAATACGTTGTGGTATTCCAACGACATGAACAAGAAGTGGAAATCCAATTTCATCTTCCACACTTATTACAACCAACTGAAGATCACTATCCAGGCTACGCCTCGCATCACCCCGAACACACTTCACAGATTTAGGACATTGATGAAATTCAACGTGGACCGCCACTTCATCTACATCACACTGCGTGTTGATGAGCATCACCAATAGTTGCAGTCCTACTACAAACTAACAGAGGAAGACTTAGAAGATATTACTAAGAAGTGGTCGGTGTACCTCGTTATTACAGTTGACCCCATGGAGCTCTCTGATGTTGATAGTCCAGAAGTTGTGCACGATACACCTAGACAGAGAAAGACCAAGAAGAATCAATAAGCCCAGAATGTCCACAACACTTCAGCACAAACCCCTTCTATCTCACCTAAGCACGAAGGTAATGGCGGAGAGATACATGGAACCGAAGTTGAACGGAAGAAAGACTAGGTCACACCGCCAAGAGACGAAGATGATCCCTCAAAGAAAAGGAAGGTTTCCCCTTTCAAACCTTCTTCAAGGAAGAAAATGAAAGCAACTAAAACCAAGTTTGAGACCATCCTAACCTTGGATGACTTCAAGTTCATCATCGCTTCACTAAACGATGCTTCGTTGGAGATAGTAGAGAAGTATAAATCCAAGAAGGAGGAGATGTTCAGTCTGATCAAGGTCGAATTTCAAGAAGTGCAACAGGTACTACAGTCCATCCGCGGAGTTTCCACTATGCCTCTACCAACAGGAACATTAGAACTAGGATATGATCCAGCTCAACTCCATCGAATTGCTGATATGGTCGAAGCTCGCCTTCAACGAGCACAGGAGGAAACAACACAAGCCACCCAGGCTCTCGCTCAAGCACAAGGAGCTCTGTTAGAACAACGCAGTAATGCAGAACAAGAGAAGATTTATATGTAAGAGAAGTTTGATGAAGAGAAAGTAGAGCTATAGCAAAGCAAGGAACAGTTGCTCGTTGAGCAACTTCAAGTTAAGGAAAGGGTCAATAGAGCACTTCTCTCTATGACACTCATTGAATTCTAGACTGAGGACCAAGTTCCATAGCAGGTGGCACAATTGGAAGAGGTTATCTAAAAGCTCCAACAACGCATTGCTGATTTAGAACTCTACATTGTACCTGAAACCCCTTAGGAGATAAGAGACCAATGAGAAGTAACTACTCGCAGTGCAGTTGGAAGATTAAAAGATATTGCCTTGGAGTGCAAGTAGCTAAGTAATCAGAGTGCCCAGACATATGAAAACCTTACAGAGAATCCAGAATTGCAGACGTTGGAGTTGCAGATCCAAGAAGAAAAACAACATGCAGATACGCTATAGGTACAACTAAAGGCCCTGTCAGTTATAGACAGGATGAAGAGATCACATGAACAACGCACAACTCAACAGTAGGTTCATATGCTTCAAAGTAAAGTGATGGAAGTCACTCAATGACTTCAACCTGTGAAATATCAGGCATGCCTATTATTTACAAAGGTCAAGAACCAAGGAGCAGAGCTTGAATAGGTCGTCCTCTCATTGGAGTAGCACCTGGAAGGACCGATGAATGACGCACTGATCCAGGCATTCACCAAGAAAGAGGCTACAACAAAACATCAATTTGAAGCATATCAAGCCAAGATCGAGGTGTTCGAGGCAGAATTGGTCAGATAGAAGTGACTCGGGATGAGTCATAGGTGAGTGTTGGGGGCATGCTGTCCCTTGACCAAGTTTTAGGAGTTTCATGGTCATGTTGACCTATTTTGGGACTTCGACAGCCTGTCAAAGGAGGAGCGCAAGTTGAAGTGGAGATCACGGGATCTCGACCCCCTTTTGGTCCTCTTTTTGGGTTGTTTGGAATATGTAATGGGAAAAGGATGTCAGCCCATGGGTTTACCCATGTTTAGGCCGATTTTGTAATGTATAAATAGACACTTAGGCGATGTAGGAAAGGGCCGATGAGCTAAGTTCCAAGTGAAAATAATAGTGGTATATGCTATGTGCATGTTGTGTGAGACTTGCAAGGCTAAGTGCAAGTGACTATAAGAGATTGAGTAGAATATTTTGTGTTGTAACCTAACTCAGGGAAGGAGGATCTGGCGAGGTGCGCATAGATCTCCTATCCTATGCAGAGTGGGGTTTGTATGGATCTGTGCATGTAGATTACTAATTGAAGATAATAAAGAAGAAGAGTTGGTGGACGTAGCCCCAGGAGAGGGGTGAACCATGTAATCACTGTGTTATCTTGTTGAGTGCTTGTCTGAATGTTTTTATGTCTTCTTTGCTTAGTGCTTTGATATGATTAGATAAATATTCTTATGTTCAATGCTAATGATGTATAGAATGTTAGATCTAATGTACATGAATATGCTCAGTTCTTGATCAGTTACATCTAACCTATTTTACTTATTCCAAGTGCTCATATATGGTATATTACTGTGAATAATGCAAAGCCCTGTTTTATCAACGAAGTAGATAATAATTGCATGTTAAAGAACTGATGGTGCTAAGTGATTTACTAAGTTGTATAATCACAGATCTATGTCCCAGCTAAGGTTGTGGAGTTCTCTGATGTTGATAGTCCAGAAGCCATGCACAATACACCCAGACAGAGCAAGACCAAGAAGAATGAATAAGCCCAGGATGTCCACAACACTTCAGCACAGACCCCTTCTATCTCACCTGAGCGCGGAGGTAATGGCAGGGAGATATATGGCACTGAAGTCCAACAGAAGAAAGATGAGGTCACACCACTAAGAGATGAATATGATCCCTCAAAGAAAAGGAAGGTTTCCCCTTCGAAACCTTCTTCAAGGAAGAAAATGAAAGAAACTAAAACCAAGTTTGAGACCATCCTAACCTCGCACGACTTCAACTTCATCGTCGCTGCACTGAATGATGCTTCATTGGAGATAGAAAAGAAGTATAAATCTAAGAAGGAGGAGATGTTCAATCGGATCAAGGTCGAATTTCAAGAAGTGCAACAGGTACTATAGTCCAGCCGCGTAGTTTCCACTGTGCCTCTACCAGTAGGAACATCAGAACTAGGAGATGATCCAACTCAACTCTATCGGATTGCTGATATGGTCGAAGCTCACCTTCAACGAGCACAGGAGGAAACAACACAAGGCACCCAGGATTTGGTGCAAGCACAGGGAGATCTATTAGAACAATGCAATAATGCAGAACGAGAGAAGTTTTCTATGCAAGAGAAGTTTGATGAAGAGAAAGCAGAGCTACAACAAAGCAAGGAACAATTGCTTGTTGAGAAACTTGAAGTTAAGGAAAGGATCAATAAAGCACTTCTCTCTATGACACTCGTTGAATTCCAAACTGAGGACCAAGTTCCACAGCAGGTGGCACAATTGGAAGAGGTAATCCAGAATCTCCAGTAGCGCATCGCTGATCTAGAACTCCGTGTTGTACCCGAAACCCCTCAGGAGATAAGAGACCAGTGAGAAGAAATTGATCGCAGTGCAGTTGGAAAATTAAAATCTCTTGCCTTGGAGTGCAAGAAACTAAGTAATCAGAGTGCCTAGACATACGAAAACCTTACAGAGAATCCAGAATTGCAAATGCTGGAGTCGCAGATCCAAGAAGAAAAACAACATGCGAATATGCTATAGGTACAACTAAAGGCCCTATCAGCTGTAGACAGGATGAAGAGATCGCATGAACAACACACAACTTAGCAGTAGGTTCATATGCTTCAAAGTAAAGTGATGGAAGTCACTCAATGACTTCAACCTATGCAATATCAGGCATGCCTATTATTTATAGAGGTTGAGAACCAAGGAGCAGAGCTTGAACAGGTCATCCTCTCAACGAAGAAGCGCATGGAAGGACCGATGAACGACGCATTGATCTAGGCATTCACCAAGAAAGAAGCTACAACAAACAGCAAGTTGAAGCATCTCAAGCCAAGATAGAGGTGTTCGAGGCAGAATTGGTCAGATCGAAGTGACTCGGGACAAGTCACAGGTGAGTGTTGGGGGCATGTTGGCCCTTGACCAAGTTTTGGGAGTTTCATGGTCATGTTGACCTATTTTGGGACTTCAACAACATGTGGAAGGAGGAGCGCAAGACAAAGCATAGATCACGAGATCTCGGCCCCCTTTGGGGCCTCTTTTTGGGTTTTTGGGAATATGTAACGAGAAAAGGATGTCGGCCCATGGGTTTACCCATGTTTAGGCCTATTTTGTAATGTATAAATAGACACTTAGGCGATGTAGGAAAGGGACGATGAGCTAAGTGCCAAGTGCAAATAGTAGTGGTATATGCTCTATGCATGTTGTGTGTGACTTGCAAGGCTAAGTGCAAGTGACTATAAGAGATTGAGTAGAAGCTTTTGTGTTGTAACCTAACTCAGGGAACGAGGATCTGGCGAGGTGCGCACAGATCTCTTGTTCTATGTGGAGTCAGGTTTGTATGGATTTGTGCATGTAGATGACTGATTGAAGATAATAAAGAAGAAGAGTTGGTGGACATAGCCCCAGGAGAGGGGTGAAACATGTAATCACTGTGTTATCTTGCTAAGTGCTTGTCTGAATGTGTTTATGTCTTCTTTGCTTAGTGCTTTGAGATGATTAGATAGATCTGCTTATTTTCAATGCTAATGATGTATAGAATGTTAGATCTAATGTACATGAATATGCTCAGTTCTTGATCAATTACATCTAACCTATTTTACTTATTCCAAGTGCTCGTATATGGTATATTACTATGAATACTGTGAAGCCTTGTTTTATCAACGAAGTAGATAATAATTGCATGTTAAAGAACTGACGGTGCTAAGTTCTTTACTAAGTAGTATAATCATAGATCTTTGTCCCAAATAAGGTTGCAGACACTTGAGTCCTGCAACCACCCCTACCTCTACCTTGGGTGAGACTTCATCTGCTTCGTAGGTGTTGCAGAAAGGGTCGGTAGTTAGAGTTTTGTTGGTGTGCTCTTGTAGCGTTGAACCCTGGGTCTACCCCTCTGCTAACATCACCTTCTAATATTACTATTGAGTCTTTCCATATGTTTGTGAAACCTCATATTCATCCCACTACTGTTCAAACTAGGATCAAAAACAAGATTTTTAAACCTTCAAGGCTGCCATGTTACCTTCATCCTTATCCTCTTAAATTTTTTGAGTATCTTCCACAGTTTTCTGGAGAGGATCATGTTACAGCTGAGAGAAATTTGGGAGCCTTTGAGAACTTTATTGATCATTTTGATATAGTACATGATGATTTTACCATGATGTTATTCTCCAACTCCTTACTTGGAGATGTTGCGGTGTGGTTTAGGAGTTTAGGAGCTGATTCCATTGTTTTGTGGATTGAGCTATCCAAGGATTTTTTAAAATATTGGGGTGAGAACAATTCTTTTGACCAATACCTGGATGATTTTCATGATTTGAGGAGAGGAGTGGAAGAAGCTATGGTTGTCTTCAATAGGATATTGTATAGTGTTTATCATAACATGCTTGTGGAGATCCAGTATTCTGAGGTTGCTACCATGGTGTACTATGTAATGACTCATCATTCATAGCTTGTCCTTCTCTTGAGAGAAAGGAAATATTCATCCTTAAAATGCTTATTTGAAGATGTTGAAGAAGTCGAGGAGAACATTCGTGCTAGCAAGAAGATTTGAGATCGACTATATTTTAAAAATCTGCACGCACAAGAGGAATGCTAGTATATTTCAGATTTGCAACAAAAAGACAATGAGTATGAATCAGATCTAGAACAACAACAAAGTTGTAACTATGTTTTACATTTGGAACCAGATTCTTTAGTGATTGCAGATTTTTCAATGAACAGGGATGCATGTCATGCTTATGATCAGTTTTCAAAACATGTTGAACATATTATAACTGATGATTGCATAGATAATTATATGTTCTTGGCTGATCATTATCAGAGTGATTTAAAACCTATTGTAACATTATCCCGTGATCATCATGTTGAAAACAAAGAGACTACAATTGTTGATGACCAAGAGTTGCTCACAAGGGAACAATAAGGTTATCTATTTGCAATCAGAGAGGAATTCATTGATGAGAAATTATTTTTTATGGATCAACATGCTTCTAATCTTGGTTTTAAGGATCCATTTGCAGCCTTGTTAGAGTCTCATGTTTCATATTTTCTAAAAATTTCAAATTGTATTATTTCACTGATACTCATGGGTGAGTATGGTTCTTTGAAGGATTGTATGTCGTTGCTTCTATATTTTTGTTATTATTCATTGATTGGTGACGTAAATGAGATCATTTCAGTCATGAAGTTGCTTGAATGGTTACCATGGAAGTTTGATTTTACTTGACCAAGTTGCAAATTTGGTTAGGGTAGGGTAGCATAGGTAATAAGCTCACTTCCCGAGCATTGATTTCCTTCAATTTGTAGCGGGTCTTTCAGTTTGATTGAATAAGTGGCAGATTTTTATAGTGTTAAGAGATTGGTTGCACATTTGAATCCATAGCCCAATGGATAAGGCGAGTGGAACTGCTAGGTTCTTAGAAGCCTCACAGGGTGACCTCCATCCCAGTTGGAGCCAGTGTTAGCACTCAAAAGCGCACCATCAAAATTTTAAGGGCCTTCATCAATTTTATGCTAGATTTGTCACAATTCTCAGATTCTTAGCCAGGTCCCACATTTTGGAAACTCTTCCATCAAGTCTTGATGAAATCTTGTTGCACTTTTTGCCAAGAAAGTTTCATGGTTTTCCTCATGCCAGTCTGCATTGCAAATGTTAGAATCCCTATCTACCTAAGTAAAATAAAAATATTGGATATGTTATCAAATTTATACTTATTATCAAAGATCATATGATTAGATTTGATTTGGGTAGAATTTTGGGGAAACAAAAGTTATATTGGCTTTTAAGCCAATCTGACCTTTCAGGCTTATTATTTTTGGGTAAAATTATTGCGCCCATACGCCCAATCTTCGATTATTCAAGCATCTAGTCCGATTCTACAATTTTCGAACCAAGCACCAACACATAACACAAATCCCGATGCCAAACACCAAGTTGTCGAGGAGGAGGAGCCCACGAGGAGGCCTTTGTGCACAATGCGTCGAAACACATTAAAACCATCAACATTTATAAAGGCAAATGTTTTATCTCTCTCGAGAAATGTGGGATATCCTCCCTACATATAAATAAATAAAAAATAAGAAAAACCAGCTGCCAAGAGTGGAGATTTAAAGATGACAACCCTATGCATCGTGGGGTTTTATGTTTGAGATAAACCATACACAGGAGCACAAAACTAAAGAGACAAGTACCCAACTATCAAGATGGTTTCCCAGTGTAAAAAATGATGTTGGATTGGTGTTCGTTTTTGAGTGGAATCGCCATTTCGAGCATATTTCACCAAGTGATTAAGTCTTTCATGTTACACCAGTGCTTGTTGATCGATTCATGGTTTGTAAATATGATAGAGATTCCCTGAGTTTCTTGTTCGAAGCTATGGAGCAAGACCAGAATGGCACTGTGTGTCCCTTTTCGTATTGATCGTACACAGCTTGCATGCCATGGAAATCCTCATCAAGGAGTACATTTCCACAAGTATTAGTCATGTTTGTGTATGGAGGGGATGAATATAATATAAAAGTATAGAATTACAATATGCGTTGCTTCGATTCAACACTAGTTGGGAACCTTGACTACATCTGGAGAATTCAGTTCACATAGAGTACCCTTGGATTGTCAATGCAAGTGGAAATCACACAATAAGGATATTGGACTGCCAATTTTGAACTTGTATATCTATCCTTGTTGTCCACAATTAGTATTTAATGTGTGATTTTTTTAATCCTAAGGAAGAATTGGTTGTTTCATTCTCCTTGGATCATACTATTTGTGTATGAGATATTGGTGTCCTGAGGAAGAAAATTATCTCTCTAGTTTATAATATTTTAAGGCCCATATATCACATTGCATGGAATCCAGTTTCTGAGCTTTCTATCCTCGCAGTTTCCCTGGACTTGGAAGTGAGGATGGTCAAGAAAATTTTGCTGAACTATTGCAAGTGAAATTAAATTCAATGTCAATTGATGACTTGGGCGCTATCCCTCTGATTAAGTGGGTTAAACACAAAAAGTTTGATGTTGCAGGTTTGTCTATTGCTATTATGACATCCTTTCTCCTTCTTAGCAATCTTGGTGCCTATGTTGTGGAATTAGCCACTGATGCTTTGGTGGAAGAATATGGTAAAATGCACAAAGGTATTTCATAGGGAGAGATTCAATCCTTTGCATGGATGGCATTGACTACATGGAGTGTGCTAGGTAACTTGTTTGGTGGTATTTTTGTGAGCCAAGTTGATGCAAGGACTATGTTCACCATTTTTATTTTACCTTTGAGAATTCAAGTTTAGGTTTCATTGGCTTTTAGGGAGGAGTCCTTTGGTATTTGTAGTATGAAGCAAACTAAGGTTGCACAATATTCAATCCTAATCGAGAGGAAGTCGCAAGGTGCATCATCATATTTTAACAAATCAATTATTGGTGCATCTATAAATAACAAAATTTGAGAAGCATAAAAAATCAGGTCTGAGATATTGTGAGAGTCATACAGAGACCAGAAATTGCATATCTTCTTGATTGGTTTGTTGTGTCTATTGGAATGACACCACTTTTAATAGGAACTATGTTTTTCTAACACACACAACTTTTGAAGATTTATCCACATATCTTGGCACTTGCAAAGGTGGTTTTCATCAGGGAACTATTACGGATTTTTCATTGGGTATATTCATTCAATCCATGGAAACATTGGTTACATTAACTTGAATATCATTCATGCCTTATGTAAATCCTGTTATAGAATGTCTTAAGAAAAGAAACAAAGTTCAAAGGGTTAAGCAGAGTAGTCTTGTATGAAGAAAATAGCAACATTCAGCAAAGTGTATACTACATCAGAATCTCATCAAGTGTTTTGGTTCATAAATTTGCAATTTATTGCATTCTACAGGAAGTTGGTAGCACAATGCAGTATTATTCCATTTAATGTGCTACGAATTCCTGATGTGCTATAGAATGTGCTACGAATTCCTATTCTAGAGGTTTCAAAGGAGCAGTGGTTGCCAAGTGTCAAGATGGATCTTGCTAGTTGCTAGAGGGTCAGTTATGAGTAGGAGTGCCACCTATCAAAGGGAGAAGTTCTCAAAAAGGACAACTCGTCATCATAAAGGAATGTTAGGGGCGTGGCCAGCATGACCCTTTCTTTTAGAATTTAGTTATCTTATGTTATCCACATGTTTTATTTTCCATTTTGAGTGCAGAGGATTCGATGTAAGGGGGATTATTCGAATGATAGTGTTTTCACTAATAGAAAACGATATAAAAATACTATTGTAAGTCTTATTAAGGGTTAGAATGAGTTGGCGGGAAGGGGACTTTGGACCCAGAGGAATTTAGAGTGGTTATCACTGTGTTCTTTTCCTTTCTTATTATTTTTTTAGACTTGTGATTCCTTATCAATGTAGATCAATTTTTCTTTTTCATTTCTCTCTTTCTCTGTGTACTAATATAATTGAGTGACTGATTTAATCTTGTTCTTATTCATACAATGATTGAGCGATGGTCTTCATTCTTTTAATTGGTGATATATAATTTGTTAATACACATATTTTTACTATGAGTTGATTGTTTTAAACTGTTGGAAGTATCTCTGACATGTTAAGATCACAGTTTTCTTTTCCTCATACATTTATCAAGCCTATTGTCTGATCTAAAGTTGCTAAGGACACTTTTGTTGAAGGATATAGTTGGGAATGTGTACAGTAGATGATATTTATTTTCCTTATGGTCAAATCCCCGTGACTTTAAAGTTTATATTTCAATATTAAGTTTAAATTCTTTGCATGTTACGAAGCTCACCTGATTACAATCTAGGGTGACTCGTGGAGTGATAACAATTTATATTTCGTGTTCTCTATATGTGATGACCTTGGTACTTAAACATTCCATAACTGCATGATCCTTGATCAGATGTTCTATAAACTTATGTACCTGACCCGGTATCATGCTCGCCACCTGCGCGATCTCTACCTCTCATGCTGAGTCATGTTATTCATGTTGTTTGACTATGTTATGCAAGTCGACAAATTATTTGGGCGAGACGAACTCTGGGAGGCCAATGTCTTTCATCTCCCGATTGATCTTTTCCTAGCTTCTTTCTCTCTTGGCCCACTTCTTCTGTATATTTCACTAAGGTTCCTAGGACATACTTACCCAGTATTCGGTTGCCTTTCTGATCTAGGAGATGTTGTTATCCCTCAGTACTCGGATGCCATGCTCCTCCATGTCTCATCCCTTCTGTACTGCGATGATATAATTGATTCTATCTACACCCAGGTATGCCTTTTCATACTATCTCTCCACGTATTTACAGGTTGTCAGTGCCATGAGAGTGTCTCCCTTAAAATCAGCTACACAGACAGTGAAGAGATGTCTTTCGCTTGTGAATTATGCATAGGCACCTCAGAATTCACTCTTCGGAAAAATTATTGCTTGCGTTGAGTCTTGGTAATATTTCACCAGATGGCACAGATGGTCTAGATCCTTCTTTGTGGTGGCTAACTCCTTTTCATCTCTCTTTGCTCGATCCAGCATGGCATCGGTGATTTCCATCCTGTTAAGAATCAAATATCAATATAGCATAGAAAAACCTCAGAAAAAGTACTCAACGCCTTGAAAAAGAGATAATTTCAGATAATAAGCCTCTTCGAGGGGGCAACCTCCTTTTAC
>JZKD02S1672716.1:1151249-1197681 GCA_000966675.3 Picea glauca
GGTCTGATCAAAATTGGATGTGCCAAGCAGAATTTATGGTAACTTCCTCACAACTTGCCAATTTTTGGCCTTTCCAGGAGATCTCACTTGTATAGCATGCCCCGCACAAAATAATTAATATCATATTCTGAAACTCGCACCCAAAATACTAAATATTGTCCATGATCTAATGAAACCAGTCCCACTCAATTTGGATACTCTAGAAAGAAGTTATGATTGTTTTACCTGGAACACCTTCTTGAGACTAGTCAATAGGACTAGTCAGATACCCTATCTTACACAAGGTGTATATACAAATTTAAGATGACCCAGAAGCTGAAAGTTTTACCATAGATACCTTACTAATTTCTATAAATGTCCTCCAGATTTTAAGGTCTGAAACGTTACATAAAAAAATTTATAGCTAAAATTCCACAATGACTCATTTCAGGATGATTCCATAACCCTATCTTGTACAAGATGTATCTCCGAAAGTATAAGGCCTTAGGAGCTGAATTTTTATCCCAACGTACCTTGATCCATATAATAAATATATTCCAAGCCGTTCCTTTTGAAACATTGTAGAAAAAAAGTTATAGAAAAAAGTCCACGGTGTCTCAGATGTAGCAGCGAAACCCCAAGACCTTGAGCTCTAATACCATATGTTAAGAACCAAATATCAATATAGCATAGAAAAACCTCAGAAAAAGTACTCAGTGCCTTGAAAAAGAGATAATTTTAGATAATAAGCCTCTTCAAGGGGGCAACCTCCTTTTACCCCACTTAAATGCTCAAGTACAAGATGATTCAAAATGAAAATGTATCCTTGGTATATATAGGAGACTAGGAGGTATAATTACAAATAATGGCCTAAAGCCGACATAAATAAAATAACATTACTAATATAATATGCCCCAATTAAGGGGTAATGAGCCAATATTACGGCTTAACACATCCCTACGTCGATTAGCTCAGATGTCTTTTCATTTTATGTGCTGAGCAACTTCTCTTTTGTGGTGTGGTGATGAGAATCATGCTATCCAGTGTGAGAATCCTTTTCTTGGTTGTTCTCCTCATTATGGATTTCCTCTTCATGTCGTAAGAAATCACCTGTATATCGAAGACTTCATCAATGGGATCAGGGATTTTTTGGTCTCCCCGGGTCATAATGTTTCCCAGGCTTCCTGCCGTATACATTTTCTCTAGGACTGGCTCTTGTACTTCTTTGACAGGGGAAACTTCTGTATGTTCCAATGCCTCGACCTTCATCTGGTGTTCATCGGTTGGTGAGGTATCATACTTAATTGGAGAGACAGTCACATGATCAACACTTACTTGGTGATCAGCTATTGAGGTGTCAATCTCTAGCTATTGCTACTCCTCTTCTTGCTCACCAGAACCTAGCTCATCCCTGGAGCTGAATTTTTAGGTCCTCGATAGTTAGAGAACTTTAGTGTCTAAGGTACTCTCGGCCTCATGGTATCCCTACAGAGGTTTTGGAATTGATGCATCGGGAGTTGGAGTATATGTTCCCCCTATTTCTTTCTCCTCTGTAATTGGTATAATAGTTATAAGCGAGGCCTTCAAACTCTCTTCATTATCATAGATAGTAATTAGATAAAAAACGGTATTAGGAATGCCTGTTTCACCTGGTGTTCTTGGAATCTCGTGCTGGGTTGGAATAGTCACCAGTGATCTGACATGTGGTAACGAAACTCTAGGGTTTTCCGGATCGAAAGTTTCCTCCAATGGTGTTGATTCTGAGCCATTTAGCTCTTCTCGGATGTTGATTGGGTCGGTCGTGGTGATCCTCATAGATTCTAAAAGTTGAGGATCGTTTTAGAACCACTGGAGGACTCTTTGGGTTTCCTCTAACAACAATATCTGCCTCCTTTGTGCCTCTGTGGCTTATGCTGCTCTGTTTTCTTCTCTAACCCCGAGGGCTTCTTGAGTCGTATGTTCTATCATTTTGAATTTCTCGTCCATACTCATAGATTTAACCCAAGTCATGTTTGGGTTGGATTTTCTCTATAGTACCTCCTCCTAGTCTTGAGCACATTCTGTAAAGATATCATCTTCAAACTTATCATGTGTGTATGGCCAGCAGGAAGAGACTTGTGACACATGCTGAAGAACTAGGCCGTTAGGGTCATGTTTGCGAATTCGGCATGTCGGAAACCTATATTCCAGCTGGCTCAAATCCTCTTGTTTGGATTATGTAGTATCCTTCACTATGAAAAACCCTACATGGAAACCATAGGGTATGAACGCTCGTTTCTTGTCTTTAACTAGAGTGGCATTATAGCCCTGCAGGATGGTCTGGTAACAGATTTCTCCTACGGAAAGTTAGTCTAGGACATGAGCGAGGAGTAAATGTGGTGGATCTGTGGCCCCGAACACCCTGGTGTAAGTCATGGTTTCCTCTAGGTACCAGTGGCCTACTTTTGAAATAATTTTCTTGGCTGCTACAGATGAGAGAATAATATTTTCTTGGCCCAAGCTATGAATTCATCGCAGATGAGAGCATAATATTTTTTGTATCTGTTTTCCCACAGGATGTTGAAGTAGACATGTACAGGTAGCTCAACGATGTACCAACTCAGATTCATGCCGAAGAATACATTCCTTGCGCAGATCACGTCTAGAAGATATGAAGCCATGTGAAAAGCAGGTGCTTCTCGTTCCTTTGGCGTCTAAGCTTGCAGTATGTTGGTGATCAATTGTTTAGATATGGTTTCTCCCCAGTTGAATATACTCCCAAAGATGGCCACATTGTATGCTAAGGGCATCCATGCCTCTGAAACCTTAGCGAAATATTTCTCCCCGTATAATCGGAAAATTAGAGCCATTAAATAGATGTATGGCTCCCTTAGATTTGTTGTCCCATACTAGTTGTTGCTCCAGTTTGTGAATTTCTTGTCTTCCTTCCACCAGGAGGCCATTAATTGGATGGTGTCATGTAATTCATATAACCTCACTATGAAATCTATGTTTAACCACTCCTTCAGGTCTTTGATATTATAATATTTTTGGACCTCTGTCGGGAGAAAAACACCGACACATCCTCCATTCTCATAATTGACTAGGCAATTCATCGTGTTTGTATGATCGATTATCCAGCTCAGAGTCTCAATGCAGGGAAAGACTAGGGTTTGACAGGCTACCATATGCAATCATGACCACCAGATGTTCAGAAAAACCTAGTCGTTGAGTGCCCTTACATCCAGTTCGTTGTGGGGAATAAATTCCAGGTAACCTTCTCAGTTAATTCTATTGAACAAATCTCCCCATTGCGGGAATATTATCTTTGATCTAGTGCTTTCTTTTGTATCACCAAAAGCAGGGGGCTGATAAAATGCTTTCTTAGTTGATGTTTTGATGATCGGTTCCGCTCTAGTAGCAAACTCCAACTGCCTCACAACGCCGAGAGAATATCCTTCACTGACCTTTGCTTCCTTCAATTTTGGTTCCCTTGGCGAGCATCTGGTTGTTGGCTTCCTTGGAGGCATTTTTCTACAAAGAGAGCAGAGTTAGACACCATTTTGCAGAGAGAATACTGATATATAAATAAAATGTGACCGTTGAAATGATAAAATTAACACATACCTCTTCTTCTCACTAGCTTAACTTAGTTTTGAAATTATGAGAATCAAGTGCAACTCTTGAGACACTCTGTTCACTTCTTTGACTGCTCTGGAAATGAGAAACATGTGTGTAGAATGTTGGGATTCGAAACTATATTAGTGATTTAAACGAAGAGAATAATTACCTTGTTACAACAATTCTTCAATTCGAGGTGTAAGTGTGGTTCTACAAAATTTGTCGCCAGATCTGCATTATGCTCGAGATTAAATGAGGTCGTAGGTTGGCGGTGCAAGCGCAGACTATATTTTGGTTCATCGGTGATTTCAGATTCCCATTATTCGATCGATGCACGGGGTAGAAATGTATGCAGAGAGAAACATTAATTGGCCTATTAAATGGCAGAATCTGATCTTATTTTGTGTTGAAAATGTCCCATCATTCTGCCAATTTAAATGGGTGGATCAAGAGTCAACGCTTTTCTTTAGACAATGTTCGTTGATATCTATTGGAAAAAAATCCGATGCCGATCCATCTTGTCGTACATCGTTGATGTGGAAATGATGACCTAGAAGTGTGACTAGGACGCGGGGAAACCTAAGGTGACTTGGGATGAAACTAGGCCATACAAAATGCCTACGCAGAAAAGACACGTGGTGTTTGAGATTGGCTTCTTTGTTTAAAAGTGTTATTCAGAATCATGGATTTTCATTAGATAAGTGTTTTAACAAACAAGTGCTACCTTGTCGATGCCGAAAAAGTATCAAGGATCAGAAATCGATGATATGTTTAAACAAGTGTTCCCGAATTACCCCCCTTGAAACCTGTCGATGCCGAAAATGCATCAGGGATCGGTGATCGATGATGTGTCAATGTGAAAATTTTCCATGATTTAAATCTTTTGATATTTCACCAACCCACTTCATTAATCGATTATCGGAGGTTCATCATGGCCCATGTCAATGTTTATCCCTCTCATTTTTTAAAGATGTTGATGATACATCGGTGATCGACGATTATTGTGGCTATGTGGTCATTTTACTTCTCGGATTTTGCTGATGTCGAACATAAGTGCGTGGGTCACAATTTTAGCTGTGAATTCTTAGTTAAAATGCCAAGTTCTTTTTTTAGATACAAAGGTTTCACTTTGACAATTCCAAACAAATCCAACTTGATCGATGATGAGATATGGAAATGAACTTAGTGATCCCTACACAACAGACTCAATTCAGAAAGAAGAACAAAACAAAACAAATGGTACCCAAAAGAGAAAAAAAATTAATAAAAGATTTTAGGGTGCGTTGAGCGCTCAACACATCCATTCCTACAAACCTTGTCTTGTCTTTAAGGAAGTATTCTAGGTGTCTTGTTCCTTGATGCGTACCTAGTGGTATCTCGATTTGAGATCCAACTTGGTGAAATATTTTTCATGTTGCAACTAATCTAACAAATTATCGATCTTAGGCATAGTGTACCAATTCTTTAGTGTAATCTTATTCAATGCTCTGTAGTTGATACAGATTCTTTAAGTCCTATTCTTCTTTGGTACAACTATGATAGGTGATCCACAAGGTGAAGTTCTTGGTCAAATCATAGCCTACTCAAAAAGTTGTTGCAACTGCTTCTTCACTTCATTTGCTTCAAGAACGATTTTTCTATACAACCCAATATTTGGTAATGGGGATTTTGGCAATAATTGTATTCCATGCTCCACTTCCCTCTTGAGTGGTATCCTTTTAGGATCCTGGAACACTCCACTATATGCCTATAGAAACTCCTCCAGTTGATGTTTCTCCTCTTTAGTAAACCCATCAAAGGATGCCTTTACTCTTTTCGACTCATCCTTAGTATGATTTTCTCTTAAGAAAAGTAAAAGACATTTGTTACTGGAACTAATCAACTTATTGGCTTGGTTGGAACTTACTAGTGAGATATTTGACTTGTCTTTATGCACATTGATGATGTAGGACTTCCCATACTTGATTAGTTGGTATCATTTGACTCTTTGCATGAAGATTGCATCCCTCATATAAATGTAGGGGCTTCCAAACACTAACTCACATACATCAAGGGTACTATGTCTAATTGCACTTCATTAAAAAAATTAGCACTTACAACAAATTTAATCTTACACTGTTTCGTTTCCTTGATCTGTGCATCCTTATTTATCCATCCTAATGGATATGGGATACGATGATCATGAACCTACTTAGAAAATTCTTGATGTTATTTCTACTGTGAATCACTTGGTTTCCCTTTCTTTTGGCCTATGATTTCTAGATATTATTCATGTACACATGCCTCATCCATTGTCCTTGGCTTGAAAAACATGACTTGATTTCGTAGATAGCTATCTACATCCCTAGATGAGTACAACTAGGCTCTTGGGAGAGATACCCATCTTTCTGAACTTAGTGGTGTACTCATGTACACGATGCCCTTGCTTCTGCCTGAAGTAGTTCCATCGAATCCATTGGTCCTATACATACCTGATGGAGTAAGATTGGGACTTGATGAGGGTTTTGAAGTCTTCCCACCTAGTTATTGGTGGATCACCCTCCAACCTAAGTGTTTTCATATGGGTTTCACACCATGTTAAAGCATGGACCTCTAACTTTAGTCTAACAAACAATATTTTTTGTTCTTCATATATATGGTGAACGCTGAAATAAAATTCTAGTTGTTGCAACTAATTATTTGGTTTTAATGCATCGATCTCAGCTTGATATGGATTTCTGTCCACTTTTTCTTCCATCTTGAATAAATATTGTGAAGGTTTTATGGTATTGGAACTTGACTTCTCTTTCTCAAATTCATTCCATGACTCATTTTTTGGGTCTTTTTTATCCCTCGGTTTCCCATCTAATCTGATATTTGAGTTCAAGCCTCCAACTTCTCCGAACGATCTGAGATTTCTTACTAGAGCCGCCATGAGGAGGGACATATTGGAAGATATGTTAACAACTTTCTCTTCCAGCCTCACAAATCTCTCCTCCACTGTATCTCGAGGGTTGTTATGAACATACTCGTCATCCATGGTTAGGGTTCTATGAATTTATTCTTAAATCGACTCCTACATCCATGCAACTTTCCACAAACACCCTAAGAAAACCTTCTTTGATACCAATATGATCTATAAACTACCATGGATATTCCACTAGACAGTTCATCACAACAGATCTAACAAAATACTAAAATCTTTATTGTGAAGGTTAATTTCCTTTAGATCTTGGATTCTTTAATTACTCGTTTTCTGCTTAAAATGTATGAAATAGCTAAAATATGAAAAATAGAGAACATAAAGAAATACTCACACACCATCCACAAATAAACGCAAGATATAACCTGGGAAACCCAATATGCGAGAAAACCCATCTAGAAGGTGAGGTCGCTTTGCTCTCTTTTCTTCAAATGTAAGTACAAAGAAAGAGGCACTCTTTATGGACTTGCCTTTGACATTATGGCTTGTATGGCTACCAAAAAATCTCTCCTTCTCTGTTATGCTCTCCAAATACCATTCCTAGGTGCTCTGCGCAAATATGGAACAAATACAATGCTAAAGAATGGAACCACTACTCCTCCTAGCAACCTAATATTTAACATCTCTCGATAGTCGTCTAGGGGTAGGGTTTTGAATTCCTCAACCCTTAACTGTGATAAGGTTTTGGAACTTCTAGAATATTCTTGGAAGTCCATACATGGCTATCCCCATATGCATGAGTAACAGGGGATGACATGGCATCCACTTGTACCATGGTGGTCAACATGGTAGGTCAATTTGCAGGATCTCTAATTGACGAGTTTTTTTCACTCTTGAAAAGGTCTTGTTGTGTAAAATGGTTTTTAGGGGTCCAAGCTAAAGCTAGGAAAGCTTTAACTCCCAAAAATTGCATTGGATACCTCAAAATGGCTCCAAAAAGTTTCAAACCCTAATTTTTCAAACTAGGAACTACCATTAAAATGACCCTGCAAGATGATTACTCCAATTTTTTTCACTCTGAAATTATTGAGATAGATGAAAATTAATATAATGATCCAATCCAAATCATTAGGAGTCAAATTGGCTCTTAATTCTGCCTCACCACTGTGTTCATGTAAAATGTGATACTATTCCAATCCTTCGAATTTTTGACAGAGATATCAAACTCTTTCCATAATTGAGGCAAGATAGATCTCATAGGAGATTAAGTTTGTATTCATGTGATGAATAATTAAATGGGAGTCCCCCAAAATTATGAGCTTCTTGATCTGCATAGAAATAACCAAGTTGATTCTTTTCAACAAAGCATAGGCTTCCACGTGATTGTTGATCATGACTCCAAAATATCATTCGAAAGTTTATTCTAATTTTACCCTGGGACAATAGATAGCACATCTTGCACCTACCTCCCTAACATAAAAGAGTTTTAAATCTTAGTGCAATATTAATAAAATATTTACACTTAAAAATAATAATAATAAAACATTTCATATAAGAGATTAAATTAAATTTATAAATAAAATTTCATAAATATCTCTTAATTTTGTTAGGTATATTTTAAAGGCTATACTCTTAAATTTGGGTTTACTAATTTAATTATAATTGAAGCATAACTTATCATTACACTAACTTTAAACTATTCAAACGATTACAATGGATCTATTTAATGTAAACAATTTTAGAAAGTCCACAATTATCTTAATTTTAATTTGACTCACGCGTTTTGGCCGCTTGGCTCTAAGTCTTTACATAGAAATTTGAGAAAGTCAGCAATTTTTTAATTTAAATTTGACTTGCATGTTTTGACCTCTTGGTTTTTATCACTCAAAAAAATGAGTATATGAAAGACCTTGACTCGCACGAAAGCAAAGGGGACCGTAAGCAAACATTTGAAAAGTATTGAAAGGAATAGTGGTGCCAGCACTTTTCATCATTTATGATGTATTTGGCTTTTATTTGTTAACCACACATTCAATTAACAAATAACTTGAAAATCTAAAAGCTATTGACTTTAACAATCGGGTCACATAATACGGGAGAAAGAAGAAGTAAGAAAGCACATGTAATCAATAGTAATAGTACTTTCAGTTGGCATGTAGTTGAGACTTTTAGGTCTTTCAACCTAGAGATGTTGGGTTTAGGATTTTGGTTCTATGAGACGACGTTGTTATTAGAAATGTAGGAGAGTAGACATTTATTTACAGACATCAAAGAATATGCTAAGTGTTTTATTCAATCAATGTAATTGAATACATTCAAACACAATAAGTTTTGTTTTAAGATATACAAACTATCTTGATCTTGCAAACTATTCAGTTGAGAATATCTCACATCCAACTAATTCCAACAACCTCCTACAAACTAGGAACAAACTCTCTACATAAATACCAACTCTACTTAATATTGATCAATAATCATCACAACCACATATGTGATCACACTTAAGACAAGTAGGAGTTACATATTCCAACACTCCCCCTTAACGACTACTTTCCTTAATCTCTGGTAGCAGAGGTCGATATCAACATCTTCTTCTTTGTAGAAAATTCTCCTTTTATGAATCGAAGAACCTCTTGATTAGCAAAGTCTATCTCTGGTCCATCTTGACAATTTCATCTTGCACCTCGATCATACAAACATCATCAGTCTGTCAAAGTCCATGTAAAGGAAAAACCATCCATTGGAATACATGGGTAAACAGTCGTTGTAACTTTCGGTCTAATAGGATGTCCCTTCATGTACATGGTTCACTCAACATGTTGATGAACTTCCCCTGAATGTAGAACTTCACCTCCCAGAGTCTAAACCAATAACATGGTCCACCCCTGGTATTAAAAAAGTCCATTGTAGAGGCTACTACACTATAGTAGACAAGTTATCCAAGTCATCAAGGGCACATAGAAAAGGGGTAACCATGCATATCCAAGTATTAAAATAATATGCCCTTTACATGTTACATACATAAATATAGGTACATACATTACATACTCCACTCATGAAGATGCTAGGCACAATCTCAAACTTTTCAAGGACCACTACATAGAATAAAAAAACACGACATCATAGACTTGCTTACAATTACAAAGTGTGATTCACATTACAATACGATCCACACAACTCACAAAATTTGCCTTATTTTACCTTATTTTCCCATCTTTATCCAATCTTTGTTGTTGTCGCAACCAATCTCCACTGTTGTCATAAGAATTGTCACCAGTTACAAGGAAACTCTGTTACCACTAGACTTACCTAGTCATCATCTTCCTTTGAATAAAAGTCAAAATAAATCTCTACTGTAACATCTCTATCCTTGTTCTTCCTACTGCAATATCAAACATTTTCACTCTCCTTGCATGTGCAAATAATTTTGCTAGCAACTTATAGTGCAACTGATGCACCCACTCTTTGTTGACACATATCCTTGTCCTTCCTTGTTTAGTCTCCTAATATCATCTAAAGCGCACATCCTACTCTAAGTGTCCACGACCCCATATGTGGTTGTACAACCTCCCCCTTTAGGGAAATACCCATGCTCAAGCATGATTGAATGGGCTAGTTCAACCTATATTCCTAAGCACAAAGATGCACTTTCACAATTAAGATGAATTCATCTACTCTTCACTGAGACCAAACCTACTATCTTGGGCCCATCATGACTTGAGTTATCTGACTCTCGTTTCAGACACACCACACTATAAAAAACAAAATAAGTGTTCATGCTTCTTCACCTATAGGATTGTTATCTTGACACGTACCAGTTGGAAACCAAACGTACCATTGATACCTAAGATTGACTGAGAACCTATTGTATGCCAGGGCCAAACAAGAACCTATGGACATGCTTCCATCTACCAAGACACCTAGGTACCCAACCATAATGCTCACTAGTTCTCTAGGATAATAGTATAGATATAGGATGTATCCATGCCAATCTTACATTCTTCGCACCTACCAATGAGGAATTATAGTGCAACATCCATCAAATAAAAATTGGACGGAACAAAGATGTAGCTATCACTCCATTCTAGCTACAACTCTCTTTTGATTTACATTACATCAAACACCCATGAAAGGCTTCAAAACATCAATAAGATATAATAACTCATAAAACATGAAGTATTCCTCCTTTGGAATCATGCACATACTTGACATCTTCGTCCAATCTTTGTCTCAAAACTCCTATACTCACCTATCATTTGTTAGAGTCGTGAATCCTAACAAAATTAACTCCAAGACTATAAAAAACAAAATCTCACCATTACCATGTCTTCTAATGTTGAGTTCAATCAAGTGATAAACTCTCTCTCTCTCTCACTCTCTCTCTCTCTCTCTCTCTCTCTCTCTCTCTCTCTCTCTCTCACACACACACACACACACACACACACACATCTATACATATCCCCGCTTTCCACAACATGCACACAGGCTCACCATCTACTTCTTTCAATTATTGCAACTCTGATTCTTCCATTAAGAAACACCATATCCTTTATGATTCACTTGCTTGATCTTCCTTCTTCATTTTTGTGAAAATATTTCTCTCGTTGTACTTCATCGCGAGTCTGTCTTTTGCATAATTCCCCATGTCTTCATAATATCTAGTATTCAATTATTCATGCAAACAATTTAGAATAAAATTTAAATATTATTGAAATGATCAATACCAACACAAACTTAAACTTATGACAATAGTTCACCATCTAAATGTCACTACAATAACAACTTGACTTTTCTTCCAATAAAACTTACCACAATGTATTGACATAACATACTCTCTCTTTGTCATGACTCCAAGATACCATTCTAAAATTTGTTCGAATTTTCCTTAACACCTCATGCACGTGCCTCCGTGAAAACAATCTGAAGTCTTAATGCAAGATTAATAAAATATTTACACTTAAAAGAAAAACATTTCATTTAAATTTATAAATAAAATTTCATAAATATCTCTTAATTTTGTTATATATTTTTTAAAGGCTATACTCTTAAATTTGGGTTTACTAATTGAAGCATAACTTGACATTACACGAACTTTAAACTATTATAACGGTTATAATGAATCTATTTACTTTCTAAACAATTTTTAGAAAGTCCATAATTATCATAATTTAAATTTGACTGACGCGTTTTGGCCGCTTGGCTCTAAGTCTTTTGACAGAATTTTTGAGAAAGTCAGCAATTTTTTAATTTAAATTTGACTTAAGTGTTTTGGCCGCTTGGCTTTTATCATTCAGAAAAATGAGTCGCGTGGAAACAAAAGGACCATTGGGAAGCATATGAAAGACCTTGACTCGCACGAAAGCAAAAGGAGATCGTAAGCCAGCATTGGAAAAGTAGTGATAGGAATAGGGAGTACTCTGTAAGTTCGATTTTTTTTTGGGGGGGGGGGGGGGGTGGGTTTTGATTAATTTTTATTTAAATCAGATTAAAAATTACTGTAACTTTAAATTTGATTAATTGAATTTGTATAGTTAGATGGTTCTAAAGAGTTTTTAAAGTTGTTGAATTTATTTATGTATTTAAAAATGCAATTTAAACAATAAAAAATAATAATTTCATCAAGATAAAATATTTTTTGGATTTCAGTTCAAATATTTATACAACACCCAAAAATAATGATACCGATATTTTTCATCATTTATAATGTATTTAACATTTAAAAATTAATAATAGAAATAGTAGTCCCAACACTTTTCATCATTCATAATGTAGTTGGCTTTTATTTGCTCACCACACATTCAATCAACAAATCACTTGAAATCCAAAAAAATATTGACTTTAACAATCTAGTAGTCACACAGAAAAGGGAAGAAGCTAGAAAACCCATACAATCATTCATGATGTATTTGGCTTTTATTTGCTCACCACACATTCAATCAACAAATTATTTGAAATCCAAAAAATATTGACTTTAACATCCAGTAGTCACATAGAAGAGGGAAGAAGCTAGAAAACCCATACAATCATTCATGATGTATTTGGCTTTTATTTGTTCACCACATATTCAATAAACAAATCAACAAATCACTTGAAATCCAAAAAAATATTGACTTTAACGAATTACATAGAAGAGGGAAGAAGCTAGAAATCACATATAATCAACTGTATTTTTTGTTTTAGATCTAGAAGAATCAATAACACAGTTGGAATACAATCAACCTCACTTTTAGTTGGCATGGAGTTCACACCTTTAGGCATGGATGATTTTAGGGGTTAAATTTTATCTTAAAAATCGCCAAAATTTTATAAAAATTATATAAAATCCTTAGAAATTTGAATATTTTTACAAAAATATAGCCAAGCATTTATAGTTGGCATATGAAAGATTAGTAAAATTCGCAAGTTTATACATTTTAAAATAAAATAAAATCATCCCTGAGTTTAGGTCCTTGAACCCCTATATATTAAAGTTTAGAAATCTGGTCATGACGACGGGGTAACCTTACTTTTAGTTGGCATGGAGTTGACACGTACAGGTCCTTCAACCCCTCGATGTTGAAGTTTAGGAGGAGTTTGGTCCTATGAGATGACAGGGTTGATCACTATGGGTTCTTTGGAATGTTGAGGTTCAGGAGCACGGTAAGCATGCCTTTCGATGAAAAAAAATCACCAACAGTAACGTGAGAGGGCCGGACTCTCACAAGGCCAGTTATAATCCCCCACTCAGAAACAGCGAAGGCCATCGTTATGAATGAGCAGGGAGGATCGTGCTACCAAAATCACGCTCCTTATAGATAGAGAAAGATGTCTACCAAACCAACAGGAGATAAGATAGACTGTTGAGCAAAATCACCCTTCAGGGATTTGAGCCACCAGTGAGATACCACTCTAGAAGAGTTAGAATTCTAACCTTGCGTGAGGTTTTACGGGCCAAGAGACAGTTTCAGGTACACAATTTCGACGAGGCGTAGGCTTTCCAACCAAAAGGTACTTTCTTCTGGGATAAGTAACCATTAGTTTGAATCCTCCTGCTAAAACTTCAAAGCACATTTTAAAAATGGGTAGAACGATCGACAAATATGGAAAATTGAGCGGTTGGATCGCTCCAGTGGGCGTGCTCTTGTGTTTATTGGCTGTTATTACTGCTCAACCAGGTATGTGATGGAGATGATTAGTTCGCTGTTGAAGTGTTTCGCTTTTGCATACTTTTTAGAATCCTCATTTGATATTTGTTGTATAGCTTCTATAGCTTTTTCATATTTGGTTGACAAGATATTGTTTTATTAATTAATTTCTGAAGGATTTTTGAATATCGATTGTGGAGGGAGAACAAATCAAACTGTCCAAAACAATGTAACATGGGTCACCGATGCTAATTACATAAGGGTGGGTCAGACAACAAAGATCATCTCTCGACAAGCCTACGGTTCTTATTTGCATAATCTACGGTTTTTCCCAAAGCCTCTCAACAAGTGTTGCTATGAGTTGCCTGTAGTTTCTAATGTGCCTCACCTCTTAAGATTATGGTTTGCACTTGGAAATTACAAGGGATTCAAACAATTGCCAATTAGTTTCGCTTTCTCTATTGAGACACTCGGTATGTTGGCTATGGTAAACATAACAATCTCAAATCGACATCCAAAATATTATGAGGAAATCTTGGTTAGTGCTAGCAGAGTGCTGTACGTGTGTTTGATCAGAAACGGGGACACGGATGATCCCTTTATCAATGCTATTGAGTTGAGGATGCTTCAAGATGGCATGTATGAACAGGCTAAGCGAGGAACAATGTTGTATTCAACAGCATCCGTATCAAGATATAATGTTGGTGGCTATTCGATGGTTAGGTGAGCATTTTGAACTTTATATATTAATGTGGCCAAATCTAAGCCTCAAAATTAACCATTGTGGTGTTGATAGTGAGGGTCAATTTTGATTGAGCAGTTGAATTTTTATTTTTTATTTTTTTTCGAGGTGATAGCTCCTTTATCCGGTTCAAAGAGATTAAACTAGCACAGTCACATAATTGTGGCTGATCAACCCAGAAAGGTTGATAAGATGAAAATAATCTTTAAAAGAATATATTAAATTTTATTATTGATTAACAAATAAATGGTTGATTTATCTGGTGTTAATATTTTAATTTATGTTAATCACTTAGGTGGCAATCAGTTAGCTATCAAAGTAATTTTTAAATATGATTAGGGAAATGTAAAAAAGTAAACACATAAACGGATGTCTTTATAATAGCTAGGAAGTTAATGATTGAAATCACAGCCATTTATTTTGTGTGACTACTAAGAATATTCCAGCCATATTTAATCCTGTCCATAGAAAACTTATTAAGCACTAAAACCCTATTAAATCTGCCCATTGTCAATAGGTATAAGCCTTTTGGCCTAAAAATATATAAACTAAAACTAGTATTGATGGTTGAGCTAAGAAAAATTTATGTGGTGAATTAAGCAGGTATCCTCAAGACTGCTTCGACCGCATCTGGAGATCAAATTTATATTTAGATGGTGAAGATATATTTTATGTTTACCAAGTACATTCTGAACAGGCCATTTCAACAAACAATATCAAAGACCTTCCTCCACCACTTGTCATGAAAACGGCGTGGGTTATGAATCTGGGCAACTTTGAGTTCGATCAAGGATCATCAACCAATGGTCACAAATCATTACTGCTGTTATATTTTGCAGATATCGAAATGACAAATATGTCTACAATGCTTGAACCGAGATCCTTTTACCTGACAATAAATGGTGAAAAAAGGTCTGAGAGCATTAGTTTGGTGGGAGACGCCGTACAGCTAACATTCGTGTCCAACGAAACAGATGACTTCCAATTTTCAGTTGTGCCCGATGGCCATAGTCCTGGTCCTATAATCAACGCTTTTGAGTATTATGAAATAATTGAAACCCAACAGGCAACATATTCACTAGATGGTAAGTGCCCTTACTAATTTTCTCATACTGAGAAAAAATGTTGATATTATGATTCGGTTTCTAACCAAGTAGTTTTTAAAATGCAGTGGAGGCTCTTGACGCTATCAAATGCAGGTTTGACATAAAAGATTGGATTTCCGATCCTTGTTTCTTGATCCAGTGGAAAGGAATTGCATGTGATAACAGCTCTTCGGCGCTAAGAATTTCAGAAATGTATGTTTCGTTCTTCGATTTGTTTACACCAAGCCTTACAGTGAAATTGTAATAGCTTACGATAATTTTCTTGTTGCCAGCGATTTATCCAGAAAGAATCTTACGGGATCGGTACCTCAAGATATTGGACAGTTGACTGCATTAATGAAAGTGTAAGAAGAATTCAACCTTTTCTTTTGTCCTTCTAACCCTTCGAAGAAATCCTCAAGTGAAAAGTTGTACCGACAATAATCATCTGTACAGCATTTACCCATTCTTGTTGAAATTAGCAGGTCGCTTGACAATAATCATTTGATGGGACCTTTGCCAAATTTCTCCAATTTAACGAAGTTGGAGAAACTGTAAGTTTCTTTTCAACATACAATTTTTATTTTATTAGTTTTGAGTTTTGAGTCTTGAGCTTATGCATTTTGACTGGACCAAAAGTTACTTTGGGTTATTGTGCAGATATATACAAAACAATAACCTGAGCGGTATTTTTCCATCCTGGCTAGGTGAACTTGAAAACCTTAAAGAGTTGTACGTCTCCCTTTCACTTCCTTCTATATTTATTTTTTGAGTTCTCTCTTCAAAGTTAAATGTTAAATGGAATAATTAGTCAATTTTGTACAGGAATGTAGAGAACAACAATTTCAGTGGGGTAATTCCTGCGCAACTTCTCAAGGGTTCGGTGAAATTCAAGTAATCATAGCCTGTTTTATATCCCGAATTCCATTTTAAGATTTTGAGGTGGAGAATTTTGTTTTATATTTTCTATACAATCAAGCTATGGAAAATCTCATTTTGTTGTGATGCAGTTACTGTGGAAACCCTTACTTAAATATGCATAAGGGGGAATGCACTATTCTACTGAATTCAAACAAGAGTTACAAATTGAAGGTTGTTCTAGGATCAGCAATCAGCGGAATTCTAATCATCGCTTTAGCGTTGATGGTGGGTATTATTATGTATCGGAATAAATTCAGGGGAAGAAAACAGGGTGTTGCCACAGAAAGAAATTTGGTGCAAATGGAACGAAGATCTGTGCAAATGGAAGGAAGATCTTACATGTACCAAGGTTACGAAATACCTTCAATTTTAGAAATATTATAATATGATACATAGTGGGAGTGTGTCTTCTAAATTAGAATGATTGTGCTTTGATTGATGTAACCTTCTGTTGTGTTGCAGACTACTCAATGATTATGGTGCCAAATCCAACAAAATCCCGTGCCTTCAGTCTAGATGAGATGATGGTTGCCACACAAAACTTTAGTCGGGTGATTGGACGCGGGGGATTTGGATCGGTGTTCTTCGGTAAATTGCCGCAAGGAATAGATATAGCGGTAAAAGTGCTCTCACGTTTCTCCGAACAAGGAATTCACGAGTTCTTGAATGAGGTGATTCTGACATATTTCTCAACCATGTAATAGGGTTCAATTTGGATCCAACTTAAGGATGTTTAATCTCAGACAGTTTTGGCTGCACTCTGAATATTATATAAATCTTAAAATTCATGCTATTGTAATCAACAGGTTGATCTTCTTTCCAGAGTTCATCATAGGAACTTGGTGTCTTTATTGGGTTACTGTAACGAATCAGGCGAAGTTATGCTTATCTACGAGCACATGTCAGGAGGTTCCCTAAAGGATCACCTTTATGGTAAATTATATTGAACTGATAGATATTTTGTTTTAGTCGATAGAATAAAGAAAGTAACCTATATGCATCGGGTTCTTACCTTTTTTTTTTCCAGGTCCTATTGCAGACCATTCTGAACTGAACTGGAAAACAAGGCTGAAGATAACTTTAGATGCAGCCCACGGTAACTCTTTAACTTAATTACTTTGATGCACCATAGATCTTTAGATCTAAACCCTGGTTGTTTTAAGTATTGATTACAGTAAAATAACAGCAGATTTCCAGCTTTCTACTTGATATTGCAAAATTTCAAATCATGCGTAACCATATATCTTATCCACTGGTTCTACTTGAAGGACTAGAATACTTGCACGTAAGTTGCACCCCAAAGATAATTCACAGGGATATCAAGACCGCCAACATCCTTTTAGACAGCAGTCTGAATGGAAAACTGGCGGATTTTGGCCTTTCAAAGATAGCAATTGATGGGGAGGCCACTCATGTTACCACTGCAGTGAAAGGGACAGCAGGATACCTGGATCCAGAGTATACCCCACATACACAACTCGCTCTCTTTGCAATATTCTTGATGTCAGGAATTCAATTAATTACTAAGAGAAGTTTTCGTTTCCACAGTACTTGCCTAGCTAAATTTTTGTGTTGTGCGATTTCACAGGTATTTTGTTACTCAAATGTTAACGCATAAGAGTGATGTGTATAGTTTTGGTGTGGTTTTGTTAGAGATCATATGCGGTAGACCACCCATCGATCTAAAACTACCTGCACAAGAACTAAACATAATTCGATGGGTAAGGAATCTTATCATCAATCATCCAAAAATATACAATATCATGGAGTGCAGCTTATCCTAGAGACTAACAATGATTATTGGCATATTTACAGGTGAAACCGTATGTACTAGACCTGGATGAAAATCCTGGGAAAATAGTAGAAATCATAGACAAGAGATTGGATGGAGGTTACGACATGAACTCCATCACTCGTGTTGCGAAAGTAGCCATGAGATGTGTGGAGGCAGAAACGTCTTCTAGGCCTAGCGTGACTGAGGTAGTAGAAGAGCTCAAAGAGGCTATCAAGCATGAGGATAAGGTTTCTCTTTCAATTCCAGAGGAGACTGGTGTCGGAAGTAGTGTTTTGTTGGCCGGCCCGGTGTATTTATCGGTGGATTCCAGTGACTCCAAAGGAATGGAGGGGAGCGATAACAGCTCCAATTTTTTTTAAAGTAGGAAGATAACCGTCCTTTGTGGTTATTATGTCCAAAGGCGTACATTTATTGACAATGGGCACATTTAATATGTTTTTAGTATTTGTATGGACTAGATTAAATATTGTTGGAATATTCTTAGTAGTCCCAATAAATCAATGGTTGTGATTTCAACCACTAACTTCCTCACTATTATAAAGACATCCTTTTACATGTTTATTTTTTTACTTAATCATATTTAAAATTTACTATGATGGCTAGTTGATTGCCACCTCTGAGTGATTAACATTTCATTTTCTAAGAGCCCAAGTTTACCAGCCACAATTTTTACTCCAAGATTTTCTTGTCTGGAGCTCTTAGTTATTTAATACACAGAGTTTTGCAGTTATTTAATGCCCACTACTCGGTTCACCAGCCACGAGCTGTGCTAGTCGATATAAATAAAGTTAAATATATAAGTTGATGTATACCGTGCTATTTCTACTATGAAATCTTTTACAAGATAATAGTGAGGGATTTGAATGTTCACGTGATTTCTACTGTGAGAAATCAAAATTCAAAATTCCTTAAAAATAAAAAAATTCAAAATATGAAACTTTTATCTCATATATGTTTTGTTATTTAAAAGATTAAATAAATAAAATAAAATAACTTTTTTATTTTTATGAATCTTTTATACCTTATAGTGTTGTTTCAAATCCAATTATACACAAAATTTGAACATAAATTTCCATAACCATCACCATCTAAAACTTTCTTTAGCAATTTTAGTTTAATATTAACACATAATTTCATGGACTTTGTTAAGTTTTGAATGAATAGTATGTATACCATGATGACAAAGCACCCATATTATATTATAAGTGTAAGGAAATGTTTATGATATTTTAATGTAATAGTTATATTTAATATAAATAGAAAATTTAAAGTAATTATGAAACATTTGAAATTTGTAATAATATATTACTTATACATAGTGTAAAAGAAAAACAAAGGTGAGAGTGAGTACTCCATGTCTTTAAAAGTTGAAGTAGAATTAGATAGATGTCACAAGTGTACATTAAATCTTCAATTTTTTTAAAAATAATGTGGCATATTAGTCCCCTATCCATAACACTACAAAGTATGACCAAACTAGAACATGTCACATGTTTTTTTAGATTTTTAAGAAATAAATAGTCAAATCTCTCTAATATCACCTAATTAATTTTAACTTAAACAATAACAATAACAATATTATATGTTTATGATTAGAGAAATAATGTTGTTTTATCAAAATTTGAAGTTAACTTCAAATTTAAAATTCACTATGTGTAAAGACAAAGGGGATTTTGAGAGTAAAGTATACTTTTCATATTCTTATATGTAGCATTTACATTATATTAAGTTTTAAACATTGGATAGTTTTTAAATGTGAAATTAATGTGATCTTAATTTGACATGCATTGATCTAGAATGTGAAGACAATTATGCCACTCTTAGATTTTGTAATTGATTATTAAAAAAAAATGTTTCCATAAATAACACCGCAACAATTTACATACAAACAAATAAATAGATCTAGTGATAAAGTTCAAATTAGGCCCTCACCCATTTCTAATGGAGATTCACCACTACTTGACTTTTCTTTTCAATTTATTTACTAGACTGAATTCATAACATACACAAATTTTGGATTTTCTTTTCAATTTAGTTAATAGATGGGACTAAAATCACAACATCTTCCTTTAAAGGTACATGGTATATTTAATTATAGGACACTGTCCCTAGAAAGTGCTTCGACTCTTTAGATCATTAAAGGAAATTTGTCCTTCCTTTTCTATGATCCATCCAAGTCAAGGCATGGACAAAGTGTCGAAAGGCATGGGAAAAGTGCCACTGAATTCAATGTGTGTCATTGTATATAAACAATGCAAAATAAGAATTGCATGAAAGGCATCAACTATGAAGAACTTATATGGAGTAATTCACTATACTGATAGAGGACTTGGAACTTATATGGTTCCCCAATTCTAGATAGGGATTTTATCTCCTACAAAATGTTTGACTTTAGTTATACTTAGGAATTGTTGATATTTGATATTGGGTTAGAAAGTTTTTATAGTCTTTTGGCCTGTAGAGCACCAACAAAAGATAACAACTACGTGTGATTGATGCATTCTTATTAGGAAGTCTTAGTTTATAATTCCATATTTAATGGTAGGCATGTCTTCTTGACATTGTCTTGTTGGGTTCCTATGTATAGAAATAAGAAATTTCGATTACACTAGGGATGAACATACCAGGTTCCTTCTCAATCAACTTGCGCAAACTAAATACTTTTGGATTGAATATGGCACTTGATCCTTACATGGTTATGAAGGTATTATTAACAAGTCTAAATGTCCTATCAAGCATGTAAGGGAAAATTGATGATGGAAGGTCCCAATTAGACCTACTCTTGTTTGGGATGGAACTTTTTGACCAATATGTGGGCTTAGTTTCCACTTAAGGGTTTTTCAATTACAAACTTGAGGACATATTTTCTTCTAAATAATTTTTATTAAAGTATAATTTACAAAACTAAGAATGAATTAAAACTATTTATCCTAATCTAATCCTATCATATCCTGATCATGATCAGGAGAAAGTCTAACAAGATAGACAAAGCATGAAATAGTATCACTAATCGTTGAATCAATTCATACCAATCAATCATATGTTAGAACAATAAATCTACAGATTGAATAAAAAATAGTCGCAAAATACACATGCAACATTATCCATGTATCTATTAGAAATCATAAAAGCATAAGCATCTCAAATAACATATATAGAAATAGTTCATATGGTAATAATTCAAGAAACTTATATAAAAAAAAGCATATGCAGAATAGTCCCATACACATTTGCAAACATCCATGATTCTAGAATTGCCTTCTGCTCTTTATTCTATTAGAGATAATAGTACCATTCGATCATACAATGGGGAAAAATGATCTAATATTCTATGGATCTCTCTTTTATAAAAAAATAGAGTCTCTTTAAATTTTGTAACTGTAATCATGTTAGATGACAATTACACCTTATCATTTCTAACACTCTTTTCCTATATACAATTCAAATACTAAATACAAGAATTATAAACAAAATTCAAGAAGATCCTTTCTCGATACGTCTTTGATTTTGTCCATCTGCACAATCTTCATTTGAATCTCTCTGTGAAGGATACTCCTTGTTACTTCTTGATTGAGGTCCTTTTGAAGTCCTTTGATGTAGTTATCTACTAGGGTGGTCATCTACACTTGTTTGATGAGATAGTTATCCATAAATCTCAGGTTTACTTCATTTATCAGATATATTACTTGTTTGCTTTGATACATATTCTTTTCCACCTTTGATATTCTTAGTGTTGATATTATGGTAGTTGTGGGAGGTATTAACCTGTACGTGTAACCTTTGATGAGACTAGAATATTTTGGGAAGCAAGAGAAACCCTAAATAGATGTGTAGAAACCCTAGAAGACATGTCGGCTTAATAAAACAATTAATATTTAAGTGTTAACCTCTAAAAGAAGAAGTCGGCCTGGACAGGTGACAAATAAAACTATAAATAAGTGGGTGCTAGAGCCCATTTTTCATTCACTCTCTCACAATTGCATAATACTAGTGGTGCACAAGTTTGGAGAGAGATAGTGAAACTGCAGGTACTGCAACTGGGATTTTGGCTTTTGGTTATGGTTTGGACTTTCTTCCTTGGTTATGGTCTAGACTTTCTGCCTTGGTTATGGTTTGGATTCTTTTCTTGGTACACTAGCCTTGGAGAGAGATACATTATCTTGGTTGGATATTAGTTTTAAGGTTTGCTTCTAGAATTACTCTTTCTATCAAGGTTAAAGGTGCTCAGGGGTGGCTTCATGCCTATGGTTGGGTGACAATATTGTTATATTGTTTATGGAAAAAAGAGCACATCTCTTTTATTATAACAGGTTATGGGTCCACACCACCTTCAAGATAGTATAACCACTGGAAGGTAGTGTGACAGATCTTTTTTAAGCTCGTTGTGGCACCAATTACAATTGCAACTAGAGTTTTTGATTATGCAGCTGCAAAAAACCCTGACCCTTATGGTTGGGCACTTCTAGTGAATCATTTGACCTAATTTCTTGACATCCTAGTCCCCCCTAGGCTAGTGCACCTCTTGGTACTCTCATCTAGCAAAAATGTCATGTTTAAATTTTTGGTCAAAGTCAAAGTCAAAGGTTGACTTTTGGTCAAATTGATTTTGTGGTCAAAGTTGAAATTTTAGAGTTTCTAGCTTGTTCTAATCATTGAATATTATGATTGAGTTTCCAATCTCTTCTTGTCAGAGGGTATCTAGTTTCAGATTGGAAGACAAGTTGGACGATGCTACAAGGTTTCAAAGGTATGCACTTCTATATGCTATCTAAGTTATATGATCTAGAAAAACATGAGTGTGTTTGCAGGGAAAGTAATAGAGACCTTGTCTAAGTTGTAATCTTGGATTCAATGCATTCAAAATAACGTGCCCACTCTCCATAGCAAGTGAGGCTTCATGTTCCAGGTTTGATTTAATTGTTAAAGATTCAAATTTGTATATATCAAGGGTGATAGTTGCTACATTACAAATTAAGAAAGCGGTCTATGAAAGGTTATATTATTGTTAGTTGCAATGAATAATTGACTGCATATGAATACTATTGATATATATGCTTATTATACTTGTTCACAATATGAACTAACATCTCCTCTAGATAGATATTCCTTGTTTTCTCTTGCTGTTCTTGTTCCGGGCAGGTACCCTTGTGAAATATGTTTGATGAACAATCCTTGCGGAATTTGTCATAGAATACGTTTATAAGGATGACACAACTGCCAAATGGGAAGCAATAAAAATAAATAGAAACAAGCTTAAAGAGACTCAGAGGAGTCAGACTCGAAGGAAGTTAGAAATCAAAAGGAAACCATAACATGCTTGTGACACTTTGTAGAAAGCAAAGAGAGATGCAATAGACATAAGCATGGGCTCTATCAGATGGAGGGAGCTGATAATGTAATTCCATACATATTCCTCATTAAAGAATGAAGCCAGGATTATAAGGGAGCTAATTCCCAATGATATCACCCATTGAAGAATCTGTGAATACCATGAAGTATATGTCCATATTCTTCATTATAAGTAGCAACCATGATAAACATCAGGTGTCTATATTGACTCTAGAAGAAGTCTTCTTTGAAAAGAAGCCTTGAATATCCTTGGTTGTCCATCTACATTTATGTTCTTATGACAGAAGGAAAAAGTTGGAGCCTTCAAAAAAGAAGGGCATGTAATATATAGAAGATTCCATGGACTCCAACATTAAAGTGAAACATAAGGAAAAACATGAAGATTCCAAGAAAGAAAGAAAAGTCACAACAACCAATTAAACCAGTTTGAACCCACTAGAAGTAGTCAAGCATAAGGAATTGAAGGAAGTTGTGATGAAGAACAATGTATGTGAGAAATTGTGAAAATGAATTAAACATTGAGAGATACAAGGTGAGACTCAAAGCTAGAAGGTTCTTCTAGAAGGAGGGAGAAGACTATGATAAAAGCTTGTTCCAGTAGCCATACATACCTCTACCTGAGCCATTATATCTCCTACAGTATCCATGGGTTGGATTTTACATCAGATGGATGTAAAGACTATTCTCCTCAATAAATTAATTGACGGTGAAGCATATAGAACAACCTCAAGGTCTTGAGGTATACCAGAAAGAGGCCCATGTATGAAGATAGAAGAAGACCTTGCATGGATTCAAGCAATCTGGTGCCGAGTCTCTTATGTACAACATAAGTGTAGTGAAAATTTCCTATGACAGAGGAAGTGTATCGAAATGATTCTTCAGAAGTCCAAGATGATGGATTGCAAATCTATGACAAAATCCCATGATGACAGATATGAAGAAGATGAGAGACTCTGATCCAGTAGACTCGTCTCTGTATCGACAATTGATTGGCTCATTAATGTATTTGGAGAATACTCAGTCGGATATTTTCCTTGTGAGACGTTTGACTTATGATATACAACTGCATGGATTTATCGATTTAGATTGGGTAGGGAGTGCAGATGAAAAAGAAGTGCTACTTGGATATGTTTCAAATTGAGCTTTGCCACGATGTCATGGGATAGAAGGAAACAAAAGTATGTTGCAATCAAGCATTGCAGAAGAATAGTATATTGCAGCTTGTGATGCTTGTATGGAAGTAGTGTGGTTTCGTAAGCTGGTTTTTGGACTATTTGATCAGTTGTTGGATTTGACCGTGATATATTGTGATAATCAGAGTTGTGTGAAGCTTTTAGAGAACCCGGTGTTCCATGATAGGTAAAAACACATTGAGATCAAGTATTATTTTCTCCATGATAGAGTCTAGAGGGAGAATTAGTTCTCCATTATATCTTCACAGATGAGCACATAATAGATATTTTGGAAAATCCTCTGTCCAAGATGAAAAGTTTGCATACTTAAGGGACAAACTGGTACTTGTGGAGATGACTTCCTTATTGGAAAAGGAAGATATTAATCCTGGGTTGGGAGGGAGCATTGATATGTTATTTATTTATGGGTAGTCATTTTCCAATTCGAAAAATGGTCCATATTGGGCAGTCACCTTCCAGTTTGGAAAGTAGCCCAAGATTTCTAATGGAAAGGTATTTTCTAGTTCGGAAAATGGTCTAGATCAGAGTCATTTTCATAATGAAAATGGTTCGATAGATTGTTGATGTACCATAGACAATGATTCCCCTTATGGCCATTGTGGGGGAATGGTCTAGGACAATCATTCTTCTTGGAAGTCACTCTGAGCAATGGTCAAGTAGAATAGTTCATCTCTCCACGCAGTCATTCTTTCGAAGTTCAAAATGGTGAGCAATTTCTAAAAATGGTCCATTATAGGAGGTTGGTGTAGGAAAGTCATTTCCATAAGGAAATGGTATGCACATTCATTCCCTAGGGCAGACTGTGATTATTGCTAGAGGAATGGCTCAATTAGGTAAATGGTCCAAGTTCAACAATTAGGGACAAGCATTCCCTAAGTCATACTCATTCTCTCCAGGTTGCACTATGATTAGTGCCAGAGGAATGGTCCGGTTAGGAGAATGGTTCAGGCTCATAAATAAGGGACAATTATTATTTTATGCTTGGGAAGATGTTTTACTTTCTGAGGGAAGATGCTCTTCTAGATCTCATAGATGTGAGTGGAAGAATGGCCCAGATGACTCAATTTGTATCATGATATTGTTTATGCAGGTTGATATTAGATGATACGATTGTTGTGGACACTGTATGTCTCTGGAAAATAGTTGTATTCTACTTTGGTGGATGTGATCCACTGATAATGACTGTGTGTCACTAGTTAGTAGCTATGTTCTACTAGGAGTGGTTATGTACCACTGGATAGTAGTTGTATACTACTATGGATATACACTGTTGTTTTCTATTGGATGGAATTATAGCAATTGTATGCTACTATCTGAGTTCCATGGAGACTACCACTAGTGTTGGAGTTGATTTCCATCTAGATGGATAATCAGTGTGATGGTGGAAAGAAATTCTCCAGGCAGAGAATGGTTCAGACAGAACAAATTTCTGGTGGATAGGAATTCTCTCTATAGAGAATGGTCCAGGTTGACAGTTTGTTGACGTATCATGGACTGGTATTTTCCTAAGAAATAGATTGTGGCCTGATTAGGAAAATGGTTCAGGATCGATATTTTCTAAGGCATATAGGTAGAGATGGATCTCTATGGTACATATGACATGATTAGAAAATAGTCAAAGACTGATATTCCTTTAGGAATGGTCTCTGTATCCCATGGCATAGCTTTCGACATATGTTGGGAGAATCATTCTTCTAGGACGTATGTCTGGATTAGAAGAATGGTCTTTGTATCACTATGTGGAGTGAGTGACTTATTCAACATCGTGCCCTATTACTCAAGTGGAGTATGACTTTGAGAGATAATGTAGTTGATGCTATCAAATGATACTTATAGTGGTGATGTTGCTCATAAGTTGATCTACGTGATCATGTGATAGCCTATGTGGCTATGATGATTCTACTAGTTGAATGATCTTTTTGTGCTCAAGACCATTTCCTTTAATACCTCCCTTGCTAGGAGGGCATGTTGATATTATGGTAGCTACGAGAAGTATTAAAATCTATGTGTAACCTTTGACGAGACTAGAATATTTCGGGAAGCAAGAGAAACCCTAAAAAGATTTGTAGAAACCCTAGAAGACATGTTGACTCAATAAAAGAATTAATATTTAAGTGTTAACCTTTAAAATAAGAAGTTGACATGGATAGGTGACAAAAAACACTATAAATAAGTGGGTGTTAGAGCTCATTTTTCATTCACACCCTCACAACTGCATAAGACTAGTGGTGCACAAGTTTGTAGAGAGAGTGTGCAGTTGCAGCTATTGCAACTGAGATTTTGGATTTTGGTTATGGTTTGGACTTTCTTCCTTGGTTCTGGCTTGGATTCTTTGCTTGGTATGCTAGAATTGGATAGAGATATGATATCTTGGTTGGCTATTGGTTTTGGGTGACAATATTGCTATATTGTCTATGAAAAAACGAGCACATCTCTTTTATTCTAACACTTAGTATGTTGGGTACTACCTAGTTTAACTCATCCATGTTGGTCATATAAAGTTTTCCTAGGATGCTATCAACTGAAATCCACAATATGAAACATGCTTTATTGGTAATCTTTACCAATTATTCGACATCCTCATAGGACTCTTTCCAACTATCTAGTATCAATTGTGTCTTTGATTATTCCCTCTTTCTATACATGTCCAACTCTATAGGGGCATCTTCATACTTGTTTTTCAAGTTTACCACTACATGAAAAGATTCCTAGGAGGATTGTCTATTGTGATTCATATCCCCCACTTGGTCTGAGAGTCTTGTTAACTCATCATGTCAATCTTGAATATATTTTAGCTCAATGAAAAATATTTTCTAACTTTTCCTCAATTCTTCATTAACTAGGATGAATTTTTCTTTCACCACCTTCAAAATGTTCACAATATTATCACTTCCTTTCAATTATTCTTCTATCTCATGTACCCTCTCTTCATATTCACTAATTGTGGATCTCTCCTTCTTAGAGAGATTAACCTTCTCTTGGTGCTCTATTTTCAATGTCTCCATCCCTTTCAAATGTGTTTCTTTCACATTTTCAATGTCAACCTTATGTAGTTTAACTCATCCATGTTGGTCATATCAAGTTTTCCTAGGATGCTATCAACTAAATTCCACAAAATGAAACATGCTTTATTGGTAATCTTTACGAATTATTCGACATCCTCACATGACTCTTTCCAACTATCTAGTATCAATTGTGTCTTTGATTTTTCCCTCTTGCTATACATGTCCAACTCTATAGGGGCATCTTCATACTTGTTTTTGAAGTTTACCACTACATGAAAATATTCCTAGGATGATTGTCTATTGTGCTTCATATCCCCCACTTGGTCTGAGAGTCTTGTTAACTCATCATGTGAATCTTGTATATATTTTAGCTCAATGAAAAATATTTTCTAACTTTCCCTCAATTCTTCATTAACTAAGATGACTTTTTCTTTCACCACCTTCAAAATGGTCACAATATTATCACTTCCTTTCAATTATTCTTCTATCTCATGTACCCTCTCTTCATATTCACTAATTGTGGATCTCTCTTTCTTAGAGAGATTAACCTTCTCTTGGTGCTCTATTTTCAATGTCTCCATCCCTTTCAAATGTGTTTCTTTCACGTTTTCAATGTCAACCTTATGTAGTTTAACTCATACATGTTGGTCATATCGCGTTTTCCTAGGATTCTATCAACTGAATTCCACAATATGAAACATGATTTATTGGTATTCTTTAACAATTATTCGACATCCTCACAAGTCTCTTTTCAACTATCTAGTATCAATTGTGTCTTTGATTTTTCGGTCTTGCTATACATATCCAACTCTATAGGAGCATCTTCATACTTGTTTTTCAAGTTTACCACTACATGAAAATATTCCTAGGAGGATTGTCTATTGTGCTTCATATCCCCCACTTGGTCTAAGAGTCTTGCTAACTCATCATGTGAATCTTGTATATATTTTAGCTCAATGAAAAATATTTTCTAACTTTCCCTCAATTATTCATTAACTAGGATGACTTTTTCTTTCACCACCTTCAAAATGTTCACAATATTATCACATCCTTTCAATTATTCTTCTATCTCATGTACCCTCTCTTCATATTCACTAATTGTGGATCTCTCCTGCTTAGAGAGATTAACCTTCTCTTGGTTCTCTATTTTCAATGTCTCCATCCCTTTCAAATGTGTTTCTTTCACGTTTTCAATGTCAACCTTATGTAGTTTAACTCATCCATGTTGGTCATATCAAGTTTTCCTAGGATGCTATCAACTGAATTCCACAATATGAAACATCTTTTATTTGTAATCTTTACCAATTATTCGACATCCTTGCAAGACTCTTTCCAACTATCTAGTATCAATTGTGTCTTTGATTTTTCCCTCTTGCTATACATGTCCAACTCTATAGGGGCATCTTCATACTTGCTTTTCATGTTTACAACTACATGAAAATCTTCCTAGGAGGATTGTCTAATGTGCTTCATATCCCCCACTTGGTCTGAGAGTCTTGTTAACTCATCATGTGAATCTTGTATATATTTTACTTCAATGAAAAATATTTTCTAACTTTCACTCAATTCTTCATTAACTAGGATGACTTTTTCTTTCACCACCTTCAAAATGTTCACAATATTATCACTTCCTTTCAATTATTCTGATATCTCATGTACCCTGTTCTCATATTCACTAAATGTGGATCTCTCTTGCTTAGAGAGATGAACCTTCTCTTGGTGCTCTATTTTCAATGTCTCCAACCCTTTCAAATGTGTTTCTTTCACGTTTTCAATGTCAACATTATGTAGTTTAACTCATCCATGTTGGTCATATCAAGTTTTACTAGGATGCTATCAACTGAATTACACAATATGAAACATGCTTTATTGGTAATCTTTACCAATTATTCAACATCCTCACAAGACTCTTTCCACCTATCTAGTATCAATTGCGTCTTTGATTTTTCCCTCTTGCTATACATGTCCAACTCTATAGGGGCATCTTCATACTTGTTTTTCAAGTTTACCACTACATGAAAAGATTCCTAGGAGGATTGTCAATTGTGCTTCATATCCCCCACTTGGTCTGAGAGTCTTGTTAACTCATCATGTGAATCTTGTATATATTTTAGCTCAATGAAAAATATTTTCTAACTTTCCCTCAATTCTTCATTAACTAGGATGACTTTTTCTTTCACCACCTTCAAATTGTTTACAATATTATCACTTCCTTTCAATTATTCTTCTATCTCATGTACCCTCTCTTCATATTCACTAATTGTGGATCTCTCCTTCTTAGAGATATTAACCTTCTCTTGGTGTTCTATTTTCAATGTCTCCATCCCTTTCAAATGTGTTTCTTTCACGTTTTCAATGTCAAACTTATGTAGTTTAACTCATCCATGTTGGTCATATCAAGTTTTCCTAGGATGCTATCAATTGAATTCCACAATATGAAACATGCTTTATTGGTAATCTTTACCAATTATTTGACATCCTCACAGAACTCTTTCCAACTATCTAGTATTAATTGTGTCTTTGATTTTTCCCTCTTGCTATACATGTCCAACTCTATAGGGGCATATTCATACATGTTTTTCAAGTTTACCACTACATGAAAATCTTCCTAGGAGGATTGTCTATTATGCTTCATATCCCCCACTTGGTCTGAGAGTCTTGTTAACTCATCATGTGAATCTTGTATATATTTTAGCTCAACGAAAAATATTTTCCAACTTTCCCTCAATTCTTCATTAACTAGGATGACTTTTTCTTTCACCGCCTTCAAAATGTTCACAATATTATCACTTCCTTTCAATTATTCTTCTATCTCATGTACCCTCTCTTCATATTCACTAATTGTGGATCTCCCCTGCTTAGAGAGATTAAACTTCTCTTGGAGCTCTATTTTCAATGTCTCCATCCCTTTCAAATGTGTTTCCTTCACATTTTCAATGTCAACCTTATGTAGTTTAACTCATCCATGTTGGTCATATCAAGTTTTCCTAGGATGCTATCAACTGAATTCCACAATATGAAACATGCTTTATTGGTAATCTTTACCAATTATTTGACATCCTCACATGACTCTGTCCAACTATCTAGTATAAATTGTGTCTTTGATTGTTCCCTCTTGCTATACATGTCCAACTCTATAGGGTCATATTCATACTTGTTTTTCAAGTTTACCACTACATGAAAAGCTTCCTAGGAGGATTGTCTATTGTGCTTCATATCCCCCACTTGGTCTGAGAGTCTTTTTAACTCATTATGTGAATCTTGTATATATTTTAGCTCAATGAAAAATATTTTCTAACTTTCCCTCAATTATTCATTAACTAGGATGACTTTTTCTTTCACCACCTTCAAAATGTTCAGAATATTATCACTTCCTTTCAATTATTCTTCTATCTCATGTACCCTCTCTTCATATTCACTAATTGTTGATCTCTCCTTCTTAGAGAGATTAACCTTCTCTTGGTGCTCTATTTTCAATGTCTCCATCCCTTTCAAATGTGTTTCTTTCACGTTTTCAATGTCAACCTTATGTAGTTTAACTCATCCATGTTGGTCATATCAATTTTTCCTAGGATGCTATCAACTGAATTCCACAATATGAAACACACTTTATTGGTAATCTTTACCAATTACTCGACATCCTCACAGGACTCTTTCCAACTATCTAGTATCAATTGTGTCTTTGATTTTTCCCTCTTGCTATGCATGTCCAACTCTATAGGAGCATCTTCATACTTGTTTTTCATGTTTACCACTACATGAAAAGCTTCCTAGGAGGATTGTCTATTGTGCTTCATATCCCCCACTTGGTCTGAGAGTCTTGTTAACTCATCATGTGAATCTTGTATATATTTTAGCTCAATGAAAAATATTTTCCAACTTTCCCTCAATTCTTCAATAACTAGGATGACTTTTTCTTTCACCACCTTTAAAATATTCACAATATTATCACTTCCTTTCAATTATTCTTCTATCTCATGTACCCTCTCTTCATATTCACTAATTGCAGATATATCCTTCTTAGAGACATTAACCTTCTATTGGTGCTCTATTTTCAATGTCTCCATCCCTTTCAAATGTGTTTCTTTCACGTTTTCAATGTCAACCTTATGTAGTTTAACTCATCCATGTTGGTTATATCAATTTTTCCTAGGATTCTATCAACTAAATTCCACAATATGAAACATGATTTATTGGTAATCTTCACCAATTATTCGACATCCTCACATGACTCTTTCCAAATATCTAGTATCAATTGTGTCTTTGATTTTTCCCTCTTGCTATGCATGTCCAACTCTATAGGGGCATCTTCATACTTGTTTTTCATGTTTACCACTACATGAAAATCTTCCTAGGAGGATTGCCTATTGTGCTTCATATCCACCACTTGGTCTGAGAGTCTTGTTAACTCATCATGTCAATCTTGTATATATTTTAGCTCAATGAAAAATATTTTCCAACTTTCCCTCAATTCTTCATTAACTAGGATGACTTTTTCTTTCACCACCTTCAAAATGTTCACAATATTATCACTTCCTTTCAATTATTCTTATATCTCATGTACCCTCTCTTCATATTCACTAATTGCAGATCTCTCCTTCTTAGAGAGATTAACCTTCTCTTGGTGCTCTATTTTCAATGTCTCCATCCCTTTCAAATGAGTTTCTTTCACGTTTTCAATGTCAACCTTATGTAGTTTAACTCATCCATGTTGGTCATATCAAGTTTTCCTAGGATGCTATCAATTGAATTCCACAATATGAAACATGATTTATAGGTAATCTTTACCAATTATTCGACATCCTCACACGACTCTTTCCAAATATCTAGTATCAATTGTGTTTTTTATTTTTCCCTCTTGCTAGACATGTCCAACTCTATATGTGTATCTTCATACTTGTTTTTCAAGTTTACAACTACATGAAAATCTTCCTAGGAGGATTGTCTATTGTGCTTCATATCCCCCACTTGGTCTGAGAGTCTTGTTAACTCATCATGTGAATCTTGTATATATTTTATCTCAATGAAAAATATTTTCTAACTTTCCCTCAATTCTTCATTAACTAGGATGACTTTTTCTTTCACCACCTTCAAAATGTTCACAATATTATCACTTCCTTTCAACTATTCTTCTATCTCATGTACCCTCTCTTCATATTCACTAATTTTGGATCTCTCCTTCTTAGAGAGATTAACCTTCTCTTGGTGCTCTATTTTCAATGTCTCCATCCCTTTCAAATGTGTTTCTTTCATGTTTTCAATGTCAAACTTATGTAGTTTAACTCATCCATGTTGGTCATATCAAGTTTTCCTAGGATGCTATCAACTGGATTCCACAATATGAAACATGCTTTATTGGTAATCTTTACCAATTATTCGACATCCTCACATGACTCTTTCCAACTATCTAGTATCAATTGTGTCTTTGATTTTTCCCTCTTGCTATACATGTCCAACTCTATAGGGGAATCTTCATACTTGTTTTTCAAGTTTACCACTACATGAAAAGCTTCCTAGGATGATTGTCTATTGTGCTTCATATCCCCCACTTGGTTTGAGAGTCTTGTTAACTCATCATGTGAATCTTGTATATATTTTAGCTCAATGAAAAATATTTTATAACTTTCCCTCAATTCTTCATTAACTAGGATGACTTTTTCTTTCACCACCTTCATAATGTTCACAATATTATCACTCCCTTTCAATTATTCTTCTATCTCATGTACCCTCTCTTCATATTCACTAATTGTGGATCTCTCCTGCTTAGAGAGATTAACCTTCTCTTGGTGCTCTATTTTCAATGTCTCCATCCCTTTCAAATGTGTTTCTTTCACGTTTTCAATGCTAACCTTATGTAGTTTAACTCATCCATGTTGGTCATATCAAGTTTTCCTAGGATGTTATCAACTAAATTCCACAATATGAAGCATGCTTTATTGGTAATCTTTACCAATTATTCAACATCCTCATAAGACTCTTTCCAACTATCTAGTATCAATTGTGTCTTTGATTTTTTCCCTCTTTCTATACATGTCCAACTCTATAGGGGCATCTTCATACTTGTTTTTCAAGTTTACCACTACATGAAAAGTTTCCTAGGAGGATTGTCTATTGTGCTTCATATCCCCCACTTGGTCTGAGAGTCTTGTTAACTCATCATGTGAATCTTGTATATATTTTAGCTCAATGCAAAATATTTTCTAACTTTCTCTCAATTCTTCATTAACTAGGATGACTTTTTCTTTCACCACTTCCAAAATGTTCACAATATTATCACTTCCTTTCAATTATTCTTCTATCTCATGTACCCTTTCTTCATATTCACTAATTGTAGATCTCTTATGATTAGAGAGATTAACCTTCTTTTGGTGCTCTATTTTCAATGTCTCCATCCCTTTCAAATGTGTTTCTTTCACGTTTTCAATGTCAACCTTATGTAGTTGATATTTTGTATTAAACTGCCTCTCAAATTCATTATTTTGTTTCTTCAACTGATCTTCCAGAGCCATGAATTTTTATTTATAATTGTCAAGTGAAACATTTATCTCACTGACAGTAATTAGGTTAGCATCCATAAATGCATGAAGAGCATATGTTGTGTCATATGTTTCTTTCCAAGGGTTGTCCTGGCCTTACTTCCATGTAACATACCTATGGGGTGTTTCTTGAACACCAGTGGCCAATCCTGTTCTTAGTTTTTTAGTAGGTCTCTTAGAGATTCCCTTATTAAACATGTTGTAGTAAAATTATCCTAGCTATTCTACAAAATTGTCAAAATTTGTTGACTATGGAAGCATATGAAAATCCAAGTGGTATTGTGTTCAAAGGAGTACCTAGATCAATGGGAGTACTGAGGTGTGAGAGTTTCTTTGTTGTGTCAGGGTTGGTCCCTTTGCGTTGGTCTTCTTCCCCTCTATCTATATTGCTTCCTTGATTCTTTCTCTTTCCCGTGTTCTTTTTCTTTCCTCTTTTTTTTTTTTTTTCTCCTTCTCTTCCTTTTTTTTTCCCTTTCTCCCCATTCCTTTTTCCTTTCTTCATATTCCTTATTTTTCTTCCCTTCTTCTTCCTTGTTTTTCATTTTTTCATCTTCCTTATTTTTCCTCTCTTTTTTTGTTGCTTCTCTAGCTTTTTCTTATGCCTTATGAAACTTAGCAGGATACTTCTTTTTATTTTCTTTATTCCTCATATTTTCTCTTTTGTTCTACCTCAATTTTGCTAGCTTCCACCTCTACTTTATTTTTCTCTTCGAACTTGCACCTTTCTTCTTCTTCCTTCTTCCTTAATCTTTCTTCCTCCTCCAAGTATTTATTTCTTGATTTATCCTATAGATATATGTATTTATTATTTATTTACTCTAGATCTAGGGTAGATAAAGATTGAGATCTAGTTTACCAAGTCTAAGTTGCATACCTCATTGGAGATAGAGAGGTAGAGCCAATTATAGGTGTGGATCCAGTTCCATTCATTATGTGGAGACATTAGAGGTCCAACAACACTAGTAGTAGTAGAACTAGTACCATATCCAATAACATACGAGTCAACATGTGAACCACCAAAATCAAAGGAGGCGAAGGAAAAGGTATCAACCTGGTCTTTCTATTGGACTCTTCTTGTTCCTGTGCATTGAGTATCAATTTCTGCCTTTGTTTTTTGAACAAGTTTCTCTTTTGATCTTGATATTTTAGGATTATTGTCAGTTGAGAATTTTGAGTGTGGGATATTACTTATTCATAATAACTAACCCCTCAAAAGATAATGTCTTCTTCATTCATGTCATGTTGGAATGTAGGTATCATGATCAAGATTTTGAAATGATCTATTATTCTTTTTCTGGGGTCATGGTTTATGGTTGCCCCTGTGCATAGAATCAATGCTTTCAAAATCTTTGCTTCTTTTCTGGCATGTGGGATGTTTAGTAAGGTTAATATCCCTACTGTGATAGGAAATCTAGTTCATATTATTTTGTTATCGATAGAAAAGGATTTAACAATACCTGCTTCAACAATCTAGTATTCAATTTCTCTTCCTAGGATTCCGTTAGAAACATACTTGGGTAAAAAATGTGGTGGATAAGATCACTCAAAAAACCTAATATAAGTGAAATGCTTATCCATATACCAGTCAACTATGTCCTTTAGGTTTTGAACAAATTCATAAGATAATATCTAGAGGGGTCAACCAAAAATAATTTGGAATAGTGGAGCCATAAAGTCATCACAGACTTCATAGAAATAATTTTTATAATTTCACTCCCACAACTCAGAGAAATAGATATGTATGATTGAGAGGTCAAGATTCCAAATCCAGTTCATTCCAGGAAAGGAAATGGAAGATAAAATTTCATCAATTAAATACGCTCACACACAAAAACCTGGCCTTTTGTTTGTGCAAGCTTCATGGGAGTTGCATAAGATATTGTCTATCATGATCTGTGCCCAATTAAAAATCATCCCTCCTTATTTTATGATTTGAGCCAAGGGAACCCATTCTAGCTTGAAATGTATACTATGTACTTCTCCATATAGATGGTAGATCATCATTGTGAGGAGCTGATATGGCGCTTTGAGGTATTATGTGTTGTATATCCTGCTACCTTTTATGTGGAATGGCGTGTCCTCATCCCACAATTATTCTAGTAGTTCAATCCAACTAGGGTCCTCTTTGCTAAATGCTTCCATAAATTGATTATTAAGAAAACAATAGGGTGCTAGTAACCGATACATTTTGTGTATGTTGTCCACCCCTAGTGAGTCTATATGGTTTCCTACCCGATCTATGACCACTTGTGGTTGTGGGTTTAAGTGTGCATATACCCATCAAACTACATCATTGTATGGGAGAAGGGTTGGTTGATCAACCACGACGTATATTCCGCTCTTCTTGATGTTTAAATATATTTTCAATTTTTCATCCTCTCTTGGAAAATATTTAGTGTGAAATATTATACACATATCCTGCCATGAAGGATGCTTCTGAAGTCTTTTATGGGGGATGATATCTGTGAGGAGAATGAATTATAAATTCTTCAACTAAGTTGGTGCATTAGGAATTATATCCCTCCTACGATGACCTCAAGCTTCAGACATCCCACACTTGGCATGCCTGTATAATTCAAGGAAAAGTAAAGATTTCACATAGAACCACACAATGTATTATAGAATCTATAATTGCATACAATTATTTGATAACCCAACAACTCCTATGCATGTTAAACCAACTTTATGAGTAATAAATATGAAAACTCGATCAATGAAATCTTAAATCTGAAGTTCACCATGTTGTCATCAACCATTAATACACATTAATTCAATCTATTATAGGTGGGAAACATATAGACTATGTTGTGTTGCGGGTTCAAGCTTTGTGGGAATGGTTTCATGGACAAGGATTCAAAAGGTAAAAGTTACGTATGGATAAGAGGTTTGGGCTTGTTCACAAATATTCTCCCATAAGGCTTGTGAGTAGAATTTTTGTGGGGAAAAGGTTCACAGGTGAATAATTTCGCCAAGACAAAACATGTCAATGTACCCTAATTGAACCCACGTGCGAGGTGTTGATTAAGGTTGGTTGTCATTGATGTCAACCCTTGAAGAAAGTTTGATAGTGAGTTTTGGTAGCACAAAGGTTTAGGTAATGGACCCAAGGTTGTTTCATGTATAATGGTATGAGTTTTAATATATTTGAAGGTAATACTATTCTATATGGATAATACATGTCATGCCATTTCTGTTGGTATGTGGAACATCAAATAAATCGTCACGGTTCGAGATTTATGGCCTTACGAAGTTGAAGGACCCTCATATGTTGGCTTGAAGCCCCAAAAGGTCAAAGAAGTCAAAGAGTTTGCACATAAGAAATTACTATTTAAATGATAAAGTAAAGTGACAAAGTCAAGAAGGATTATTTAAATAATAAAGTGAAGTGACAAAATAAAAAAAGATTATTTAAATGATAAAGTGAGGTGACAAAGTCAAGGAGGAATATTTAAATGATAAAGAAATGGAGAACTTTCTAATTATGGAAAGTGGTTAACCCTAAAAATGAGGAAAATAGGTTAAGTGACCTAGAAATGGGTTAAGTGACCTAGAAATAGGTTAAGTGACCTAAAAATAAGTTGAGTGACCTAGAAATGAGTTAAGTGACCTAGAAATAGGTTAAGTGACCTAGAAGTGGGTTAAGTGACCTAGAAGGTGCTTTTAAGGAAGCTACTTGGAGAGTATAAATAAGAGGCAAGGTTCTATCATTTCATATAACACTTGAGAATATTGAATATATATAGGTGAATGAGGTAACCAAAGTATATCTAAGTCGAATTTTAGAGGGAAGGTGAAGAAAAGAAGGCCAAAATTCAAGGGAGGATAAATACTTTTGATGATGCTTTCTAAGGTATGTTATTTACAGGTCATCTCACTATTTTCGCAATAACGTTTTTGATAGAATGATTCAGACCGTGAAATTGATAGGCCATTGAGGAAACATATCCAAGTATTTGTGGTAAAAAAATCATCTTGTGGGTCATTTCATTTTTGGAGTTACACTCCGTGGAAAATAGGGTTTTTGGCTAGTCCTGAAACTAGTCTAAAACAAGTGTTTCGGGTAAATACATCATAACTTCTTCATAACATATCCCAATTCAGTAAGAAAAAATATGTTGGTTAGATTACAGTATGTAGTATTCTTTGTAACATTTTCAGACCCATTCAACAAATATTCTGTGCGAGGCATGCTCTACAAGGTCTCTCTCTAGAATAAGCCAGAATTCAACAAGGTATGCCAGTTTTTCTATAACTCCTTTCATGAGAGCTTCCAAGTAATGCCACCTGGAGAAATTGCATAAAACAAACCGAAGAACAATGTGTACTATTTTTGGATCTTTATTCATTACAGGTACATAGTTATGATTATTTCAAGTTAGGGTTGTTGACTAATCCCAAACTAGTCATGTGAGAGTAAAGAAAAGGTAGATGAAAATGCTAGTGTCTTGTTGTGAAATTTAAGGAAGGTTTGCAGGTATGTGATTATATACACCAGTTATATTACAGAGTTACAAATCATATTTGGATGATAATATTTATTAGGGATTTTGGTTGAGGTACATGTTGGGTACATGGTTGAGACTTGTAGTTGATGAGTTGGCACATACACGAGGTGTATATTTGAAGATGTTGGTACATATTGATGAGTCATAGCTGATGAGTAGTTGAAAAATGATTTTTACATACTCGGTACATGGTTGGATGCACTTTTTTATGGTACAGGTTGGTGCATGGTTGATGCACTTATTTATGGTACAAGTTGATTACAAGTTGAGGTACAGGTTGATGCATGGTTCGGATTTATTGGTATAGTTTTATAATGATATATCTCACAGTGATAGTGTGATAGTAGTTCCATCATTCTACTTATACTTCAGGGTGGTTGGATGGGGCAAGGACATGTGGTTGTAGCCACCTTCCAGTTGTAGCTGGAGAACATAGGGGGTATTAGCCTCCTTCTAGTTGTAGCCAGAGAATAGGGGAGTTGGAGCTTCCCTCAGGTTGTATCCTGAGAAACAAGGGGGTTGGAGCCTCATTCCAGTTGAAGCTAGAAAACAAAGGCAGTTGGTACTTCCAATGAATGTAATTCTTCAAGACATATAAGAAAAAACATTCTATGGTTTTCTCTCACTTTGGGTTTCCACGTAAAAAAATGGTGTACTGTATATGTGTATGATTGTTCATTTGTTCATTGCTTATTTACTCTATAGTTATTGGATGATAATGCTACATTTATATAACACTTGGATTATATGGTTAAAAATGATAACATTGCTCTATTACTGATTCACCCCCCCTCTCAGTAATCCAACAATTGGTATTAGAGAAGGTTCCTTTAGAAATCAGTTTAGCCACTGAAAGGTAGATCATGGAGAGAAAAAACTTGTATAATAATGGAATACCATAGTTCAATGGACAAAAGTATGTATTTTGGAGCATAAGGATGAAAACATATATACTTGCATAGGGATTTGAAATTTGGCAATCAATTGTAGATGGATACACAACACCATCAATTCTGCCAACAAATGACAAAGCAGTGAAACTCAGTCAGAATAATTCCAAAGACAAAAATGCACTTCTGAATGGTCTTAGTGAAACAATATTCACCAAAGTTGCACATTGTAAATCCGCTAAAGATATTTGGGACAAACTTCAAAATATTTATGAAGGAGATTCAAAAGTCAAAGAAGCAAAGCTTCAAACTTACAAAGGTCAGTTCGAACAACTTAATATGAAGGAAGATGAGAATATTCCATCTTACCTTTTACGAGTTGATGAAACAATAAATGCAATCATAGGATTGGGAGAAGAAATCAAAGAATCTGTGATTGTTCAAAAAGTACTAAGATCTCTTCATATGAGATTTGACCCTAAGATATCAGCACTAGAAGAAATATTAGATCTAAACTCAATAAGCATGGATGAATTACATGGAATATTCACAACATATGAAATGCAAACTGAATAGGAAAATCTAGATATAAAAGAAACAACCTTCAAAGAATCCAAAAAGTCAAATAAAAAGGGAAGGCAAAAAGAAGAACATAACAACAACAATGACATCTTAGAAGATGATGAAGAAGTGGCCAACTTTCTCAAAAGACTGAATAAGGGAATCGACAGTAGGTATAGAGGTAAGATTCATTTAATTTGTTTTAATTGTGATGGTATTGGTCATTTTTCTAACAAGTGTCCTTATAAGAAAAAGAGAAATGATGAAGGTTACTCAAAAGGAAAACAAACATATAAAGACAAAAGAACCACAAAGAAAGTTTTCAAGAAAATCTTATGCACCAAAGAAGACATCTCATCATCGGATGAAGATGAAGTCAGTGATAGTGAGACATAAAGAGTTCTATTCATGGCAGTAGAAGACTCTGATAAAGAAGACTCTGAAGAAGAATATGAAGAATTGGAAGAAGAAATTGAAGAGGAAAAAGTTGACTACCGAGAGGAATTAATGTGTGCCATAGAAGTATCAGAAAAGAAAAGAAGAAAAACAAGAAACTACAAGAAGAACTAGACAAGAAAGAAGACACTCAAGAACTAGAACAAATGATCACAAATTTGAAGGTTCAAATAGAAGAAGATAAAATAATTGAAGAATCACTCAAATAACAACTAGAAGAAAAAGACAAGATCTTTGTAAATTTGGAAGAAGAGATTGTCACATTAAGAAAGGATATTCACAAGAAAAATATGAAGAACAACTCAAAAGTTTTGGATGACATTATCAACAGTAAAAAATTTCATCATGACAAGTCCGGACTTGGATATAATCAGACAGAAAAATGATCAAGCTCCAAAAAAACAGAGCAAGAAACATATCCAAAAAGCTTTGCAGAAACAATCAAGGGGGATAGGAAGATCTACAAGGAAGATTACAGGGACACTCCTCCACCGAGAAGATTCAAATTTAAGAATCAACAATTGATAGATATGCTTCAGGAAGAAGAAGAATTCATAAGAGTACCTCCTTTCAGAAGATCTTCAACTCCCAGGTATCAAACTATCTTGTTTGTTTTATGTTATGCATGTAATAATTTTTGACATAAAAATGTGAATTGTAGAGCTAACAACATGAACAAAAACAACTTTGAAAGTCATACACAAAGGGGTTATCCAAGAAGGCCTAGTAAAACACAAAGAATAAGTTACAACAATTTTGAATCTTTGAGCACTGAAGTGGAGTGTTACAAATGTAACAATTTTGGACACATGGCCAAATATTGCAGTATGACAGTCGCTCCTAGAGAACCGCAACAAAATAACAACAGTCACAGATAAGAACCTCAGAAAAGGACATGGATAAGAAAGCGGGATCAGTTTAGCAATGAAGAATTCACACTCACTCTACAAGTTAAGCAAAATAAATGTGGTTGGTATGTTGATAGTGGGTGTTCAAAACACATGACAGGTGATAGATTCAGGTTTCTTACATTACAAAAGGAGAGAGATGGATCAGTCTCCTTTGGAAATGATGATTCAACCAAAATCATTGGAAAAGACACAGTCAAAATTGGGAACAAGAATACAAAGGAAGAACATGTTATACTAGTAGAAGAGATGAAACATAATCTTCTAAGTGTGAGTCAAATGTGTGACCAAGGTCATAAAGTTACTTTCGATTCACAAATGTACGAGATATGAAAAGAAGGTCTTGGAAAATTGATTGCTACAACTGCGAGAACTTCAAGCAACATATATGTGTTAAGTGAAATTGGAAATGAAAAGTGTTTTCTAGGAAAGGAATATGAAAGTTGGATATGGCACAAAAGAATGGGTCACATACATTTTGATAACCTTGTCAAAGTCAGTAAAAGAGAAGGAGTTAGAGAAATGCCCTAGATCACGAAACCAATCAACACTTTATGCAAGCATTTTCAAAAATGAAAGCAAACAAAGACCAGGTTCAAATCAAAGGAATATTCAACAACAAGACCACTGGAAATTGTGCATACTGATCTAGTTGGACCAAATACAACAAAGGGATTAAAAGGTGAGAAATAATTTATGTTATTAGTTGATGATTATACAAGAATGATTGCCGTTTTCTTTCTCAAGAATAAGTCAGAAGCTTTTGAAAACTTCAAGATCTACAAGGAAATGGTTGAAAATGAAATGGATTCAAAAAACAAATGCTTGAGATTTGATAATGGAGGAGAGTTCAATTCAAACGAATTTATGGACTACTGCATCAGTCATGGAATAAAAGGAAATTTTTCATTTCTAGGACACCTCAACATAATGGAGTTGTTGAAAGAAAGAACAAGACAATATAGGAAATGGGTCGAACAATGCTAATGGATTCAAAATTGACAGATATTTTTTGGACACAGGAAGTACATACAACAGTTCACATTCAAAATAGAGTAATGCTCAGAAACAACACTGAGAAAACTCCTTACGAGCTATGGAAAGGAAGACCAACAAATGTAAAACACTTCAGAGTTTTTGGAAGCAAATGCTACATCAAAAGAGAAGATGGCCGAATTGAAAAGTTTGAATCTCGTGTGGCCAAAGGAATACTTGTTGGTTACTCAAGTACAAGAAAAGAATACAGAGGAAGAAGAAAATGAATCAATGGAACAACTTTACGAAGAAGAAACAAAATATGACAAAGAAGGGGAAGACGAAGAGGATTCGACAGAAACATAAGAGAAAGTTCAACAAGTAACTCCAAAAACACCTAGAAGATGAGTACATAAGAATCATCCTTCAAATTAGATTATCGGAAACAAAGACATAGGAGTTGAGACTACAAGAAAAATCTATTCACCAAAAAAAACGCACCTAGAAATCACATCTATGATTGAACCAAACTATTTTAAAGAGGCCAACAAGGATGAATTTTGGAACAAGGCCATGGATGAAGAATTTGATCAAATAGAGAAAAATGACACTTGAGAATTGGTTCCAAGACCAAAGGATAAGAATGTGATCGGAACAAAGTGGGTATACAGGAATAAATTGAATAAATATGGACATGTTACAAGGAACAAAGCTAGATTGGTATGTAAAGGATATGCATAGGTTGAAGGAATCGACTTTGAAGAGACATTTTCCCCAGTTGCTAGAATGGAAGCAATTCGATTGCTTTTAGATTATGCATGCTCCAAAAATATAAAAGTGTATTAGATGGACGTAAAATCATCTTTTCTGAATGGGGAACTTGAAGAAGACGTCTACATTGAACAACTAGAAAGATTCAGTTGTCAGAGGATGTAGATTATGTGTGTAAATTAAAGAAGGCCTTGTATGGTCTAAAACAGGCTCCTAGAGAATGGTACTCTAGATTGGATAAATATATACAATAGGTAAGGTTCAGAAAAGGAAGTGAAGACAACAACCTCTACATCAAGGTAAGTCAAGATAGTATTTTATTAATCGAATTTTATGCTGATGATATTATTTTTGGTAGTGATGATGACAGGTTAAGCCAGAAATTTGCAAAGGATATGCAGAATGAATTTGAAATGTCATTACTTGGAGAACTATCCTTCTTTCTGGGACATCAGATACGCCAAATAAACCAAGGAATTTTTAGTTCTCAAACCAAGTATATCAAAGAAATGATAAAGAGGTTTGGAATGGAAGATTGCAAACTAGTTGCAAGTTAAGAAAAGATGATGATTCAAAGTCTACAGATCAGAGGAAATACAGGTCAATGATTGGTATCCTACTATATGTGAAATCATCCATACCATATGTAATGCAAGCAGTTGGAAATGTGGCACGATTTCAAGCAGCACCAAAGGAATCACATGTGTTACAAGTGAAGAGGATTTTCAGATATCTCAAAGGAACATAAGAGTTTGGATTATGGTATCCAAAAGGAAATGATCTATCTATTATTGCCTACATAGATGCAGATTGCGTAGGTTGTATTGATGATCGATGAAGCACCAGTGGAGCATTGTTTTACTTGGGTGATTTTTTAGTATCATGGATAAGAAAGAAACAATCATCAATATCTCTATCTACAATCGAGGCAGAGTATATTGCATCAGCAACATGCTGTACATAGGTTCTTTGGATGAAAAAAAATCTGACAGATATAAAGGTTTAATATGATGATCCCATTCCAATCTATTGTGATAATACAAACACCATCAGTATCTCAAAGAACCCGGTGATGCACTCCAAGACGAAGCACATTCCAATCAAGTATCACTTTCTACGGGAACATGTTGTAGAAAAGAACATCAGAGTTGAGTATGTAGGCACAAAAGAACAAGTGGAAGACATATTTACAAAACCACTTCCACGGGAAGCCTTTGATTATCTTTGCTAGAGACTCAGAGTCATTTCTACTCCAAAATGAATGCTTTTGAATGCTTATCTTATATGTCTTAGATGTACATGTGGAAGCATCATAAAGAGGACAGTTTAGTTAGGGGGAGAAACCTTGGATGGAAAGATACATTTTCCATTGATGACAGGGGGGAGATATTTATCAGATGCAGAGGATAGACACATGATTCCAGGGGGAGCAATGGCCATAGGGATGAAGAGGATAGAGGCATGTGTTCGACAACACAGGTATTCCAACAGAGGATGAACACCTTCATTAACCGCTCACATAAACAGATCAAAGATCAACAAACATATGTTTTCATGTGGTAAAATCCCTACAGGGAAACATCCACGGACCCAACCAATGCGACCACTTGGAGCAGTTTATTAATGTAAAGAAAAATATTACAGAGATATTTTACAAGAGAGTTTCTCACAATCGATCATCAGCAAATGACCCTCCATACTCTTTAAATGGAGATCATGGAGCAATCAAGTGTTAAGCCACAGATCAATGGCCATTAAGATCAAGGAGAGTATGAACCGTCGTATCACTCTATGTCAGGAATATATCGTGACCGTCAGATTTCCTAACTACAAATGCATACTAATGCATACTAAATAAACACAATAAGAAACACACTTTTACCTAACGAAATATTAGACCAAGTAGATCTTAACTAACTTCTAAGTGTCTAAATATCCTAACATCCCCCCTTAAGAACAACTTGGGATGGGATTGAAGGATTTACAATAGTGATACAATAGGAGAAGGAAGGAGGCATTAGAGCCTATCCCACCTTAATGAAAAATTCAACTCCTAACATAGAACGAAGTTTGGAAAACTTTGCTTCTATAACAGACTTTGTGAAAATGTCTGCAACTTGATCTTCTGTAGGGAAAAAGAGCACTTCAATAACTTGATCATGAATTAGCTTTCTGATGAAGTGCATGTGTAGCTCAATGTGTTTTCTACATTGATGTTGAACTGGGTCTTTGGCGAGTTTGATGGCACTCTGATTGTCATACCAAAGGCTGGTCGGATGTTGGTGATGGAATCCAAACTCTGAAAGGATCTGTCGAATCCACAGGGCTTCCTGACTTGCATTTACTGCTGCTCGGTATTCTTCTTCTGCCGAAGAAAGTGAAATATCCTGTTGTTTCTTATAGGCCCAAGTGACAGGTCTTGAACCAAGGCTAAAAACATAACTTGCAGTAGATTTCTAATCATCAGGGTCACCGAACCAATCTAAATCAGTGAAACCAACCAATAAAGGAGTCCCCCCTTAACTGTAATGTATCCTGAACTGAACTGTACCACGAACATAGTGAAGTATCCTTTTAGCTTCTTTCCAATGGATTTCATGGGGTGTTTTCATATATCGAGAAATACGAACAATAGAAAAGGAAAGATCAGGATGGGTATGAGTCAAGTATAAGAGGCTACCAACTAACTGATAGTACATGGTGGCATCAACTTCAGGAGAAGTACAGGTGGTAGAAATCTTGACTCCAGATTGGAAGGGAAAAGGGGTTCGTTTACAATTGTCCATGTGAAAGCGACGAAGAAGGTCAGAATCATACTTAGACTAGGAAAGAAAAATTCCTTCATTGGTTTGAAAAACTTGGAGGCCAAGGAAATAGTGCAAAAAACCTAAGTCTATCATTTCAAATTTCTTCTTAAGGTTGGTTTTCACATGGTTTAAAAGTTTTGAGTCACTACCAATAATGATATGGTCATCAACATAAAGGACAGGGATTATGAGATGGATTCCTACTTTCTTGGTATAGACATTAGGATCAAAATGGAATCTAGAGAATCTAGTGGCAATAAGAAAGCTATCCATTTTGGCATACCAAGCTCGGGGAGCTTGCTTGAGACCATAAAGAGATTTCTTGAGG
>JZKD02S1672716.1:1220041-1230153 GCA_000966675.3 Picea glauca
GTTATCTTTTACTCCTTTATCCTTTTCCTTTCTTAAGTCAACTTAAAAATATAACTTTTAACTTCTTGACATTTCCCCCCCTCAGTGTGAGACTATGACCTAGTGGGGGTGCCCAGGCCACTAAGTCTCCTCATCACCTCTCTAAGAGGTGGGGGACATTACATTTGATATCATAGATTTGAAGCCTCGCTTTCCTTACCATGTGTCATTCCAAATCCACGTGGGTTACTTGAAGTATACCATCAAGCATATTGTTGTTGATGAAGGCACTGCAACATGTGTGATATCCTTGGTCTGTTGGAAAGCCCTCAACTCTTCGACCCTTTCTCAGTCTCTGACCATGTTGATTTCTTTTGATGGTCGTTCCTTCCACCCTCACAGTATTCTTTCAGCCTTTTCAGTCCATTTAGGTGGGAAGACAGTAGAGGTGGATGTCGAGGTGGTTGATGTGCCCCTTGACTATAACTTGTTACTAGGATGAAATTGGACTTACGCTATGACTGCAATCGTATCGTCTGTATTCCGTACTCTTTGTTTCCCTCATGATGGGGAGATTGTGACTATTGACTAATTGTCCTTTGCGTATGCTAGCACTAATGCATCTATTGGACTGTCAATCCCCATGATCGACAATTCTCAGCTGGTAACTGAGAATATCAGTGTCAGAATGTATTCATCCCTTATGAGTAGGCCCATTTCATCAGAGAGGTCCATTCCTTTTCACACTTCCTATTTTAACAATCCGTTGACCCTAACTTCCTCGACAATGTCTTGTGGAGGTTAGTCACATGCTGGAATGGCCATGCCACTATCAACAACAGATATTGTGTATCAAGTTGTTCTTAACTCTTCCACCAATCTAGATCCTATTACCTCACTGATGGATGAGAAGGAGCTTGTTCTAAATCCCATGTGGGCCACTTCATCATCTTGTTCACGTGACTTCCTCAATGAGACTTTTCCTTCAGATGAAGCCATCATAGAGGCCATGAATGGTTTCGGTAGACCTTGGGATGATATGAATCATCGCTCTTATTTCCTCCCAGAGATTTCCAGAATCGAACAAGATGATTTTAGATCTAATTTGAGTGAGATAGTCGGTCACACCATAGTTCCAATAGATAGGAACAACATTTATGTTGAAGGAAACATGGCGAGTATCTCTCCTACCGTCACGATCGATATCTCTCGTATCCATAGAAATATTGAAAATGTATACATCGGTGCAGATTATTCGCTAGAAGAAATTCTAATCTACACCAAGCTATTCAAGGAATTCTGAGATGTATTCACTTGTTCATATAAAGATATGCCAGGAATCAACCCTCAAATTTTTGAACATGAGATTAAAACCTACCCGGACGCTAATCCTGCTCGACAACAACTTAGAGTTGTGAATCCTAGGAAGGCCCCTACTATTAAGGTAGAGTTAGAAACACTGCTTAATGTTGTCTTTATCTACCCGATTCCCTTGAATGAATGGGTATCCAATCCCATTCTTGTGAATGAAAAACAAGGAACCATCCGCGTATGCATGGATTTTCGTGACCTGAATAAATCATGTCCTAAAGACAACTTCCCGACACCCTTCATCGATCACATTCTTGAGGAATGTGCAGGAAGCAAATTTTCTTCTTTCATGGATGGATTTTCAGGGTATAACCAAATTCAGATTAAACCCGAGGACCAACATAAGACGAAATTTATTTTCCCTTGGGGTACTTTCTCATACCGAAAGATTCCTTTCGGCCTTAAGAATGCTGGACCGACCTTCCAATGTGCTATGACCTTCACATTTCACAATCTCAAGCACATAGTCGAAGCCTATCTTGATGATATTGTTTCTCACTCCCATAAGAGAGTGCATCACCCTATGCACCTTCGGCTAGTCTTTGAAAGATGTCACCATTATCGCATTCGTTTGAACCCTCATAAATGCATCTTTTGTGTTAGGTCAGGTCAACTTCTATGATTTTTAGTCTCTGAGACTGAGATCATGGTAGATCCGTTAAAGGTTGAGGAAATAATTCGATTGCCTCCCCCATGCACTATTCTTGAACTTAAAGGTTTAAAGGTTGTGTCGAAGCAGTTAAGAAGTGTCACCCATGCCAGGTTAAGAAGTGTCACCCTAGCCCCTCTCCATCGAGTCATTACCGTGAATCCCTTCACTAAGTGGGGGATGGACTTTGTGGATTGCAACCCAACTTCGGTTGTGGGGCATCGACACATTATCGTGGCTGTAGAATACTTTACTAAGTGGGCTGAGGCCATGCCTATAGTTAAATCTGATGGGAATATTGCCTCCTTCTTTGTATTCAATCAAATTATAGCCAGGTTCGGAATCCCGAGTGAGATTGTCACTGATCATGGTAGTCACTTTTAGAATGAAATGATGGAAGAAATAGAATCTAAACTGGGGTTTAAGCATGGTCAATATTCCCCTTACTACCCCCAGGAAAATGGACAAGTAGAGGCCATGAACAAATCTCTCAAGACCATTTTGCAAAAACCTGTCAACGAGAGAAAATCTGATTGGCATATCATGCTTTATCTAGCACTTTGGGCATACCGAACCTCGGTCAAGACTTCCAATGGTTTTTCTACTTTCCAATTAGTACGCAGTGTGGAGTCGATATTACTTATTGAATGAAAAATCCCTTCCCTTAGATTGGAAATTGCGTTCCTACCTGACACTTCCGATCTTGAACAACGCCTCATACACCTAGAGAGTCTAGATGAGTAGCGTCAAGAAACCTCTATGACCATCGAAGAGAATAAAAGACATGTCAAGGTATAATATGATAAGTATTTCTATCCTTGACTGTACACTGAGGGTGACTTGGTCCTTCTATATGATCAAGCCAAAGAACCACTGGGGGAAGGAAAGTTCAAACCCATGTGGCACGGTCTCTATATCGTGCGACGTGTCTTAGAAAAAAGATCCTATGAATTAGAAGATTATGAAGGGAACATGTTATCTGAGCCTAAGAATGGGTTGTATTTGAAAAGATATTATGCTTAGGCCCCAATCTTGGGCACAACTCTTTGTATACTAATGTATTTTAGTGTATATATATATTTCCCTTTATTTTTATCTTCAACTTGCTTGTCAAATTTTCCCTTGGTTGACAGATGTCAACGAAGTCTTCAGTGTACTTAGGATTCGCAAACAAGGCCAGTCGTCATACATGGAACTTGGCTTCCTCTGCTTGGGTTGTTTACTCACCCAGGGGTCTACTGGTGTCTTCAAGTTGCGTTTTCCTAGGGCCATCCACGAATAATGTGGCCGAATATAGCACCATTATAGAACTTTTATGTGATTCCATTTCACATGGTATTCTCTCGTTAGAAGTTCACTTGGACTCCCAGTTAGTAGTATGTCAGTTAAATGACAATTACCGTGTGCGTGACCCTACTCTACTCTGTTGATTCCTATGGGTACGACTTTTAGAATGATAGTTTGATTTTATTACTTATCATCACATACCTATAAGTTCTAATTATGTATCCGATGCATATGCTAATTTTGTTTTATATTGGCATTTGTCACATAACTAAAGCAAAGAAAACATTTTCATCAATGTAAACATTGTAACATAAGTTAATTTGAAGAACCATGTTTTTATATATATTTCAAAAAATATGATGTTATAGTACAAAATTGGGGCTAACACCCTCAATATACATATACATCCGATAATACAATAACCATGACATCTACGTTTATGGCACCAGATGAGTGTCATGATAGCAGACTATGGAATTTGTGAGATGCTAAAAGAGTTGTACCCAAGAATGGGGCACACCTACCACCTGCCGCTGTATAGCCTCCAACAGATCCTCCGCCTGAACCATGGGAATCCTCTGTGTCAAATGAGATAGGTTTCCCTGCACATTTTGAATCATTCTATCTGCGTCCCCTCCCACCACCTCATCTCCCCAATGCCTCTGACGATGTCATGGAAGTACGTATGATAGTCGTGGGCCTACGTTTGTGTCACATACATGTTTAAATAGTACTTAAAATCATCCAAAATTATTTTTTTTCTCCTATTCAAAAATGCAAAAAATGAAATATTTAAAAAAACTGATATACCTATGTCTCCATAGGCAGACCCAGGTGGTAAAGTCATGTCAGGATTGCCTCTAAAATCAATCCTTGCGTAAGGGTAGTCATCCATAGCTATCACCTATTGACTCCACCAAAAGAATAAGTCATCGTTGTAGGGTGTTGGCACCTTACCACCCCCGTTCCGTATCATCACATTGGTCCACCGTGCCATGGATGGATCATGAGGTCCACTCGGAATAATCTCAACTCTAGGTCCCAAGCCTAGAACTCGCTCAAAGAAAAAGCTACAAAGGATAGAAGCAAACTCGAATTTCCTTTTGCTACCCATTTTGCATTTTGTGAGCTAACTCTTCATGTTGGCCAGTAGTGAGGTGCACCAGTCATACACCATGGGTCTCAAGCAATCCACTGAATAGAAAATAAGTGGCCTAGATTCCTAGTGAAAAGAGGCCAATCCTGTGATCTGTGTCAAAACTAGGACAACAATCTTGAGATTTAGATTGTTTATCGCTCTAATTGGGAGTTGTCTCCCTACCTTCTCAGTGCTTGCAATGCAATGAGTGGATATGTATTCCTAGATTTTCATGCCACTCCCAACTCCCCGGGATTTGAGGTTGACTACCTCACATAGATGCGACAATCCCATCAAGAAATAGATGTCCTCAACTTCAATCCTTAATGGTTATCCATCAAGTTTTAATCTCTCACTATCCAGATCCCAGTAGTTCAGAAGAAGTTGTAGCAATCTCACTTGAGCCCCCATAACTTTGAGAGCCCAAAAATTATATAGCCCACATATTTTTAAGTCCATTTGGGCCCCTATATCTCTCTCCACTGCAACATCCACATCCTCATGCCCTCTTTCTCTCCACTCTAGCACCATCCTGCAAGAGTCAAACCCTTTTTTGAGTTAACAACCTTTAAAAAACATTATCCACGGACATATACGAAATATGTAGTGTAAAAAGTCATGTATAGGGCTTATTATATGCTAGCTATTTTTCAAATAGCCATGTATAAGTATGCATATACATCACCCGATAAAATGTAGCCCGCATACACCTAAGTTTTGAAGTTGTGCCCTAATTAAATTTGAAAAGGAGGCCTAACTACAAATTTTGATCCACTGAAAAGAAAGAGGAGAGCAGGATGAATTACCTGGTCCAAACGACCATTGATTCTGTCACTCCTATCTCCCACAATCACCAGTTGATGTAAAGAGGTAATTTGGTCCAAAATCCACTATTTGGGTAAAAAATACAAATGGTATAGTAAAATTAGTTTTTTTTTACTATTTATAGAAAAAATTTACCCACTTTGCATAGTTTTATCCAATATTTTGGCCCAATGGACTAATACGAAAGTGGAAGGAGTTGATTTTGTAGTTTTATCCCTGGATTCTTACAGTTTTCAGCGCCATGTCACCCGTTCATAGCTTTGGACAGGTATTTTAGTTATCCAACATATAGGATAGGTATCCAATTCATTGTGCACACTTGCATTGTCTTATGACTGTCACTCATATGCCTTAGGTATGAATCCATTTCATACAGACACAAAATCTTCTATATGCAACTAGAAGTGTCATTATTGAATGGTAGAGACTTACCAAACATGGGTACCCTAGTTAGATCCTCTACTTCATTCGGTGCCCATGCAGATATTTTTGTCTGTAGGACCGGGAGTCCCTTATAGCTAATACATGACTTTATGTTGAACCTCATTTCTTACTCATAAACATACCAACCTATACCTGGAGGACTCCTAAACGAGTCTAATTTAAGCTCTTTCCTGAATCATTTCAAAAACTGAAAAGATTGCCGAGTGAACTTGTCTCTTTCACACTCATAAATTGTATTTGAAAGGACATCTATTTGGTGCAATTTTATCCCTTTTTCAAACCAAGTAGACTAAGATTACAAAAAAGAACATTTTTTTGCATTAAGTTTTAACTGCATCTCATTATCTTGCTTGCAGTATTGAGCTTATTTCCAGTTCTCTCTATTGCGTTATAAGCCTTTCACCTCAGCACCTTGCGTCATCAACCAAGTATATCCTTATTTATATCCTTTGCATCTTGACACCCTATACCTAGGAGGAAACATTCCCTTGAGTGTCCATGTCCCGCATGCACCTCCTTGCATTGAGAATAGGTATGTTCCACTGCTAGAACTAGTTTTCTTACTTACGACACTCGTTTCCTCCTTTGTATCATAGCATTAATTTGACTATGAAAAAACAAAAAAAGGCGGGTTGGAAAGGAATATTATCTAATAGTGGCAGCAGTCGTGTTTCCTTTGAATAGAGATTTTTTTTTTGAGTCCTCTTGTCATCAAAATTCTGGGTTTAGCATGACCTTAGGAAGTTGAGCTCGTTATAGAGAGTTTACTCCCCCAACTTATTACTCTTCCAGTCCTTATGGAGAGTTTGATTGTTGCCTCCTGCATCTCAAAGTTTCAACATTGATTTTATGCTGCCAGAGTCCTCCATATGTCTCATGCTCTTGTTCAAAGGATGTCTATCAACCTGTGTCGACCATTCCTCAGAACTCATAACTTTGCATGTCAACCATACCCTCAGTGTGTATCAGAATCACATGAATTTGTATTCCTATTGCACACCCTGGTCCTACTTTCCTCATTGGTAGGTAAACTTGAACCCAACAGTTGACATTTCATCATCGGTCGCTGACTGGGTGGTTTCCCTTGTGTTCGAGGAAAAGAAATCTATTCACACATTGGGATTCCTGCAATTTCTTGGATGCCATTAGCCTTATTGGTGGTTTCCTTTCCTTTGTTAGCAATTTTCCTTATTGGTTTCTATTTAGAGGATCTTTTTCGTGTACCTCTTACATCTGGTACATGTGAAAGACGCATAGGCTCGTTGGTTCGTGAACATGTTCTTCATTTGATTTCCTCCAAAATCATCAAGCTCCTGCTTTGTACCTCATTCTAAATGATGAGAGATGCCTTAATGCTCTCCTTTCAGTGGGTCTCCTTCCATCGAATTCATCCCATCTATTATGGAGATGAGACCTAGATTCCTATGAGTACCTAGAGGCTTGCAAACATTAGTGGCGGGTTCTCTCGCCATCGAAAATTGGGAGTACATCAATGTCTCCTGATCGATGGATTCTTCAAGTGTACAACCTCGACACCTGTATTCACACTTGTAAGAGTGTACTCGGTGCCTTGATACCTACTTTCATAATTGGTAGGTTGTCTCACGTTTGTTAATGGTATACTTCAATGATTGGTAATCAAACGAAGTCTCATTGTGTTCGACCTCAATTACTTTATTCACACAATGTAGACTTGCACCTTTGGCGGATTGTGTAGAAGACATGAAGACATCAATTCATATTCACAACTTTCCTGAGTTGTTGCTACCTTTCATTGGACCAGTACCTATGTGACTACAATGATCATGGGAGATCAAATTGTACTCCATTGTATACAAATATCTTCAGATTGATTTTGAGATTGGTTTTACTGGGCCTTGTTCGTGACTATGACAACCTCTGGCATGTAGACAACCTTTGACAACTATTTGGTATATTTTCACATGGATCTGCAGTGTAATTCAAATTGGCAGCCATGTGTGCAAAGTTAGTATAGGTCATAATGAGGAACTAGTTCTTCCAGCTGGGTCCTGTTGATGGGAAAATTTGACATACCATCAACAAGAAGAATAGATCCTGACCGAGGTTGTCTAAATAACCCAAGTTTTTTGGTGTAACCTATTCTGACGAGTTTAATGGCTCTGTTAGCCAACTAGGGTCCTAAAACAAGGAAGAGAAATAAACTAATTAATTCTAAAACTATAACAATATATAAACTTTAATCTAATTATTTACAAATACATTCAACAGAAATATAAATATGAACATGCCATTATGTACATAAGATAATTACAGGTTGCAAGTTTCAGTGAAAGCCTTGCAAAATCAATGTTTTGTAATCATTTTCAAAAGTAGATAAAGAAAGCACATTTTTTATATTTTCTATTTTCTAATCATAAATCTAAGAACTTAAATAAAAATATGTTATGAAACAAGGATAGAATGATGGTCAAAGCCAATATAAACTGTCCCGTTTCGCTAATAAGTATCATAACATAAATTAAATGGAAATAAAGCTAACCTGAGATTTGTTCCATAGCGTGTCTATGCCTTTGTGCGATACAAAACCCCGGTTGTCTCGCCGGTAAGAGAAATCTATGATAGGATTTCCCTAATGCCTCCCAAATAAATTCCAAGTGCTTGTTGACAGCTAGGGTATGAAAACAAAATAGTAGACATGTATGTCCAATGATCTTATAATTATGAATGATTACAATAACAAAAATCTTAATGTAAAGCATTCATTTTATCAATCAACTAAAGATCACACACAAATCATGATATTAAAATTGATATAACGGTCACAGTGGTAATTTGTGAAACAACAAATTATAGACAACATTTAAAACACTGAATAAAATGGACCATCATATGTCATTGAGACTAAAGCTATACAACACATTAATATTCCAAAATAAATGAGACAAAACATAAATGAGACAACTTCACATTGGTCTAAAGCCGAAATGCTAAAAGTTGGTCCATTAAGTTCTGAAGATCATTTGTCCAAAATCTGTTCTAGACCAAGATGTTCTATTACTTACAAAATGAACAGTATTTAAAGTGACTTGAAATCACATTCTCCTATCTCACATGATAGGATAGGATTTCATAAAATCAAAAATATTACAAAAATAGTGGGCTAACAACCACTCATAACAGATTTGGTTTTAATCAAAGTTTGATCAAAGTTTTTGCAAAACAAACATAAAATAAACTACTAATCATTCAGATGCATAATCGAATATGTTTCCCCTAGATGATCAACAACATGATCTACTATTTCCTGAAAAACAAAACAAAAATAAGTTAGAAAATTATTCATAACTAATTTCTAATTTTTATTAAAAAAGAGACTTGGCTACATAATCGAAAGATTCTGTAGCAAGTCTTAATTTAGAAAACAAAATCAAATTACAAATCAATTTAATTCAAAATAGATAACATAAATTGTTATCGCACGGTTTGTAGGAAGGGTTTAGGCAGTTTGAGTCAAGACTTAAAACCGGCGTAACAGGAGCTTCCCCACCCACTGTCACCTCGATGGGGGGCTCTTTCTATTTAGGAGGGCTAGTCCAAGGGAGACGTCCCTAAGCAATCTGGATTTATGAAGGGCTAAAAGTATAATGGATCAAAGTCAAAGAATCCCTTTCACAGATTACTGCCAATAGAGATAGTCAAAGAAGATATTGTTCCACTGGAAGGCACCTGTTTGCGAGACAAAACAAACAAACTAGAATATATGCTTGCAGTGGGTTAGTATTTCATAAGCATTAATGACTATCTTCAAATATACCAATGAGCAATGATCAAATGCTATTATTGACGAAGTCAATGATTGCTAAACAAATACAAATGACTTATATCACTTCTTCAATAAAGCATAAGAGACAAGAGCATTCAATGTTAAATATCAGTCCTTTATATTATCACAATGCAAGTTTTCTCATAAATATAATGTTGTTGCGTCACCTATATTGTTGCTACTATAAGTGTGACGTCAAGCATTAATCAACAAGTCAAAATGAAGACAAAGAGTGAAATGTTTTATCAAATCATCTTACAGATGCAATTAATAACTCAATGTCTATCAAGATAGATGATAAATGTCACAACGTTGCAAGCATAAACAGGAGATCTAAAAGGTGTGACGTCACCTATACAATTTCTGTTGCAGAATTAGGGTTAGCTAGCCAAGAAGTGACGTTTTGGCAAATTCAACCAATAAAAAGTTATGAAACCTCTATGGCTATGAAGAGATAACTCAGCCGCATCTTTTGATCCAAGCAAAGATTTAATTGGGACAAAACGTTATCAGCATTAGGGTTAGTTCAAGTCGCTAGGGTTAGATGCTAGGTTAGTTAGGGTTTCAAGTAAAAGAGTTTGAAAGAGATTTAAAGCATAAACAAGCTCAAGATC
>JZKD02S1672716.1:1231514-1242700 GCA_000966675.3 Picea glauca
TTATAATGATCAAATATGACACATACCATGATACCTCGGACCAATTACCTCATGGAGCAAGAGCCCTTTCTGATGCAAGCCCAGGCCGGTAGTGATGGAGGCTGGTACTGTTGGCGGGACAAGTATGGCTGAGAAGAAGAAAAGATGGGCCCTCAAGGGCCAATCTCAAGTCGATCCACTCTCATACTCCATGTCTGGGATCATGTGGGCCTCGAGACATGATCTCCTATTTATCCCTAGATATCGGGGATAACAGGAATAAAACAAGAGACAAAACTATTTTTCCATTTAAAAATTGACTAAATATGGGTCAGGTAGTTCAGAATTTACTATCGCTTTGACACTTCTTGCATTTTTTATTATTATGTCTCTTGATATCTTGATGTGTTTAGATTTCCTCTCTATGTGCACTTTGAGGTTGAGATTTTCTTGTCTCAATGATTCATTTTGAGCAGTAAGCATTTTAATCCAGGCTTGAAGAATGGGTATGTCGGTGTAATACCGCTCGATTCAATGGAAACAAGCATCACACTGTATAGGAGGGATAGCAGGTCGATGAAGTGTACAGTAAAAAACAAATGTATCAACCTTACATGTTATTTTCCCTTGATCGTGCCTAATACCAGAGAACCCCTCCTCACCTTTGAGGCGTGATGACAAATTCATCACAAAGTCGTAGGGTTCAGTAGGAACAATAACTTTCTTCCTATAACCTTGACAATCCAGATCTTCCAAAACTAGAAAAGCTTCTATTTCAGATTCTGAGACCTCATTGACCTCAATCAAACTGATCGAGCTCAGATGAGCATCGTTTCGGTTCCTCAATTTCCTTGAAATTAAGCGATCTGCCTTTTTGTTATGGAACCCTAAGTCTGTGCATTTCTGCTTTGTTTGTTTGCAAGGTTTCTCAACATCCGAATTTACAATAATGTTCGGGCTAGCATCAAAATTAGGCATAAGAGGGTCAATTACCTCTAATTCAACAATAGTTTTGTCAGGAAATCCTGCAGATGAAGGCTTACTTGGCATCGCTGCATCTAGAGGGTTTCTGTTAAGAGAGTCTCGTCCACTTCTTGAAATACCAAGATGGTTTTTAATCAGTGGCTCACCTAAGTTAGGGTTTACTACAGGAACGGTCCTGGAAAAACCATTCCTTATCAAAAATGTATCCCAAGAGTCACCCACAGTTGACAAGTGATGAATCAACAAAAATTTAATCAATTCGTGATGGAACAAACTTGAATCAACACTCTATCTCGTATATTTTTTGGACATTTTATATAGACTTCTCAACAAATAAAATGGCATGCTTAATTCAAAACCAATGAAATGCATGAGTAAGAGAATATGATAGAGTAAGACCAATCCGTATCGACCCTCATAGGTCACAAATTGTTTGAGAATCAACAACAGGCTATGCCACCCAGGTTTAACAAGGGAGATGAGAATACCTTTTTCACAAGAGTTGCTTTTTCGGGACGTCATAAACAGGCTCCAGGGTACTCCAATTTGTGAGTTTTTGAAACACTTCTCTCATGTCGATGGAAGCCATATTGCTTCACTTACAAACCCCTTAGTTAGCTCTAACTATGTGTCCCCAATTTTTTCTCTGCAACCATCGAAGGTTTGCGTGAAATCCTGCACCACCTGAAGGTTATAGCCTTCAAATATTTTAAGGAAAACATCCCAGCCTTGGATTTTTAAGTCCTCAATCACATCATCGTGAGAAAGTAATTTCTGGTACCCATTTGGATCTAAGAAAACGACAGGAGCCATGACAAATGCGACCAAAATGTGACAAGGATAACGCAAAATAGTTTTAGGTTTGAATGGTAGGAGCGATAGGAACAAATCCGAATGGATAGTGGAGAAATGACCGTAACAAAGCCTGTGCATTATCATAGCAAAGATAGTGGGAGAAAAAACCAAGGGTTTGATCATAGATGCTTTACCATTCCTTGTAATGAGAACCAGACATACAGAGTACTGAAACCCTATGAATGCAATGAATGGCTCATTAATACGTTAAGCCAACGAGGTGAGGTAAGGACGCGAGTACATCAGGCATGTATTCATTTGAATGTCTATTGATATGACCATTAATCTCGTGAGGGGACTAACCAATGTATCAAATGCTCTTAATAAATTGAATATAAACTATTGAACCATACAATAACTAGATCAAAACCCCAAAACATCTAAAATAGGTCATTCAAACATTATATTTAGATCTCATGTAAGCATGGTGACCTTCAAAAGGATGCTTTCTAAGGCATACAACTTATAACACTAGGCTAGGTTTTATGTTTGATTCATGCTTACAATCATGAATCAAACATAAAACAAAACGAAAATGCAGACAATAAGAAATTAATCAAAATATTTCTTAACCTAGTAATTATCTCAAAATTCTCGAAGAGAAAGTTTACGAAATCGAGGTGAAGGCAACTACAAAACATGCAATTTCTTGTTTAAATATGAAAATCATGTGGGGCTACCAACAATGGCGATGTACTGGGAGAAGCAGTTATCTCTACATCACCAAAAAATTTAGGTTAGGACATATTAGCATGATTGAAACATTAAAGAACAATCGACAACAAGTCAAGCATTCCGATCAAAACTCAGAAAATCACATAGTCTAGTGCCAGATGTGTTTCTGTCCAAGTGCAATCTGGTGAGAAGTTTTAATTACAAGTGAGACGACTATTGGGCCTGAGATATGATCACTTTTATGACGGTTATTATACACTTTTTTTGCATGTACATATGTGTTTTTTATATTTTGAAGGAGCTTTTTGAAGAATTTTATGTTAAAATGGTATGATCTCCACCAGGTACATGTGATTCATGTTTAATGTCATTATTGGGTATAATTCATCACATTTTATGATTACCAAGAGATAATTCACATTTTTCTGGTGTTACAGGGCAAAAATGCACCATGTTTCTACTTCCGACACTCAGTCTGGCACTCCTTCCAGCACTCGTTTCGGTGCCCGATCCGACACTTTGTCTAGCACTGCGTATTGCACAAAAACAGAGGGAGACTTGGCGATTATGGTATTGGCGGCCAGTGATGGGAAAATCGGGAACGTGGGTTTTTTTCATGCTTGCCCCCTTCAGCTACTGAGCTCCCGAAAACTCAGTTTTGGTTGTTCAACTGAGCGATTATTGGCTCGCTCTGTTTTAGCAGTTAGGGCATCATTTAATGAAAATTGCCTAATTTAGAAGTGGTTCGACCCTCCTGTGGTCAACCACTTGGTCTGTAAACATTATAAATACCACCGAGGTGGTCATATAGTTGTTAAATAGTAGAAGCAATAATGTGATAGATAGAAATACATTTTTACTCTATTTTTCCATTTTACATTGCCAGATTATACAAGAACTGTGTTTTTGAGTTTTTATGGTGAATTCATCTTGTTGAGCGCATGGTGTTCTTTTAGAAAGTGACCACAACTTGTTGGGGGACCACCGGTAGTTTGGTAACTGTCTTTGTGTTTGTTTATGCATTTCATAGTTTAGTTGTTCTCTTTATTTTTCTGTACATGCATTTTTATTATGTTAATTAGTTTGTTGTCATAATTTAATTGCTTTGACTCTCTTTTGCAGGTTAGTATGATGAATTGTGTTAGCATGCATTAATATTACAGTTAGGATCGGATCTGCAGATCCCTAGACTAAGCTGATGTGTAATTAGATATTAGATTATGCTTTTATTGATGATTTTAGAATCAAGTTTAAAACATAATTTTAATTAGAATAGAACAAAGTTTTTATTTGAGCTTTCTTCGACAAGGATTTGATGGATGGATAAGATCAATTTCACTTTTTAATCATAGCTTTCTTATTTCATTTTTATGTAGAATTGGCTTAGCTAGTTGTTGATTAATGTAGTTGTTAGTTTACTTTTTAATGTCATGTTTTAATTTCTGTTTTTAAGCATTTTCTATTGCAGTTTGAATTGTTAGAATAGATATAACATAGTTTTCATTTTATGTAATTTTCTTTCTAGAATTAAATTGCAATTATATTTCTTAGTTAATGGTTGAATCTATTTTTTCTTATGTAGTATAGAAGTACAATGATGATCTCGTTATATTGTTTATGGTTAATAAATGAATATGAATGGTAATTGACGATTGTTTTTGTCATGGCTAAATTCTCATTGGATTGTTTAATCTATACCTTTCACTTTGCTATTGAGATTAGTGTTGAGATTATACCACTTGAATTATACTTTGTTGTCAAGTGCCATCGAGATATCATATGACACCAAAGACATTCACACAATCACCAACATTATGTTTGAGTTTTCATAGATTTAAAATATAGTTTTCTTGCTTTCATAGATTAAGAAATAGTTTTCTTGCTTTCATAGATTAAAAGAGACACTTTTCCTTCTTTCATAGATCAAAAGATATAGTTTCTTGCTTTCATATCTTAGGAAATAGTTTTATTGCTGCTGTAGGATAGATAGTCTTTTTCTTTGATAGGTTAGAGAACAATTTACTTATCATAGATTAAAGGTTAGTTGCTAGTCTTTCTTGCTTTCAATAAAATAGATTTCCTTTCATGAATTAGAGATAGTTTTGAAATTTGAATTAAGAACATAGTCTACTTGCCTCTTAGGCTAGATAGTTGTTCAATGAGAAGTTTTAATTTGATTACTTACAGTAGTTAGTTGTCTATTTTCTTTAGTAGGTTAGTTAGTTGTCTTTGCTTACTTGTCTATTTCTTTAGTAGGCTAGATAGTTGTCTTTCCTTACTTGTTTACTTGCTTTAGTAGGTTAGTTAGGTGTCTTTGATTACTTGTTTATTTATTTACTTTCATAGGGTAGTTACTCATTGAATATAGTTTGGCAAGTTAAATAAGTTTTTTTTTGTCATTTGTTTATTATGCTTAAATAGTTGCTTTTGCTTATTGTTATGAACTAGTTTGCTTCAAGTAGGGTTTTTACTTGTTTTTCTTAGAACTATCCATCGATCCTTGGCCCAAAAGTACTTAGGTTACATAGTTTCCATTTTCTTAGTAGGGTTTGTTCATTAGATAGGTTTGCTTGAGTAGATTAGCCTTAGATAGATATCTTCCTTAGTTAAGCTATACTTCTACCATCCCTTCTACCTTTGGCATATATTTTGCTACAACTCTAAGTTTACTTACCTCGGGTTGAAAATTTAATTGAGGGTTTTTACTGTGTTTTTAGTGCATATATAACACCCATCATTTTTGGCGTCGTTTCCGGGGAGTTGTCTCAAGGTAATAAGTAGTTAGGAGATATGTCATTCTTAGACCTTAGCAGTAGATTGGTGGCGAGGGAGCTTTAAGACAAGAGGTAAGAACCTATGCATCTGCTATTGAGTCTCAATTTTGACACTTCTAATGCCCTATATTACCCTCTATCTGAGCCTATTTTACCTATGCTATGACTATATACCTGACTGTTTCTTCCATAAATACACTTGATAATTACCTTGTTCATGTGCATAAGGGGTAAGTTATGATTAAGGCATGATTTGTTTAGTTTTCTTGGGTTAATTCGATTAAATGCTTGATTATGTATGATCCTAATCATTTTGACTCTTAAGAAGCATGATCTGGTACCTAGTCTATTCCAGTACCAAGGCTCCACCTATTCTAATACCAGCCTGTGGTAATCCAATACTAGACATAATTCAAAATTTTTGAATGTTTCGAGAAGAAAATCGGGCTCATGGGTTTTGTCCAGAGAGATGCGTTCATGTGGAAACATGAGTCAAAATTCACCCAGCTCACACGTGTGTACCTCCATCTTAGGGGGAATGATTCTACCAAAATTAGAAAAAAAACTCAAATGGCCAACTTGCGCCTCAATTTCTGTGCATATGGTATCAGATATATAAATTCTAATACATGGGTTTTGTTCAAAATATAACAAATTGAGTAACACTCAAGCCGTTTTTCAAAATTAGAATTGTTTTGGGAGATATGGGTGGGGAACTAACTCGAATCTGCCCAAATTGTTAAAAAACACAGATTTTTGGGATTTATCCTAAAATTGTAAAAATTGTTTTCTTAGCTTGGGGATTCGGTTTCATCCATTCCTCCATGGATTTTATGTATAAATAAGACCTCATAGGTATGAGTAGAGAGGAATTATTAAGATGTAATATTGGTTCTTGAAGGAAGAGGAATTTTTATGTTGTAGGGTTGATTCTTGAAAACTGTGGATTGTACCTCTATCTTTCTCAAGTAATGATATAAATTGCAGTTCATGGAATTGATGCGTGTTATCAGAACTTTCATTTTGTAAGTTTATTTTAAAGCTACCTTGTTGGTAGGACAAGGGCCCACCAACCTAACCAAGGTAAGCTTCTTTGTATTTATTGTATATATAATTCTAGTTTGTGTATGGATGAAATCATTTTTGTTTTGATCATAAACATCTAACTTTATTTTTGTTTTGCTTCAGTAAACATTTGACAAAATACAATAAACATGTGTGGCAATTGTGAGTGAGTGAGTGAGCATTTTTTGAGTGAAATATAGATTTCTGGAGTGTAATATGGATTCATGAGTGCAACATAGATTCCTAAGTGAATATTTGATATCCTTGTATGTGTGTGTAGACAATCATTTGATATATTTAATGTTGTAGTGTTGTTTCTATCTTGCAAATCTAGGGATAATCAAGAACTCCATCTCTCACCCTACATGTGCCTAAAGTGGAGTGTCTTCCTTCACATGTGATTTCCTTTAACATTGATTGATGTTTTCCTTTGAGCATATGCAGAGTATTGGTTGTTTTAATTGCTACATGGAACAAGATCTGATTTCATCTCTTCATTTTATGAGCCATTAATGAACATGTCCATCACCTAAGCAAGAGTCTTTTCAATTGAGTATTTGTCTGAGAGTTTTGTTATCAGTTTTAATCTTCTGGTTTGAAGTTGTGTGAAGAATGTTATTGTTGAAGTGTGCCCATATTTGCTTGCTAGTTGTTGTTAAGAGTAATAGCTACATATAACTAAGTCAAAGTACATCTTTCCATTTCATGAGCTTGTAAATGGACAAGTTATTATCTGAGCAATATCTTTTGGATGCATGATTGTTAAGATTTTGTTTGCAAGTTTTGCTTTCTGAATTTTGAAATGAGTGGAGAATGTTATTTGAAAAATGTGAAAAAGAATGTTATCTCATTAATTGTTTCTCGATTGAGCTATATTCGTCATACATAGGAACCTATTTGTTATTATCACATATAGTGCATCAACTCTATTGATTATGAATCCCAGTTGATAATTTATGTTTGGTAATATATTATGCAAATAATTGCACCAACATTTTGACGTCGTTGCAAGGGAGTTGTAAGCGGTAATAGGTAGTATTTGAATCAGATTGATTTAATGGTTTTGGATTGGTTTTATGGATGACCTAAGGGCATAGAGAAGGCGGTAAGACGTGTGGGGAGATCCCACGCATCCACTTTGGTGGGGTTTCTGCAAATTTAGGTTGTCCTCTCTTCTTTTAATGCAAGTGTGTTTTTCCTTCCTTTATGCAAAATTGTGTTTTCATGATGAGCTAACTTGCTTGAACAGATAACCTGGTGACAATAGGGTTGTAGTAACACAAGGAGTTCAAGATTGGTGTGTTTTGTTTTTGCAAATAGTTTTAAAATTCAGATCTTTGATGATAAATCATGTTTGGGGTGCTATAAGAACCCCCCAGGTACTAATTTGTGTTGCAAGATAGGGATCATCAAACATCTAGAGTAATTCAAGGATGATCAAGAGCTTGAAGAATGTTCCTCCAAGACCTTTCTCGCATTTTGGCAGGAGCTGGGATATCCGCCTCTTAGGAAGAGAATATCTTCACAACAATCAAGAATCTAGTTGTCTCTCCACATGAAGATTTATAAGTCCCGTTCGATTTCTCTTGTCAATTTTTTGAAGGGAATAAAGAATCATGGATATAATTCAATGGAGAGCAACTAGTGGAACCTGAGATTGAGGAGTCCTTAACATGCCTCTCAACAGATCCTATATGTACTCCAAAGACCAATCATATTGAAGAGGATAATCTGCATAGCATAGTAGAGGAAGACATTCAGTGTGACCTAAACAAAGAAGAGAAACAACAATATAGTGATCCTATTGAAATATGGTTTCAATTAGTTATTAGGGCACACCACTCTTTTATTTTTCATTATTGCTTGATCTCATCATCAAAGCGGCTGGTCCTTCATACTCTGGTATGTATTAAAATTTATCTTTTAAACCTGAGTATGGATATATTTCTAACCCTGTTATGCACATGGCTTCACTGGAAGTATTCCTATACTCGAAGGACATTTTCTTTTGTTCAAATAGAGTAGGATAGGTAAATAAATAAATAAATGTTGCACATAAGTACAATGCAACCTATCTTTCATACTTTTCATAAATGGGAATGTCAAAAGATAATAAAGCAATCAACTTAAGATCTTTTGTTCCTATAGTAGATTTCTTTTTAAAAGTTATGATGATTTTGTTTGGAATCTTATGAGAAGGGAATCTCTTCATCCTCCGAATGCACACATAATACTGGAAGGGTTTCAAAAGCGAAGAAGGCATCCTTGTCAACGAAAGATAACACTTAAGGGAGTGCTTCATGACCAATTTCTTCAAAATTCTTCTTTTTCCTTAAAGTTGTTAAAAATGATGCATTCATGATTTATATTTACCTATCTAGTTTAAGACCTCTATTTCAGAAGGATGATCGATTAAGTGATATTTTAATAGTAGTTGAAACTGAACGTTAAGTCCAAATTATTTTATTCATAGCTAATAATTCAAGTTTTGACATTTTCCCTAAATTTTCTGTTTTTAAGCATGAATAAAAATCCAGTTTTAATTAGTTCTATTGGTTTGTTTTTAGCAGGTGTTCACAACTCTCTGAGCAACCCTTTTTTTAGAATCTCACATTGTTTGCATGAGGCCATGCAAAACCTTAGGCATGGGGGAGTGGTTTCTGAAACCTTCATATTCTTTTGCAACTTCTATTGGCGAGGCCAAATCAACATGTTCAATGCTGGGATTTGATAGTCATTTCCAAAATTCCAATACCATTCTATTTCGGTACTACAAAATTGTGTTCATCCAGTACTGCAAACAATGTTTACCTCTTTGTTCATCCAGTACCAAAGGAGAAAGTCTACATTCATCCGGTACTGAACAACATTCCTGTGCTCATCTGGTACTGTGCTCATCCAGTACTGATGGTCGCCTGTGTGCTCATCTGGTACCAAAGGAGGAGTTCTGTGCTATTTCGGTACTGAACCACAACTCCGCGCTATTCCAGTACCGAAGCACAACCCTGCATCCATCGAGTACTCAGGTGATCCAGTACTGGTAATAAGGTGCTGGTAGCTCTAATCATATATTCAAGTTTTGCTACTCGATTTAAGTACTAGGATGTATAAATTCAACATTTTTCATTTTATTAAAGGAATTAGACTAATTATGCAGTAAACATATGGTTACTCTCAATTATTGCACGCTCCCTACCATGAAATTTTGCAATCCCTCTTATACATCTCCTCGTATATTATCATTGAATTCCTTGGTGAAGTGGTTTTCATCATGAATGAGAAAAAAACATCCATCACGTCACTATGTTTATGCCCCTTGATCTGTTCCGGTACTGTCCTATTCCGGTACTATCTATTACGGTACTGCAGAAACATGTTCTGATACCAATTACTTATCTGGTACTAATGCCAAAGTGATGTGATCTTTTTCATGTGATTAACATTGTTTTCACTTCAGGTAATTAGAGGTATGGGCTAATATCTTCATTTTCTTTCTATCAAGGATCATTTAAGTCTTGTGTTGAATTATTTTTACTCTCATGCACATCTTCCTCCGACATTTATACACTCAACCTTGAATGAATCATCCTTGCTCTCCTTTAAGAAGATATTTTCACATTTAGTTCTATATGGTAATGGGTGCACTTGTCTTATTACTTCATCATTTTGAAGAAGTGATTGCTAATTGAAATATCCATTGAAAAGTGGTAACACCATTATGTCAAATACTAAGCTAGTTGATTCAAACAAGTTTTTATCCAAGTTTATCTTTACAAGTTTTTCTTGGGAGGTATTGATGAAAACCTCATGTGGTGCACTACCCTTGCAAAACTGCAATGAACTTTCATGAGAATCCTAATAGGATTAACTAGAGGGACCTCTTAGTCATTATCAGAGATGTTCCATTATACATTGAATACCTAAGTTTAAGTTGAATGTGGATGATGTCACCCTTGGGATAATTGCAAACAATTAATTATGTGCCTAATAACTCTAAAACACTCTTGTACCACCTGCCTTCCTTATACTCTAAAAATGTCAATGAACAGTATACATCATTCTAAATATTTTGAGTAATATAATAAAAAGGAAGTATCATGAAGTACAAGTAAACCTATCGGGGTACTGAACAGGCCTGTTGGCAGTGGGGCCATGCTTTTATGGTACTAAGGTAAACTCGTCGGGGTACTGAACATGCTTGCTAGCAACGGTGCTATGCCAGGTAAAGGGAGTTGAAAAACATAAAGTGGCACACTTAAAACTGAACAAAAACCCTTGGGTATTATTCTAAAGCAATCAGTATCAAATCAAGGCTAGGAGATGCCATTTATATCTCTTGGATGATGTTCTTAAGAACCTTCAAGTATCCACTTTAGATTTCTATCTTTAAAAAAATAGGTTTGTGTAACGACCCCTTCGTTACGTCTATGAATAGCGAAGCACAATAGGAATTTTTTTTTTTCTTTTAACAATAAGAAATTTACAACATCACATCATTCATATCAATGAAAAACACATGACATCATAACCTAAGTGACACATGATCACAATATAAACAAACTCTACAATATCATGGCTGAACGAAATTGCAAGATATAATGCCCAACAACCTCATCGTAATATCACCAATAACAATAATTTGCTGAATATAAAACGCTTTAACAAGTCCACAAATTCAACATCAATAACATTAAATTACCGAAAGTAAAATCATACCTTAGCCACACGCCCGCTTCGACGACGTCCCTCGTGCTGTGCCGCTTCCCTCGCTCCGTGCCGCTTCTGCATGCCGACCAAAGAAAGCTCACCGGTACCTCCCAGCCAAACGCTAGGGGTACTCTTCTTCCCCCTTAG
>JZKD02S1672716.1:1252068-1268303 GCA_000966675.3 Picea glauca
GTCCGAAACCCTGCACACTCAATGAAACTGAGTCAATAGCATCTGTATATAGCAATAGTAAAACATCCTGTCATCAATCATGACGCATCATCATCAAGGTTAAGTGGTTCATCATTATAAAAATCCAGATCACTTGTGAGCAAGTGTCCTCAAAGAATAAGTTTTGTCCGTGCCCCAGAGCGGGATGTTACAGTTTGCACGAGAAGTTGAACCCTTAGTATGTTTAATTCACCTTAACTAAGCAAGAAGATATTCATCTCTAAAAACTTGGATCTAAAACAAGTTAATCATCTTGGAATGTATTCCTTTATGTGTTCCTCTCTTCAAATGATATCTAAACTATGCTTATATCACTTTTGTTTTAAAGGCAATCTAGTCAGGGGGGCCTATTAGTCAAAGTCATTATGAAAACTCTTGGCCACTATCCTATAATCATATTAGAGTCACATCCAACCCTTTATCCTAACTTTGATTGAAAACATATTGGATAAGAATTAACTTCAGGGAATGCTTGATCGAGTGAGGAGTATCATCAATTGTGAAATTTTGAAGATCATTGTTGCATGAGGACATGAAATGACTTAAGCGTGGGGGAATGTTGAGTCTCAGTTTTGACACTTCTAATGCCCTATATTACCCTCTATCTGAGCCTATTTTACCTATGCTATGAGTATATACCCGACTGTTTCTTCCATAAATACACTTGATTACCTCGTTCATGTGCATAAGGGGTAAATTATGATTAAGGCATGAATTGTTTAGTTTTTATGAGTTAATTCAATTAAATGCTTGATTATGTATGATAATATTCACTTTGAATATTAAGCAACATGATTTGGTACCCAGTCTATTTCGGTACCAAGGCTCCACCTATTCCGGTACCAGCCTGTGCTAATCCGATACTAGACATAATTCAAAAATTTTGAATGTTTCTAGAAGAAAATTGGGCTCATGGGTTTTGTCCAGAGTGATTTTTTCATGTGGAAATGTGAGTCATAATTCACCCAACTTGCACATGTGGACCTCCATCTCAGGGGGAATGAGTCTTCCAAAAATAACAAAAAAACTCAAACGACCAACTTGCGCTTCGATTTCTGTGCATACGATATCAGATCTAGAAATTCTAATACATGGGTTTTGTCTAGAATAAGACAAATTGATTAATGCGTAGGTCATTTTTAAAAATTAGAATTGGTTTGGGAGATCTTGGTGGGGTACTAACTCAAATCTACCCAAATTGTTAAAAAACACAGATTTTTGGGATTTATCCTAAAATTGTAAAAATTGTGTTCTTAGCTTGGGGATTCGGTTTCATCCATTCCTCCATGGTTTTAATGTATAAATAATACCTCATAGGTCTGAGTAGAGAGGAATTATTATGATGTAATATTGGTTCTTGAAGGAAGAGGAATTGTTATGTTGTAGGGTTGATTCTTGAAAGCTGTGGATTGTACCTATGTTTTTCTCAAGTAATGATATAAATTGCAGTTCATGGAATTGATGCGTGTTATCAGACCTTTCATTCTATAAGTTTATTTTAAAGCTACCTTGTTGGTACAGCAAGGGCCCACTAACCCAACCAAGGTAAGCTTCTTTGTATTTACTGTATATATAATTCTAGTTTGTGTATGGATGAAATCATTTTTGTTTTGATCATAAACATCTATCTTTATTTTTGTTTTGCTTCAGTAAACATTTGACAAAATACAATAAAGATGTGTGGTATTTCTGAGTGACTGAGTGAGCATTTTTGGAGTGCAATATAGATTTATGGAGTGTAATATGGATTCATGAGTGCAACATAGATTCCTGAGTGAATATTTTCTATCCTTGTATGTGTGTGTAGACAATCATTTGATAGATTTAATGTTGTAGTGTTGTTTCTATCTTGCAAATCTAGGGATAATCAATACCTCCATCTCTCACCCTACATGTGCCTAAAGTGGAGTGTCTTCCTTCACATGTGATTTCATTTAACATGGATTGATGTTTTCCTTTGAGTATATGCAGAGTATTGGTTGTTTTAATTGCTACAGGGAACAACATCTTATTTCATCTCTTCATTTCATGAGCCATCAATGAATAGGTCCATCACCTAAGAAAGAGTCTTTTCAATTGAGTATTTCTCTGAGAGTTTTGTTATCAATTTTAATCTTCTGGTTTGAAGTTGTGTGAAGAATGGTATCGTTGAAGTGTGCCCATATTTGCTTGCTAGTTGTTGTTTAGAGTAATAGCTATAGATAACTAAGTCAAAGTCCATCTTTCCATTTCATGAGCTTGTAAATGGCCAAGTTATTATCTGAGTAAGATCTTTTGGATGCATGATTGTTAAGATTTTTTTTGCAAGTTTTGCTTTCTGAATTTTGAAATGAGTGGAGAATGTTATTTGAAAAGTGTGAAAAAGAGTGTTATGTCATTAAGTGTTTCTTGATTGAGATATACTCATCAGACATATGAACCTATCTATTATCGGCACATATAGTGCATCAACTCTACTGATTATGAATCTCGGTTGATAATTTATGTTTGGTAATTAATTATCCAAATAATTGCACCAACATATGCTATAGAAGGTTCCCCCAAACTCAATGGTAGTTTTTATTTTTTGTTTGCTTTCATGAATAGACTTAGAAACCCAATGGTAGCTTTTCTTTTTTCTTTCTTTCATGAATAGGCCTAGAGACCCACAAGGTAGATACATTAAATCTAAATCATACCTTTCAATTAAGGTTCCTTTCGATCTCTTTGGGGGAAGGAACGTTGCACTTATAAAATCCGCAGATTGATACCGAAAGACAAGAGATAGCTCAACTCAAAGAGATAAAATAGTCTCTGAAGAGACTGACACAGGGAGCACTATAGAACAAGAAATTGAAGCATTAATCATATTAGGAAAGGAGGCAAGACCACTCGAGCCTTCCATAGAACCAAAAAATACAACCTTTTCTTTTACACCACCACCAGGAGATCCTAATTTTGAAGATATCATAGACCCTGAGCAGGTGAATCTTTTGTTTGGTAGTTCAACCAATGCGATTATCTCTCAAAATGACATAGAAACTTTGGCACCAATAGTCTCAACCAGCTCGAGTAGAGTCCCATACATCCAATCCATAGAAAGACCTTTTCATCAAAGGGAAACCTTGTTCTCTTCAAAGGTAAAACCACCCAGGTACTCTCTTTTTGGAAATCAAGCCAATATGGATGATCAAGAAGACCATAACAATGTAAGACACAGGGAGGAATAAGAAACTGGAAACCAAACCAAAACTACCTTCGGGTTTCTGATTTTAGACACCACTCCAAATGTCAACATGAAGAATATTCCTTTCTCAGCATCGCCTACCTTTTACGGTAAAAACAATGAAGATCCAAACACCTTCCTATTTGAATTTGAGATCTTGTGTAGGAGCTACAACTACATACAAGATGCCTAGAAACTAAAAATCTTTCCTGCCACCCTTAAAGACTTTGCACTAAGATGGTTCATGGGGTTGGGAGAATCTAGTATTAGGTCTCAGGAAGCCATGAAAGACATCTTTCTTAAGAAGTACCAAGACTACTGCAAGACCAAAGAGTCTTGTAATGACATATTTAAAATCCAACAATTAGAAGACGAGACCCTCAAAGATTATATGAAAAGATCTGGTTATATCTCCGAGAAGTCAAAATACCATGACCTCCCAGAGGATGCAATTAGGGATATTTTCCTTAAAGGAATTTCAAAAGAATATCTAGATATGCTTAACCTAATGGCATCGGGTGACATATCTCATAAACCATTTGTTGAAATATGTGAAATGTGTAAAAATTATTCAAGGAGTAGAGACAAAACATGAAAGAATGTTTGGGACCCTTACAATAGAAGCTTAAAACCAATTAGTTCAGGTGGTATCACAAGAGCAAAGATATGGAACCTCTTAGATAACTTCAAGACATATATCTTAAGAACAATAGGTTCCTAGTTGGACACCCTAAAAATAAAAAAGAAACAAGAGGAGGAAAATGCAACAATGAGCATATATTGCCCAAGATGTAGGAGGAAGCATTCCTCAAGGGAATGCCCATTAGATAATATTTTAGTTTGTGGATTCTATGCATAAGACCATGTAAGTGAAAAATTTCCATCATTGTCCGGTTTATTATCCATATATAGGAGTGGAGATCCTGGGGAGTATTCTTATGCACCAAGGAGGCCATGGAAGCCTAGGAACCAACCCACATACCTAGATCTACAATCTCAAGTTCCACCCTATTATCAACAACAACAACAGTTGAACCCATCAGGTTGGAAAAACTGGTCTACTCAGTACCAACATCCTTTCTTTAAAGGATGGAGAGGAGGACATAACCAAGGAAACCCTCGAGCTCCACCTATCCCTATGTCCAACCATCATTATCCTTAGTTCCCACTGAACACTCCACAAATTCTGCCAGGTTTTGTTCCACCACCTTTACCTCCTATTCCACAACAACCACTGCTACAATATCAAAATACAAGATCCCCGAGACCAACACTATTATCGTCACAACCAGTACCGAATCCCAATAATAATCCCCCTCAACCTCTTCAAAATGTTAAGATGCAGGCCTTCCTGACATATGTTATCACTCCTATTCAGGAAATTCAACTAAGATTGGGAAACACTCTAGAGAGGCAGAGACCTTTAGTAGTCATCTAGGAAGAAGAAGAAGAAACCACCAAACAATACATGGATGACACTAAGTGGGAAGATGTTATTATCTCTAAGAATCAAGAACCCAACCTTCCCCAAAATGAACCTTCAAAAATTACGAAGGTCCCTCCTTATCCAGACCGATTGGTAATCGAGAAACCTACCACCCGACCGAAATTTGACATTTTGAATGAATTGAAAAATATTTGTGTCAATATTCCCTTACTTTAGGCCATTAAAGACATTCCAATCTACAGTAAGGTAGTCAAATAATTGTGTATCAAGAAGCCAGGTAAGAAGCAAAAGGACCCCCCTACAATACACTTGATAGGAGGACTTTCCGAATACATATCAGAGCAGCCAAAACTAACAAAATATGGGAATCCAGGAAACCCTGCAGTGACCATAACCATTAATGAGGTCTCCATTGGAAACACTCTCATAGACCTAGGGGAAGCCATCAATGTTATGACTGCTACTACCTTGGAACCATTACAGTTACAACCTCTTCTTTGACCTACCCCAACCATTTTGGAATTAGTAGATAAGACTAGGGTTATACCTGAAGGAATTTTAGATGATATCATGGTTACTTTAGCCTCATGGGAGTACCTCATAGATTTTATTATCATTCATTCAAAGGATCCTACCAAAGGCCATCCTGTCATTTTGGGAATACCATGACTAGCCACAACCAATGCATTTATTGGCTGTAGAGGAGAAATGACCATCTCGAATGGTCTCTCTATCTAGAAGCTCACCATTTACCCTCCAGATCAACCTATTATGGAGAATCGATGGTGGATTGAATGTCCATACAAGAAAGAGGATTGGGAAGAACCCATATTTCCAAGTGACCATGCATGGGCACTTCAGGAGAACACAACAAAAAATGTGCTAAACCAATTTATTTCTTCCATCACATGTGTGGAGTTTCCACAATTTTTTCCCCAATTTGAGTACATGTTTGGGGAAGAATTTCAAGGACAATTAGACCCATCGATTTTGTCTTTGAAATCTTTTATTTACGAGATAGATGAGTTTGCCATGTCTTATACTATGCCCTATGAGATTAGTCTAGGAAAATTTTTACATATAAATTATGGGCTAGATGCAGAGCAACATAAACAGTTAGTAGATATCCTTAAAGAACAATCAGGAGAATTTTCCTGGGAATAAAATGACATGAAGAGTATACACCCCGACGCATGCATCCATCACATATATACCCAGGGGGAAGTAACACCTGTTAGGAAACCCCAGAGAAGGATGGACCCAACACTTAAATATATAGTCAAGGAGGAGATCCAAAAGTTGTTAATTTCCAGATTCATTTATCCCATCTCTGATAGTAAGTGGGTATCCCTAGTAGTGGTTCCAAAGAAAGTGACCACGAAATGGAGATTTTGTGTTGATTTCCAGGAACTCAACAAAGCCACTCTGAAAGAATACTTTCCTCTCCCTTTCATTGACCAAGTTCTAGATACCTTGTCTGGAAAGAAGTATTTATCCTTTCTATATGGGTACAACAAGTACAATCAGAGTCTTATAGCACTCGAGGACCAGGAAAAGACTACCTTTACTTGTAATTGGGGCACCTATGCCTATAGGGTCTTACCATTCATATTGTGTAATGCTTCTGCCACTTTTCAAAAAGTAGTATTAGGGATATTTTCTGACATTATTCATGATTGTGTGGAAGTCTACATGGATGACTTCACAGTCTATGGAAACACTTACCAGGAAGCCTTAGAAAACTTAGAAAAGGTCCTCATCAGATGCCAGGAAATGAACCTATCTCTAATTCCTGAAAAATGCAAAATGTTGTTAACTGAAGGAGTGGTTCTAGGACATCATGTTTCATCTGAAGGGATAAAAGTTGATATTGAAAATATTGAGGTCATCATCAGACTTCCACCCCCCAAGACTTAGAAAGAGGTAAGAAGATTTCTTGTACATGCCGAATATTACTGACGGTTTATTGGAAATTTTACAAATATTATTGCACCTATGTTTGGATTATTGATAAAAGATGTTGATTTTGTTTGGACTGAGAAGTGTCAAACTGCCTTCGAAACCATGAAAGCTAAGCTGTCTATGGTACCAGTTCTTAGAGGGCCCAATTGGAATCTCCCATTTCATATATCCACTGATGCCTCCAACACTGCAATAGGAGGGGTATTAGAGAAAAAAGAGGACCAACAATCCTATGCCATTTATTTTGTGATCAAGAACTTGTCCCCTACCGATTTAAACTACACAGTCACTGAGAAGGTATTTTTGGACATTGTTCATGCTATTAACAAGTTTCGTCATTACATTACAGGTTATGAAGTATTTGTACACACCGATCATTCTACCATTAGATTCCTCATGAACAAACCTATAACTAATGGCCGAGTGACTAGGTGGCTCTTCTTATTGCAAGAATTTAATATCACTGTGCTTGATCGACCTAGAAAGGATAATGTAGTAGCTGACTTTCTTTATTAAATAAAAAATGAGGATGATGATATCCCTGTAGATGATAGTTTCCTAGATGAGCATCTTTTTTCCCTCTCTGTCAACACCCCATGGTTTGCAGATATGGAAAACTATTTGGCTACTAGGAAGTTATCGTCTCATTTGTCACCTCATGAAAAGAGGAAAATTATTACACAAAGTGCCAATTACTCTTGGGTTGGTCATGATCTTTTTCGCACAGGTCCTGATTTGATTATTTGTAGAAGTTTCCGAGAGGATGAGGTACCAGATATACTATGAATTTGTCATGATGGACCATGTGGTGGCCATTTTTCTGACAAACGTACATCATATAAGGTGCTACATTCGGGTTACTATTGGCCTAGCATTTTCAAAGATGCTGCTAAATATGTGAGAATTTTTTATACTTTCCAAAGGATAGGAAGACCTACGTCAGCTAACAAAATGACTTTGCGTGCCCAAGTTATGACAGAACCCTTCAAAAAACGGGCCCTCGATTTTGTAGGACCAATTTCACCCATGTCTCGTAGGAAGAACTATATTTTGGTTTGTACGAACTATGTCACCAAATGGGTAGAGGCAAAATCCCTATTCAGGGCTACAGAGAAGTTTGTTGTCGAATTCATTAATGAAGACATATTTACCTGCTTCGGTGTCCCTGGTGAAATTTTTACCGACCAAGGCACTCAATTCACTTCTAAGCTAATGAAAGAGCTAACAGAGAAATATGGCATTAAACATTGTAAATCTTCTCCATACCACCCGCAAGCTAATGGTTAGGTAGAATCTACAAACAAAGTTATGGAAGCCATCTTGACCAAGACTGTTCAATTACATCACTGGGATTGGGCTGATAGGCTCCCAGAGGATTTGTGGGCATATCGAACTACCTGGAGGAATACCACTAGGCATACCCCTTATGAGATAGTGTACGGGAAACAAGTACTTTTACCAATAGAATTGCAAGTAAGGACCTTCCGTATTGCCACAGAATTAGGATTGAACCTGGATGAGGCTCATAAGCAATGAGCCCTACAATTGAATGAATTCGATGAAATCAAGCATGATGTCGTCCAACTGACAATATTAGTCCAAAACCAGAGGAGCAAGTGGCATGAAAATTTTATTAAGAAGAAGCACTTCTAGCCTGGTGATTGGGCTATGTTGTTTGATTCCTAATTCAAAACCTTCAAAGGAAAACTCACCACTCGGTGGTTGGGCCCTTACGAGGTAGACACTGTATATGACAATGGAGCTGTAAAAATTAAAACAATTGACGATGGACAAGTCTCCTTTGTGGTAAATGGCCACTGACTTAAATTTTATCATAAGCCCATTTACAGAGAGGATTTTCTATAGGACATGTCAACTGACAAGGCATTGGCCTTAGTAGATGGGGAAGTCCAACCTTTCTCTTGAAAAGTTTTCTGAATTTCCTACTGTATATATGTAAATAGTTTTTGAATTTTCTTAATAAGGCAATTCTAGAGATTTCTGTAAGTATTTATTTCACCAGGAGTACACAGTTTCAAGGATATTTCTTAAAAAAATGTTACACTTGAATTTTGTTTCTGCTAAAGCATCAACTGAATATTGACTTACTGTAATTAGCCATATTTTTGCAAGAATTCACATTTTTAGGCATTCTAAAGTAGTTGCTCTTGAAACTCTTCACCATTATATAAGGAAGTGATACCATAACTATCAAGCCTAGAGGTCTCTCATACATTTTTTACAAGAAACCCGAGTAAGTGAGTCAAGTGTCTTTATGAAAGACTAATAAGGAGGTCTAATTAGTGATTAGTCATGGAAACATCACAATAACTACAAATAAAGAAAGTAAGTTGAGTCTAGAGATACCTTTCTGTTCTTTCTCAATGGCACCATCCACTACACACTAAATAACTTGATTATATAATATCTTTATATAGGCCACGTCCTCTTAAGTACCCCTTACATCAGGACAATCACTAAGTAATATAATGGAAAGTCATCCTCTAACATAAATACCATCCCAATTGAAAAAAAAGAGAAAGAAAAATTTGTTTTCAGATTTGTTCCCCCATATTCTTGCATAAAGAAATATTATACTAAAATCTTAAATGATGGAGGGCCAGTCTCTGAGGGTTTAAGAGGCTAACCCGCGGGGATACTGAACAGGTCTACTGGCAATGGGTATCGGCCAATGGTATGACTAGGTAAACCCACCAGAGTACTGAACATGCTTGCTGGCAACATGGCATTCTACCTAGCGAGGATGGTAATCTACCAAAAATAAATAACAAATTTAAATTTGTCCTGATGTACGACATTACTTGTAGACAAAGATGACATGAAGTATGTGTGGTTAAGATAAGGTTAATGAATCTCATACACTTTCCATTGGGAAATAACTCTAAGACTATCTTGAAACTCTCTTGCCTATCTCTTCTTATCTATATATAGGATCTCTTATCCTATATGTGGGGCCACCTTATAACCATCTCATCAAACGAATCTGTGAAATTTTATCTTTACACTTGACATACTATAAATCTTCGGCTATTGGGGGATACTAACTGGTTTCCTATACTTTTGATTGTGAGATGTCACAATACTTAGGTGTCGGGGAGGGGTTCATGAGTTGACAAATGATCATTGCCTAAGAGAAATAAATATTTGCAAGAGTTTTTGTATTATTACCATGATACAGGTTATTACATTAATAGTCATTTTATTTTTAAAGTGCTAAAATCCTATGTGCTATAAATTATTGAACATATGCCTAATAGACTCGATCACTTTTATCGGTTTATCTTTCATTACAAGCTGTACATTGTAGGTTTGACAATACATGTTTTTACTTGCTATAACTTGTTCATTGTAGGTTTGACATTATATTTCATATGCAAGAGGGTTGAGTGAGCATGATGGAAAAATCAACAACAAGGGAATATTCTTCCTCTGCTCATTTACCACTGTGATTGTCAAAAACACTTCAAATTTGCAGGCTATCCATTACAGGAAGTGAAAATGTATTTAACACAAAGGTACTAGATGAAGTACCATATGAGGTATCATATGAAATGTTGCATGAGGTGCCAAACAAAGTGCCATGTGAATTGCACACCAATAACTGTCCTAGATTCTAGGTAACTAGAACTCAATTACATTCAATTGAATTGGTTGCAGACATTGATTGTAGATGCTTAATATGTTTATGATAAAATGTCCAAGTCAAAAGACTTGGACATTGATCTAACCACACATCATTACATTGCCCCAAAATGAGCTATCGAATTTGAAATTCCCACACATGGCAGCTCGTGTGCACATGTGTGCAACGTATTCCACCATAAGCGCATTCAAAATCGATATGGGGAACCATTATCTCCATTTTCCCTTGCCATTTTCTCTTCCCCGCATTAAGAAATCACGCCCAACCTCTGCCAAGTCATCCCCTGTTCAAATCGCGTCCAGCCCATGCCTAATTCGTGCCATCTCTTGGCTCGATCACACCCTTTCCTGGTAAAATTCACCTCTACCACAATGCCCAAGAGGTACGAACCCTCCTCCTATGCAGACTTGTTTTCCATTCCTGAGTTTTCACAGTGCAGAGAAGTGTTTTTGCGTGCAAGTTGGGGGCCATTTTTGTCTAGCTTGCAGGGCCACGATGACGACCTCTCCATGCAATTCTCCATTGGTTTCGATGGGAAGACAACACATGTAGGTTCTCTTACCTTTGAATTTTTAGAAGAGTCCATTGCTGCAACTACAAAGCTCCCAAGAATGGGAGATAGATGGTTCAAAAACCACCAATTGACGCGCTCAAGTTATAACAGGGTGTTTAAGCCCTAATTTGAGAGCATTTCAGGAGAAAAAGGGTATGCTAAGGAGTGGATAATGACGTAATTTATCAACCCCCTCATCCTCATCACAAGGTTGATTACATGTGAAGGTAGATACTCCACTTTCAAAGCTTGTCATTTTAGATTGTTGGCTCATTTTTTGTTCAACAAACCTTTGAACTTCCCCTTCTATTTTCTCAAAAGCTTGGAGAATATGTCCTCTCAATTGAGGAAGAATGTGACTAACCCCCACAACAATCTCTTTCACCATGGATTGATCAAACTCATTGTTCTAGCCAAACTAGAGAAACAGGGGAAAACTTGGGATGCCTTTATCTACCAATTTGAAAACCCTCACTTGATAGTTAAGACCAGAAAAAATCCACTTAGCCTAAAAACTATCTCTCCATCCAAACCTCGCTCTCCAAGAAATCCAAACCCCCTTGCACAAACCCTCTCTTTTCTGGAACAATACAAAAAGCTTTTTGATATCCCTACTTCTTCATCAGGTAAAATGACTAAGAGTAAAGAAAAAAAGAATCCTATTGTTAACCCCCCAATGCCTTCACTCTCTCTTGATCCTACACCTAAACAACTCCAAGAAGTAATTTAGAAAGACTTTCCCATCATTCCCACAAACAAGAGGGGAGCCAACTGATTTGGTAAAGGACCCTTTTTGAAGAGTACCCAGAGCACAATAACCAAGCCTTATGCAAAAACTCCACCTACTTCGAACCCTATCCAAGTGTCCTTTGACCTTGAGAGCCCTCACAAGAAAGTTAGGGAAGTTTTTGCAGATGGATTAGAGCCACTAAGGAAAAAAAAATCAAAACCTACCTCTCCTTACCAATCCCCCATCACTCCTACTTCAACCATGCCTACTCTAGATCCTAAAAATGATAGATTGTTCACATCTCTCAAAGGATCTAAGCCTTCCTCAGAGATCACTGATTCTGCCCCAACCATAGAGAAGCTACAAAAATAAAACCATCGGCTTCTCCAACAATTGGAAGAGAGGAAAATAATAGACACACACCTTCATCATGATAATGCAGTACTTTAAGAAAAAGTTAACTCCCTTCAACAGTTAGTCGATGAGATGACCAAATCTAACCATAGCCTCAGAGCACAGCTGAAGCAACAAAAGAGGCACAAGGCTAAGTCTTCATAGCAAGAAGGAGAAGATTCCAAAACTGATCCTCCTCAGCAAGCCTAGTCATGAGGGGTAACTTCTTTTTGTTTGCAGTTGGACCTGCAAAATCGTAAGTGTGGGGGTAATGTTGGGCCCGAGATATGATCACTTTTATGATGGTTATTATATACTTTTGTCACATGTACATATGTGTTTTTCATATTTTGAAGGAGCTTTTTGAATAATTTTATGTTAAAACGGTACGATCTCCACCAGGTATGTGTGATTCATGTTCAATGTCATTATTGGGTATAATTCATCACGTTTTATGATTACCAAGAGCTAATTCATGTTTTTCTGGTGTTACAAGGCAAAAATGCACCACATTTGTACTTTCGACACTCAGTCCGACACTACTTCCAACACTCGTCCCAGTACCCAATCCGACACTCTGTCTAGCATTGCAAATTGCACAAAAACAGAGGGTGACTTGGTGATTATGGTATTGGCGACCAGTGATGGGAAAATTGGGAATGTGGGTTTTGTCCATGCTTGCCCCCTTTAGCTACTGAGCTCCCAACAACTCAGTTTTGGTTGTTCAGCTAAGCAATTATTGGCTCGCTCTGTTTTAGCAGTTAGGGCATCATTTAATGAAAATTTCCAAATTTAGAAGTGGTTTGACCCTCCTGTGGTTGACCACTTGGTATGTAAACATTATAAATACCACTGAGGTGGTCAGATAGTTGTTAAGTAGTATAAGCATCAGTGTGATAGATAGAAATACGTTTTTATTCTGTTTTGCCATTTTACATCGCCAGATTATACAAGAACTGCGTTTTTGAGTTTTTATGGTGAATTCATCTTGTTGAGCACGTGGTGGTCTTTTAGAATGTGACCATGAATTTTTGGGGAGGTCACCAACAGTCTGGTAACTGTCTTTGTGTTTGTTTATGCATTTCATAGTTTAGTTGTTCTCTTTATTTTCTTGTACATGCATTTTTATTATGTTAATTAGTTTGTTGTTATAATTTAATTGCTTGGACTCTCTTATGCAGGTTAGTATGATGAATTGTGTTAGCATGCATTAATATTGTGGTGAGGAATGGATATGTAGATCCCTAGACTAACCCCATGTGTAATTAGTATTAGATTATGATTTTATTTATGATTTTAGAATCAAGTTTAAAACAAAGTTTTAATTAGAATAGAACAGAGTTTTTATTTGAGCTTTCTTCGACAAGGATTTGATGGATGGATAGGATCAATTTCAGTTTTTAATCACAGCTTGCTTATTTCATTTTTATGTAGAATTGGCTTAGCTAGTTGTTGATTAATGTAGTTGTTAGTTTACTTTTTATTGTCATGTTTTAATTTTTGTTTTTAAGAATTTTCTTATTGCAGTTTGAATTGTTAGAATAGATATAGCATAGTTTTCATTTTATGTAATTTTCTTTCTAGAATTAAATTTCAATTAAATTTCTTAGTTAATGGTTGAATCTAGTTTTGCTTACGTAGTATAGAAGTACAATGATGATCTCGTTATATTGTTGATGGTTAATAAATGAATATGCAAGGTAATTGACGATTGATTTTGTCATTGCTAAATTCTCATTGGATTGTTTAATCCATACCTTTCACTTTGTTATTGAGATTAGTGTTGAGATTATACCACTTGAATTATCCTTTGTTGTCAAGTGCCATCGAGATATCATATGACACCGGAGACATTCACACAACCACCAACATTATGTTTGAGTTTTCATAGATTTAAAATACAATTTTCTTTCTTTCATAGATTAAGAAATAGTTTTCTTGCTTTCATAGATTAAAAGATATACTTTTCCTTCTTTCATAGATCATAAGATATAGTTTCTTTCTTTCATAGCTTAGGAAATAGTTTTATTGCTGTTGTAGGATAGATAGTCTTTTGCTTTGATAGGTTAGAGAACAGTTTACTTATCATAGATTAAAGGTTAGTTCCTAGTCTTTCTTTCTTTCAATAAAATAGATTTCCTTTCATGAATTAGAGATAGTTTTAAAATTTGAATTAAGAACATAGTCCACTTGCCTCTTAGGCTAGATAGTTATTCAATGAGAAGTTTTAATTTGATTGCTTGCAGTAGTTAGTTGTCTATTTTCTTTAGCAAGTTAGTTAGTTGTCTTTGCTTACTTGTCTATTGCTTTAGTAGGTTATATAGTTGTCTTTGATTATTTGTTTACTTGATTTAGTAGGTTAGTTAGGTGTCTTTTCTTTCTTATTTATGTATTTGCTTTCATAGGGTAGTTAATCATTGAATATAGGTTGGAAAGTTAAAGAAGTTTTCTTTTGTAATTTGTTTATTATGCTTAAATAGTTTCTTTTTCTTATTGTTATGAACTAGTTTGCTTCAAGTAGGGTTTTTACTTGCTTTTCTTAGAACTATCCATCGATCCTTGGCCCAAAAGTACTTAGGTTACGTAGTTTCCATTTTCTTAGTAGGGTTTGTTCATTAGATATGTTTTCTTGAGTAGATTATCCTTAGATAGCTATCTTCCTTAGTTAATCTATACTCCTACCAGCCCTTCTACCTTTGGCATATATTTTTCTACAACTCTAAGTTTACTTACCCCGGGTTGAAAATTTAATTGAAGGTTTTTACTGCATATATAACACCCATCAACAACGTTTAGGCAACTGAATCCAATACTGTTGATAGGGACACTGCTGCCAGCAGGCATCCATAGCCTCGACATGGATGTCATTTAACCCCCTCTAACACCTCACTAGTACATATTGTAAAAATTATGACATTCTATTTGCGACGTTATGGACAAAATTGTCCATATTTTCGCAAAATAGAGGAAATTAAAAAAAAAAAATCATCTTGCCCGATAACGTCGGTCTTGCCACATTGACGTCTCTCTTAACACATTGTCATCTCTCTTTCCACGTTTTCCACCTATTTGTCTCTCTTGCCACGTTTATGACATAGACGTCTCTCTTGCCACATTTGTGAATATTGTTGTCGCAATTGCGATGTTGTGGAAACTTGGTTTCCCCCCTCCAACGATCACCTTAGTATGTTGGCCAATTCAAAATACTAACGGTCACTTAGGTTTTTATAATGTTGGAATTGCGACATGATAAAATCTTTAAATATGTTGCATTTGACGGATGTTGCGACAAGTTTTCTATAATAATGACACTTCAAAAAGGGTTTGCAGGTCTTCTTGGTGAACAAAAAACATGTATTTGTTTTAGTATAAGTCTGTGGGGAATAATGTTAGAAAACATTAGAGCTGGGAAAAAAATTAAAGAGGGTGAAAAGGGTGACGCTAAATGTTATTGAGTGAGTTTTTCCACCTCCAATTCCTTCCCCCTCAGAGCTCTGTAATACATCTCGCCAATCACCAACAGGTAGTCCCTGTCTGTCAACAACTATTGGTATTCGATCCTCATCACAGACTCTCTCTCTCTGAGAGTATCGAAGTCATCCATGGAAAATCGCCCATATGAACTACCATGTGCCACTGATACCCTCCATCAGTAATCTTTCACCAATGCATGTGTCATCAATCATAAATATAGAAATGGACATACCTCCACCAGATTCATGATGAATAACACAAGTGATAACTCAAATATCTCAGATCTGATATTATTCATAAAGAATAAGACCCTGATCTAATGGATCTACAGATCTTGTACAATATAAACAATAGATTATAACAAAATGAAGATAAGCATCAACTAGATGAAGGAGAGAAGCTATAAGCCTCCAAAGGCCACTTAGATACAATGCATGAATAATGAGATGAGATCTAGGCCATATGAAGTGCCAAACCCCCCAACTGGATAGGTCACACTCTGCTAGAAGATTAGATACCCTCAACAATTAGGCCCTGATGCCAAAGATCTCCAAATACTCCTAAGAAGATGCCAAACTATAGATTGGGTCAATGTTGAACCCCTGGTGAAGTCGCAGGATGAAAAATGAAGTTCTTGTAAGTTTTAAACCTGTGAAGTAAAGCAATGCATATATATTCTTAAGCAATACAAAAATTAATCAATGGATCATACACATAATACACAGAGATCTTTACCGGAAACCCTCAACCGGGAAAACCTTTCTTTTT
>JZKD02S1672716.1:1286785-1311924 GCA_000966675.3 Picea glauca
CAAGGATAACTTGCACTTGTTAGTCACCATCACCTCATATTTGTGATGAAACCAAAAGAGGGTATATTTTTGTGGATGCTTTTAGCATGCTAACTTTGATTTCTCTATCGTCTCTAATTTGAGAACAAGCACTAGTCCTTAGCCCATGCCGACCAATAAACACCTATTATTTGTGCCATCCTCCTCCTAGGCCACTATAGCACCTTGTAGCTGTGTGCACCATTTGACGTACTAGATCTCTATTCTGCGTCCAATGTTCTAACATATGAACTCACACTTCCATATTCTATGCATGTACACCTTAGTTCCCAACACACATCTGCCTCAACATCTCGTGTGCACACATTTCAATGGGACACCCACACACCTAGCATCTACATGCATCAAGAATATGAACTGTTTTTGTGCACCCATAGTGATATGTGGTGCAATGGGAGACTAACAATCACCAACAGTTATGGAACTGAACTACCTTGGAAACCGATTGGGCATTCTGTCATTGATATGCAATTCTATGTATAGGATGTATCATAGGCATTGAAGCAGAGAACCTTTTCCATTTTTCACTACTTCCTCTTTTGAAGAAGAACATATTTTTCACTACTTCCTCTGAAGTTTTAGGCTTTATAGCCTTTACATAATATTTCCAGATCTTAAGAAACTGGATCAAATATACTAAAAATAGAAGGTCAAAACAGTTTCACAAAACTAGGAATAAATCCTATTTTAAGGGTTGAACCCTTATCCTGATAATCTTCATGGCCTTTGACACCTGCAACAAATCTTTATAAGATGGTATATGAAGTTGAAAATGTCACCTTGACAGATAGGCAATTTTTAGCCAAAAATAGACAATAAACTTGATTTTGTTTCCCCGGTCGGCACCTTTAAAACTGGAACAGAACACTAAAACAAATGTCTTTAATTATTATCTTCGCTCAAAAACCATCCTTGTATCATTTGAAATGATAAACTGAGATCTGTACAAAAAGACTCGAATTCTACCAGTCCCTGTGCTTTCAGTGACTTGGGAGCAAAATTTACAGTGATTCCCACCTATTTTATAGGGATATGAGGCATTAAGGGTAAGGATCATGTGCTTGTAGTTATATGTTGGGATGTGGATTCATGTTAAACTACTAATCTTTCTGATAAGGTTGTGATAAACTTGGTGTTGATCTTTGCATTAGCCTGTAGGGTCTTCATTAGGAGGTCTACAAGTTGGAAGTTGAACTTTTCCCAAGGATACATTGACAGTTTGCTGTACAGACTATACATGACATGATCATCTCACTTCCATAGTTTATTGAGAAGGATTTCATTGTGTTTCATTCATGGAGAGTTGGGACACTAACAACAAAAGATGCTAAAGAAAAATGTTACTTTCGAAGAGTGTATTTCATGGAGGTGTTGATGTAACATCTTTATGGTTAATGATTTTAACATTTTTTTGTTCCTCCAATATCCTTGGTCTATACTTCAGAGAAAATATGAATCCAGGCATTGTGATAGATATGGAAACTTAGGGAAATTTTTTGACATCACCTGTACTGTATAGTTATCAACACTGTACTAATGTGAAAATATAGTTTCAAAATATTGAGGGGAAATTTAATTTGATACTTGTTTGTTTTATATTCCCAAAATGTATAAGGTCCTTGAAATACAACATGATAAGAGACTCCCATTATTCACCAATAGTTGGCCAATCTATCCTTGGCTAGCTTGGACTGTCAAAATTTTTGTGTTCAAGAGTTTTAATGCAAAACAAAAATTTCACCTCTATCCTAGAGGTTTCTTCAATCCTAACCCTATGAATTTTCAGCCTTAGGGATGTTATGAAATACAAACAAAACAACAATGACAGTGGACAAATTTTCAATACGTATCAGCCCCAGACATCAAGGCCATCCAAGGGAAAAGATACCAAAGTATTCCAATAAGTTTCAACCCTCTAGGGTAATCTTATCATGCACAAAACAGATTTGAAAACACTTATTTACAGTGCTAAATACAACAGAAAAACAACCCTTATCTTCTTCAATTACAATGTTAAATCACTCAAACACCCTCAACGTGTGTCAAATCAGCAAGACATAGAGATGGAAATTAAAAACCGTGAAACACATAAATGGATGAAAATCAAATCTACAATTTACATGAGTATTGCACAGTTGAAAACTTCATTAATATTGATAAATATGAAGTTCATATACATGTCATAGCCTTATACCAAGGCTAGTACAACCCTATTTATCTCCAAAACCCTAGCTAGGGAAAACCAAGAAAACCGTATCTCATGCCAAGGAGATCCAACAAGCATGTCCTCCAAGGAAAGATGTCTCTTCTTCCTCTCTTCACCAAGTACAACCTAGGGTTTCATCTCAAAACCCTAACCTTAGTCTTCAAGAAACCCTAGAAATTATGAGAGAGAGAGTACATAAGAAAATCCAAGAGAGAGAGAGAAGTGGCGCACTCTTGATCACATCTCTAACACAAAAACTAACATGGACTAGGTTCTTGTTTTTTCTTGTTTTACTATGTGCATGATACAAATGATGAAGTCAAGTCAGATTGCAAATAACATGCTATCAAGTTGAGTTCTTTTTCCTTTAGATCTATATGTCTTTTCTATTGCTTCATTGGTTTTCTAAAGGTATTCTAAAGTCTTTTGTAGGCACCCAAGCCCAACTCCTCTACATCTAAGTAGGAAGCAAGAAGCAAGGAGAGGTGTGTTGTAATGTGACATTCCTAGAAAACATGCAATTGTATTTTCCTGTCTGTGTTAATATATATCAATTTGTTTTTTATTTGTTTCATAGTTGCATTCTATGATGCTATAGTTTACAGGCATAGCTTTGTAGCTAATGGGGCCAAAATATTAAACCACCGTACTTGATCATTTCTTGTGATGTAAGATATTATCTCCAGCAGGATAATAAATGGCACAATTGGCTGGCACTGTCTTGCTGTAAAGTTGTCCCAAACTTTATGGTAGAATTGTTTTTAGCATGAGAAGTTCCTAAATATTATCTGTAAAACCAATATGTGGTGGGTTCAATATTTTTCTTAAGGGTATTTTGTTTCTCTTAAGGTTCATTTTGGATTTAAAATGTCTTATAGTTATGTGCTTTCATGTGCCATTGCCATAATCATCCAGAGATGGATCTAATTATGTATGAGAAATATACAATTTTGTTGGAACACGATACTTTGTTTCCATCATGATTATATGTAACATGTACAGGTTATATATGACCTGAGATGTAGGCATTTTGGTATATAATATCTTGTATTTTTCATTCAATGAGAGTGCAAAAAGTAGTTTACCACATTTTATATGAATTCCAAGATTTCAATGACTTGGATGCAGATACAACCTTAATTCATCCGAGAAAAAGTCATCTTTAACCAAGTAGCTCAAATGACATGGCATGATGATGCTTTCATGTATTTTCCATTACTTTTAGTGTATTTCTTTTCTGCGTTACTGCAATTTTTTTCCAGAACTCAAAAAATCTAAATTAAAGGGATGGATATAGTTTGGGATTTGTCAACAAAAGAAAGAAAAAAGGGGTATTTTCATTCATAAGCAGATAAGCAGGGTTTTTCTTTTCTTTGAGAAAGTAACTGATTGGGATGCTAATCAAAATGGATGATGGTGATTTCAGTCTGACATAAGTGAACATGAAAGGTGGATCTGAAATGATTTTGAATTATGCAGGCATGCTTGGTAGATGCAGTTACTACTTTTTGTTTGTATTATAATTTATTTTGTAACAAATAATTCATACCTCAAACCTCTGAAAATATGAGCCTTTTTTAAGGTATGATATCAATCACCAATTGTTTTGCTTGGTTTTCTGCTGCTTTCTGTCAACTAGTTCACTTTGTAACCATTTATCATTTGACATAAAATTAAAAAACAGTTTGAATGAATTTTTGTCGAGGTGGGAGCTGTTCACTATTATGAATAATTGAAACAAACATCAATATTTGCTTGGAGAATATTGTACCTGTTGTTTTTGTGATTATCCATTTTCAAACCTAGTCCCAGTCGTGGATAACATAATATTTTGCTGGAGAATATAGAACCTATTGTTTTTGTGATTAGCCATTTATGAATATCATTTGAAAGCTACATGCCTGATGTAGCATTCGGTTTGTTTTGGTATGTGATATTGTTTCCTGGATATGAATTAGCTGTTATATACTTAGCTTGATGAGTGTTTTCTTTGATTGTTATTTATAGTACAAATTGAATGTATTTTATCATCTCATCTCCATATAGTAAATAGATAATTCTAGTGCAAATACAAAAGGATAAATATTTTCAGGGAAGCAATTTATACACACAGGCTATGGAGGTTATACTAGGAAGCAAAGGAGTGATGAAGGGGAGGACAATTTTAATAGTCCAGCTGGGGTTGGTTGGAATAACCAAAATCATATTCATCAGGAAATATGTGGTGGTTGGAATAACCTCAGATCGTCTGCAGGTGCACCATTTTTCATAATTGGTTTGCCTCTTCATACAGTGGCTCTGTATTTGAACATATAATTCTCATAGATTGAAAAAATAACTTGAATTTTAGGACAAAAAAGAGTATTTCCACTTTTAACAATTACCAAGAAGCTTGGAGCTCAATAGCCCAAGGGAGTTTATTCCCTAGAAATGTTTCTTTTCAGGGAATGGGCATGGGAAGACACTAATCACTAATGGGACCACACACTAGAGCTCAATGAAGCTGGAAAAGGATGATTAACTTTTTGTTTTTCCTCCCTTTATGTACGCCACTGATCTCTGCCATGATGCCTGAAATAGGTCTGTAGGCCACTTGTGTTTCTGTCTGTTCGAACATTCCAACAACTGGAGTAAAAAAAGTCTTTGTCTTGCACCTCCTTGGAGTTTTCTTTCAACCTAGTTCTCATCATGCTTCCATGCCCGCTTGTTGAGGAGGCTGTATATGATATGGTCAATTTCTACTTGTTTGATGAACATTCTCCCCACCAATGAATCTGTAAAAGGTGTTGATTTTCTATGGTTAAGATCAACTTCCAATGCTACTTATATAGGATAACAAAACACAGGCTACTGCAATAGGCATCCAAGATGCTCTTACAAGCTACTCAAATGTTGATTTTAGCACCTTTTAAATTTACCTTCAGATCTTCCTGGAAGTGCAAAGGCTAGAATAGGTTAGACAATGACATAAGGCATGACCCTTCTGTAGCAACAACACTACTTTATGCTAATCTGGTGGACAAATATTCTTGAAATTTCTATCGCAATCATAAACTATACAGGTCCAAAATAGTGATGTAGGCAACATCCTTTGTCTAGGTTTGCATCCTGAAATAAATGCACTTTATATGCTGGAAAATATGCATCATCATTGTGAGTTTAGGAATAAGGATTGTCCAAGACCTTGTGAGGAGCTAGAATCATTGTAAAATGACATGTCAAGACTCAAATCCTTTTACAAATGGTGGATAACAAATCCCTCATCCATTCCAGCTGTACAAAGTATCAATCTTTGTGAAATTCCTTTCCTCGACCTTCACAAGAGCACTCCAACATGGGTCTCATGGCCTTGTTGCCATTCACTGTCTTCATAAGTCAAACAGTCCCTTAGATATTCTCTTGGATAAGGAGGTCCTCACCTTTGATGGCAGTTGGAATTCAGGAACAAAGAAGTTGAACTTCCTATAAACACAATTTGCAAAATTATCTAGTTTCAGAGTGAATCCTTATATCTATTAGCATGGAAGGGCTATCATTTTCAGGACTGTTCTCTCACAACAACAGTAAAAATCTATATTATGTGTGATGGAGTCGTGGCAACAAAAACCTTTAGTGAAGGTAGTTCTATGATCAAATATCTCACGATGCCAAGGTAACTCATGTGAGGCAAGGTAAATTCACCAAATTCAGACAACATTTTCTAGTTTCCTAAAGATTCAGACATATTCTCAGCACCAACTGTTACAAAGCCATTATTTCACTCTGCAGCTATATTTCGGAACCCTAGTTTCCTCGTTGTTCCAAGAAAATGGTTATTTTGGAAATACAAACCGTTGTTGATGGGTTTTTGGAAATGTACTTCTCTACTTTGTATTGGTTGTTTAAATCAACTTTTTATTGGTTTATGTTTTAAATGGATTGTATGTTTAGTATTACAATAGTTGAATGACCCATATTTGTTAATTTGTAGTGACCAACTTCTTTTTGATGGAGGTGTTGTGGATAAGATCCATGTTTTTCGACCTGATAGAGTGTTTATGGTAGTTACCTTTCTATTGTTTGGAAATATTTATGGGTCTAGCCGCTAAAGTACTTGGTTCCTTTATTTTATTCAATTTTATCTCTTAGGGGTTTAGATTGATCTCTAATCTAATCAAACAACTTTTGTTTTTTCTTCCATTTCTATTGGTCATACATATTACATATTTGGAATAATATCTCAAACTAAAGATTTTGAGTTTCTTTTTGGATGTATTTTTTGTTTGTATTATAGATCCATTATCAGTTCAATTCTATTGTTCATGGTCGACATCGATGCCATCCCTTGGCTAGACTGGGTGTTGTTATTAACATTATCAAGCACAAAGATTCTATTCCCAACACTTGTTGGTAAGCGTGTGCCATATTTTATTTATTTCCAGAAGCTTTTAAAAAGTTTAAGATGCATTTATGTTGCTGCAAAATGTTTTAACGCATTTTTTTAAGAAACTGAAATATCGATAATAGCAACAAAATGATCGAATTAATTCTGTAAATTGTCAAATTTATGAAAGCCCATGCTTCATATTTGTGTTTTCATGGATAAGGATGTTGTCATTTATAAGGATGATACATTAGTATGTAAAGGAAAAATGTTAAACATTGTTACCATGACTTCCTTTTTGCATATTGTGGTTACATTTTACAACATAATTTGAGACTCTTTCTTTCAAAGCAGTTGAATAGTTATTTTATATGGAATAAGTGAGATTCCCTCCCATATTATGTTGCTTTTAGTATAATGGTTTTAGGTTAAATGACCTCCTTTGAATGACTTTGCAACTATCTATTCCACCTTATTATTCTTTCATTAGGTTTCCACGAATTGAAAGATCAGTGTTGTCATCTGATGTCATCTCTGCTTGACATATTTAAATTACTACCCTCAGAAGAGACCTCTCATGTAGTAGGCAGTCAACTTCAGGCAAGAAAATGTTTTTATTTTTTATTTTGTACATTTTTTGCTTAAAAACACATTGTTGATCTTGGACAAGGTTGAGTTATTGATGGATCAGTGGCAAACCCCATAGATTTTCTTTCATGCTTAACTCATTAAGTTGTTTCTGGCTGCAGTCAATAATATCAAAACTGGTTGCATGTTACTTTAGGTTTGATCATGTAAAATCTTGTGAAAGGAATGCAGATCCATCTTCTCAAGTATTATCATTGTTGCATCGATTAACTATGAATGTTGATCGTTCATTGTATAATTCTTTCAAGGTATGTGCATATATTTGTTATTCTTATACAATAACTCTTCGTTGCTATCTATAAGATTTGTTTTGTTCTTCTTTTCTTTTTGTGTGTTGATTTAGGAATTGGATCCTTTTCCTAATTTGGATTGCTTTGAACATATATGGAAATTCCATCAAGATCTTTGTCTAGGTCAGACTCCGACAGATGAGTTTATCAAGGTTTTATCCTTGATTCTTTACAAATTCTCTATTTCAATGGATAATTTGTTTTCTTTATGAGGTGTTTGTATCTTTTGTCATTGATCTTACATAATTATCTTTGTTTCTAGTTTCTCAAAAGGACATCCAGTTTGCCACAACAGTTACATCTCAAGAGGCATGTCTTGTTAGATAACTTGTCCCAAACATGACTTTTTATGGAAACATAATAACCATTTTGAAGGTTCTTTTTTATTAACTTAGGTCCTCATTTGGGAGCTTGTTCGTATTGTTTTCTCAGTCTGCAAATTCTTCATAAAAAATTGCAATCAAGAGAAATACTTTGCTTAATAGGTGGCATGGATATGCAGTCTTCTGAGTGAAGAGGATGGCCTTGTAATCCTGGTATTGTTTCTATTGTTTGGAGACTTGTTGAACTATGCCGCAATGATGATGCCAACAATATTAGAGACCTAGTTGGAGATTTTATTGCAAGAGTAATATTTATTTGTATTTTCAAGGAAAACTACAATTGAAAATTTAAGCTTTTGTCGGTTCTTCTTTTAAGTGAATGCAAATTTTATAAAATATTTCACAATAATCTGAAATCGACTCTGAAATTTCTAGTTTTTGTCTACTTCTCTTTTGCAATAGGACTCTTTTGGAAGGCCAATTGTGATTTAATTTGATATGTATTAGGCAACCTTCTATGCATCCACTGGATCCAACAACCCCTAGCCCTTTACATTTTATACTAACATCTATTTATATCTATGTAGGTTGGTGTTGGGGATCCATATGCCGTTACATTTCATTTACCAGATGAATGGAATAATGGATTTTTTTGGTCAGAATTCAAAGATGGTGACGTTGTTGTGAGAATCAATCCTGAGGTGGGGGTTTGTCAAGAACTTGTAACTTCTTCATTTAGTATTAAAAGAAAGTATGCTTCAAACATTCTAGTAGATAAATAAATTAAAACCTTCATTAATATTATCATGCTTGATGAATATATTGGTTAAATTTGGTATTTACCTTAACATTCACTGCACTCTCAATTGTGAGTGACTTCAATTACATCTCTATTACAAATATGGTCACTAATAGATGTCGTTGAACTACCTACCTACCCTCATTCTAACCATCCACATATTTTTATGGGATGGACCTATAGAACTCTTGCTCAGCTTGTTTTCATGACAAAAAAACCAAAGAAAATACATTCAATTTATCATATGTGAATAAAAGTTAGTACAAGGTCTAGTGTTCATAGGTACTATGTTTTCTGAATTGCAAAACAAAAGCTCCAACTCTTTTCTAGCAACTTCTTTCACAAATGATCTTGTATATGTATGTGTTTTATTTTCCTAGGAAATCTCACATTATTTGTGAGAGAAATGAAACTCTAAATGTCACTTCATAACATCATAGGATATGTTGGTTTTTCTCCAACATTTGATAGCAACCTATTCAATCTAATTAATTTTTCCTTTCTTTTGCAACCGAGACTAGTATCTTCAATGCTTCACAAAGCTGCAATAAAATTTCTCTTGTGGCACAATGATAGAAATTTATTGTCAAAAATAAACAACTATGCTTCTGTGGTAAAAAATCAACATTAAAAGTTCTCTTGTTACACCATGACACAAATTTGTTTCCAAAAGTAAAGCAATAACATCTAGCAGACTTCCTTTTTGGTCAACATTACATCCTTTTTGGTCAACATTACCTTCACAATCAAACATTGTAAAATTGTAGAAGTTGTTGAAGCTCTTCACTACAAGTGCACACACTAAATATAATTCCAAAATTAAGTGTTCTATTTAGATATTGCAAAATTAGTTTAGTTGCTTTCCATACATGCATGGGTTATTTATTAGCCCCAACTTTGATTAATAAAACAATTGTTTGTAATTAATAAGTTAATAATGTAATGTGATCTTAATCAATGGATTTTAGCTTGTTGATATGTAAAAAATAGACATTAGGATTGGCATGAAACACCACATTAAGAAAATCCAAGACAATCAATATAGGCATGTGCCCATGTCACCCAAATATTCAATATATTATAAATGAATGAAACAAGTGCACAAGATAATAGAATGTAGTTGAGAGATAATCATCTAGTGAATATCCCACTGAAAACTATCGGCAAGTGAAAGCACAATCAAAATGGTGTTCATCTTGGCAATAGGAGCAAAATTATCTCGAGTGACCAATCAAGATTTATGCTTATCAATACTACCATTCACATAGAATTTAATTTTATAGACCCATTTATATCCAACAATATTCTTCCCTAACGGAAGAGATACCAACTCCCATATCTCATTTTTCATCAAGGACATATATTCTTATGTTATAATATTCTCCCATTCTTTCCATGAGCTTATTCATAGTTATAAGGATCATAAATCATCAGGGGTATCAACACAGTGAAAAGTTTTATTTTTACTTATGACCATGAGTCTTTTAGAGTGTTCAAGACATCATCGACATTAGATCTTGTTTCCTCAATGATTTTTGTATCCAACTTAGGACAACAAGTTTCTCCAACAAAAAGTAAGCCTTGCAGTTTGACATTTAGTTTGTTGATTATATGAATCCTTGTAGTTTGACATTTTTCCATCTCTAACATTTTTATTCATTCAGGGATCAGAAAGATCTTATCGGGGAGGCTTCATGCAGTATATTCCAGGAGAGTTTCAACACCTGAATAAATGGTCAATGAAGTTTTTTGTGTTTTCCTAAGGTTATTTTTATGTAGTATTATTTTTCACAAGTGACTTTTCTACTTTTGAGCCCTTACTAAACATAATATCTTCTCTTGGATTAATTGGAATTGAAAGTATTGAGTGAGCCCATTGATGTGTAAGATTTCTAAACCATATATTTTAGTGTTTGGGTTTTGGCACATGCCTTTTTTTAGTAGTGTAGTTAGATCAGCTGAATAGTTGATATTTATAGAGGTTTGAATTATTGAACAAAGATCGTCCTTATTGAATTGGAGGAGAGGGATTTAATATGCAATGGAGTAATAAATAGCTCTATGAATGACTTATCCATTTGTATTTATGAAAATGATTGCAGGTATTCCGAATGGATTGATGAATGTGAGTGTGTAAATAATTCTGGCTAAATGGATGCATCTGCAGACTTAGATAACATATCACGTATATCTTGAATATAGTAATTCAATATATGGATGTTTCTTTTCCTGAGATTCTATCTAAAATCTGTGAGAGCATCTGCAGTTTGGATGTGCACCTTCCTCATAATGTGCAATACAAGAAGCCATTTGAAAAAATTCACAATATTCTGCTTTGGCCTGTCATTTTCTTGGATCATGTTTGAAAAATGACTGATGGTCGGTCACTTAATATATATACTACATGGATTATATGTGTATATGACAGTTAACATTGGTTGTTATTTGAAACTGGATGGATTAGTTGTGTATATAACAGTAACATTGGTTGTTATTTGAAACTAAACCTGGAATATATATGTGTTGTATATATGTAGGCCAAATCTACTATAGTTGTTGAAGTATTTAAATTTGTCTTTTTTCTCCCCTTGTTTTGACCGAGTATTGAGATATTGAATTTTACATGGTTTGGCATTTTCAAATGTCTTGGCATGAGAGATTATGAGCTTTATATCTGGAGTCCAAATCTTTTATGGTTGTTTCGAATTGCTACAATTTGCATTCTATGGATTTTCTCTTCTACTCAATGTATATATATAGAACACTTGCATGCTATGTGTGAATTTGTTGTTCTAGCCAAAGGATACAAAGCAATACTTGCTATGAATTCAAGTTGTGTTATTGATGATATAATTTTCTGCTAAATGTCAAAAAAATTGTCAGAGGTTTCAGTGAAGGCTCTAGAATTTCTGTTGCTCAGCTATCTCATTGGTATATAGGATCTTGTATTGGATGGAACTTGTTTCGACGTACCCAAGAAAGTACAATATTATTTTGATCCTATCTAAAAACAGGGACTTACTCTCTAGTATATTTTTGCAGTCTTATTACGCATGATTTCACTTGATCTTTTGGACTTTAGCTCAACAATTGTGAGTTCGTGTGATAACACACCCAAGACATATCCTAGTGATCCTAAACCTCATTAGACAAGACCCCCTTTACCATTGGAAGTTAGTCCTCCTCCTCAAACAACCTTGCCTAAGACCGATGATATAGATTGAAATATTGATATGGCTAGTATCTTAGCAAAGGTTAATGTACATGTCCCTCTCAGTATTGATATTGTATTTTTTTTTTAAATACCTACAACACAGTCGCTATTACGACAACTTGGAGTGTCGCTCCCATAGAAACTACGTTGGAGATGATACCTATTAACGTCTCTCTTGTCACGTTCAAGACATCTCTCTTGCCATGTTCAATATGTCACTCTTTCCACATTCAAGACATCTCTCTTGCCACATTCCAGACATCCGTCTTTCCACATTCAAGACGTCTCTCTTGCCATGTTCAAGACGTCGATCTTGCCACATTCAAGACATCTCTCTTACCACGTTCCTGACATTGGTCTTGCCACGTTCAACGTGTCTCTCTTGCCATGTTCGAGACGTCGCTCTTACCACATTCCAGACGTCTCTCTTGCCATGTTCAAGACGTCAGTCTTGCCACCTCCAAGACATCACAATAAAGACGAAATCTATGTCGTCGAAAAAGCAATGTCATGTGAAACGACGTTTGAGGGGGTCTGTTGTTTGTCGTTCTCCCAACAATATAAAGTGGAAATTGCGTCGAATGCACCATATAAATTTGACCCAAATGTACTAGTGCCTCTATCCTATCCAAGATTCGTCCATCCATGATAAAGAATATCTTTACTTTTGATTGATTCCAAAAATACATACCTGATAATTTTCTTGAACCCGACATTGCTTCATTTCCAGAAGACCTATTCAATACCTCGATGAAGTTGCCTTGGCATCATGCATGCATTTACCCACTGCCAGCAGAACCATTCAGTATCTCGGTGGGTTTACAAACACTTCCCACACCTTGCAGCGCTTTCAACTCTCTAGAATTTGTTTACAAATTTATAGAAACTTTATGGTATTTGAAGAGAGCGGGGTGATGCTGAAAATATCAGATTTTGAAAACAAAAAATGATCTTTTACAACTTATTTTCTCATTTGACGAACTTCATCATGATCTGAACACTTAGATTTATGTTAAGAAACCATCTCGAGGAAAGGAAGGTATAATCGAGTTGTTTTCCTTAAAACAGGGACAACGTTAAGAGTTTAATGATAATCATATCTTCTCATAATTTTAAAAAGAAACCAGGAACATTGTTTTGAACATAAATTTACTTTTGTTGATCTGAGTTTTAGCATTTACAACACGGGTTCTTTAAAGAGTTGTCAACTACTAGTCATGGATAAAAATTATGATTTCCCTTCCATAAATGAAATGGTGACTCATACATAATTATTCAGAAAACAAGTCAAAATAATCAAACAAAATGAAATGAACCAAAATAAAAACAGAAAAAAGAAAAAAAAAATCATAAATATTTACAAAAGGATAGAACATAAATCATCAGGTGAAATATTTCTTGAGAGCCTAAAAGAAAATAGAAAAATCCTCATTAATATGAGTGCATTCCTACTCATGGAACCTTGGGTTAGGCTTGAATTTACAACTCAAATTTACTTATCTCTTTACTTATCATTTAAAAAATTTCATGATGATACTCTGTTTTTGAAAAGAAATGTTCAATGAAAAGCTGAGAGAAAAGGGTCAAAGTGGACTTCCCTGACAACAGTCATATTATGGTTCTCTTGGTGCACCCACTTGTTTTCATGACTGCATTATTACAAAGAGAAACAATGAGAAATAAAGATAAAATAAAACCTACTCCTATCCCTACCCTAACTACTAAACAAATCAAAATACTACGTGAAGTCATGCTTCCAATGTAGCCATCGGAGTAACTCCAATCCTGCAATGGAAACAAAATCAAATATTTCTAACAATAATGGTAGTATATCGAAAAATGAAAAAAATATGTCATACTTACCTTTATCATCATCATTTAAAAACAAAGAAAGCATGACCTTACCATTCCCTTGAACATTCCTCTTGTATGAATCCTCCAACGATTCTACAATTTTGTCATTATATGGGTCACAAAAATATGAAAAAATGAGATTGTGAAGATTTTGAGAGTTATGGGGACCTAACATAACCATCGTCCTAAACCGAGGTGCCCCATCCTCCCAAAAATTTTCCTTTCGTTCCATATTTTCTCCATCTGAAGGATATAAAATGAGTGTGTCAAAGTTACCTCCTTGATCTCTAAATAAAGTGAAGATAATCTTACCATTCCCTGGAAAATTTTTGAGATATGAATACTCCAACCAGTGTGCAATCCTAACATAATGCATGCAACTACTAATATGGGATTGTTTGAAAGAATTCACATACGAAAAATATTCCCGATGAGAATAAAGTATTAGACTATCAAGGAAAGAATCTTGTAAAAAGGTCGGATCAAGATGGCGAGAACTTATCATGATTATCGATCGAAAAAGAAGTGTCTCATTCTCTTGAAAATTTCCATTGAGCTTAGATATTTCAATATTAACTATTTGAGGTGAACTAAATGGAACGACCAACATTTTTAAATAATCATCATTGGTAATAATATTTGTTCGATTATACTTTTCAACCTCAAATAATTGATCATGGAAAAATTTAGATCCTTCTTTAAACACAAATTGAGATGAATCAATGGAAGATGCAATTTGAGACTCTTTCCAATGATTTCTTGATTTAACCATGGATAATTGATGAGAATAAAAATTAATATGTTCATGGGCAGAATTATTTTCCTCTTTATCTTCTATTCGGTAGTCTCTATTAATTTGTACCTGATTATATAATGTTGAATTCTCTCCAAGGTAATATGGAACACACAATTGCACAACATTAGGATCAAAAATATCAGGGTACAAGGAATAATATGTAGAAGAATTGAGGAGACAAAATGCATCTCTTGAAATGATAGGCATATGCTTTTCAAAATCTGGTTTTGTTCCCTCTCCTTGTATAAACTAATCAACCTCTGTTGTATTCTCTTTTAAAAAGTACAATATAGTTTCTAAGAGACAATTTGGTTCATTGTGTAAGGGAAAATTTGAGATAAAATCACTAGAGATAGAAGGTTGATTAATAGTCTGCCTAATGATTTTGTCTCCTAATGATTGATCATGGATTTGTTCAACCAAATTAGGGGAAGTTTTATCATCCACTTTACATTCGACCTCTTTTACTTTAGTAACCGTTGTAAAATCTATGAGAGTGTGACAACTGTCATATTTTAAAATCAAGGTTTCTTCTTCGACAAGAGGATACATCGTTGACAAAGAATGATTAGAGGTGAAGATTTCATTTTATAAAATATGATGTTGCTCATGATTTTCCAAAATGAAAGAAGTTGACAAAAATTGTGGTGCTTCAAAATCTTCAAGATCAACATCAAAATTTGAACCATCTTGAGATTGAGTGTTAGTGCTCAATTCAAATTGGTTAACAATTAATTGATCTTTCTTATCTAAGAGAGAAACGAGATATTCAAACCATTCATTAATAAGCGACATTTCTTTCAAAGGGAATCTAGTACAAACATGTATGAACCTAATTGCAAAATCATTGAATGATTCACCATTTTATTTCCTTAAGAAACTTAATTCTTCACTTAATTCATCATAATCATAATTGTTAAAATTTGATAAAAACTCAATTACAAACTCAGACAAAGAATGAATCGAATTAGCTGGAAAAGACTCAAACCAATATTTAACCCGACCTCGGAAGGTGAGAACAAACAATCTGCCTATAACATTAGGATCAATGATATTATGTCTTAAACATTTATAAAAAAAATTAGAAATATGATCTACTGCAGATGTGTTCCCTTCACCATCAAAGGTGAGTTTTGAAAAGAGATCAACTCTCTTGTTGGGAATAACTGGTAATGAGACATTGAAACCATGTTCCAACACAGTGATTTGGGCAAGAGCCATGAAAAATTAAGAATTCGAAGAAATTGACTCCAAATAGTTAGCTTGTCATCTAACCTGCCTTGTAGTGCATTATAAGATGACACAAAAGAAGGATTTATAAATCTGGAATTATGAAAGGCTACGGGGTGAAACATTTAATCATTAAATCGACCTCGACCCTCCTTCTAGCACCATTTGTTGACAGGAAAATTTTACATGCCGTCAACTGGAGGAATAGATCCAGACCGGGGTTGTCTAAATAACCCAATCCATTTGATGTAACCTATTATGACAAGTTTAATGCCCTGGTTAGCCAACTAGGGTCCTAAAGGAAGATAAATAAACTAAATAATGCTAAAACTATAACAATATATAAACTTTAATCTAATTATTTACAAATACATTCAATAGAAAGATAAATATGAACATGCCATTATGTACATAGGATAATTATAGGTTGAAAGTTTCAGTGAAATCCTTGCAAAATCAATGTTTTCTAATCATTTTCAAAACTAGATAAAGAAAGCAATTTTTTTATATTTTATGTTTTCTAATCATAAATCTAAGAACTTAAATAAAATATGTTATGAAACAAGGATAGAGTGATGGTCAAAGCCAATCTAAAATTGTCATGTTTCACTAATAAGTAACATAACATAAATTAAATGGAAATAAAGCTAACCTGATATTAGTTCCATACCGTGTCTATGCCTCTGTGCGATCCAAAACTCCAAATGTCTCGCTTGTAAGAGAAATCTATGACAGGCTTTCCCTAATGCCTCTTGAATAAATTCCAAGTGCTTGTTGACAGCTAGGGTATGATAACAAAATAGTAGAAATGTATGTCCAATGATCTTATAATTATGAATGATTACAGTAACATAAATCTTAATGGAAAGCATTCATTTTATTAATCAACTAAACATCACACACAAATCATGATATTAAAATTGATATAATGATCATAGTGGTAATTTGTGAAACAACAAATTATAGAAAACATTTAAAACACTGGATAAAATGGAACATCATATGTCATTGAGACTAAAGCTATACAAAACATTAATATTCCAAAATAAATGAGACAACTTCACATTGGTCTAAAGTCGAAATGAGCAAAGTTGGTCCATTAAGTTCTGAAGATCATTTGTCCAAAATCTGTTCTAGGCCAAGATGTTCTATTACTTTCAAAATGAATAGTATTTAAAGTGACTTGAAATCACATTCTCCTATCTCACAGGATAGGATAGGATTTCATAAAATCAAAAATATTACAAAAATAGTGGGCTAACCTCCACTCATAACAAATTTGGTTTTAATCAAAGTTTGATCAATTTTTTTGCAAAACAAATAGAAAAGAAATTATTAATCATTCAGATGCATAATCAAATATGTTTCCCCCAGATGATCAACAACAGGATCTACTATTTCCTGAAAAGCAAAACAAAAATAAGTTAGAAAATTATTCATAACTAATTTCTAATTTTTATTAAAAAAGAGACTTGGCTACATAATCGAAATATTTTGTAGCCAGTCTGAGTTTAGCAAACAAAATCAAATTCCAAATCGATTTAATTAAAAATAGATAAAATGAATAAAACAAGAGAGAAAATTGTTTTATGATTTAAAAATTGACTAAAGATGGGTCAGGTAGTTCAGAATTTATTATCGCTTTGACACTTGTTTCATTTTTTATTATTATGTTTCCTGATCTCTTGACGTGTTTAGATTTTCTCTCTACGTGCACTTTGAGATCGATATTTTATTGTCTCAATGATTCATTTTGAGCAGTAAGCATTTTAATCTAGGCCTGCAGAATGGGTATGCCGGTGTAATACCGCTCCATCCAATGGAAACAAGCATCACACTGTATAGGAGGAATGACATGTCTATGAAGTGTATAGTCAAATATGGATGTATCAACCTTACCTTTTATTTTCCCTTGATTGTGCCTAATACCAGAGAACCCCTCCTCACCTTTGAGGCACGGTGGCAAATTTGTCACAAAGTCGTAGGTTTCAGTAAGAATAATAACTTTCTTCTTGTAACCTTGACAATCTGGATCTTCCAAAACTAGAAAATATTCTATTTTAAAGTCCGAGACCTCATCGACCTCGATCGGATTGATCGAGCTCAGATGAACATCATTTTGGTTCCTCAATTTCCTTGAAATTAGGTGACCTGCCTTTTTGTTCTGGAATCCTAAGTCTGTGAATTTTTGCTTTGTTTGTTTGCAAGGTTTCTCAACATCCGGCTTTACAATATGTTTGCGCTAGCATCAAACTTAGGCATAAGAGGGTTAATTACCTCTAATTCAAAAATATTTTTCTCAGGAAATCCTGCAGATGAAGGCTTACCTGTCATCACTGCGTCTAGAGGGTTTTTATTAAGAGAGTCTGGTCCACTTCTTGAAATACCAAGCTAGTTTTTAATTAGTGGCTCGCCTAAATTAGGGTTTACTACAGGAGGGATCATGGAAAAACCATTCCTTATCAAAAACTTATCCCAACAGTCGCCCACAGTTGACAAGTGATGAATCAACAATATGTTAATAAATCTGTGGTGGAATAGACTTGAATCAACACTCTGTCTCTTATATCTTTTGGACATTTTATAGAGACTTCTCAACAAATAAAATGGCATGCTTAATTCAAAATCAATGAAATTCATGAGTAAGTGAATATGATAGAAGAATACCAATCCGTATCGACCCTCACAGGTCACGAATTGTTTGAGATTCAACAACAGGCTATGCCACCTAGGTTTAACCAGGGAGATGGGAATACCTTTTTTGTAACATTTGATTTTTCGGGACGTCATGAACAGGCTCCAGGGTACTACTTCAATTCATGAGTTTTTGAACCACTTCTCTCCTATCGATGGAAGCCCTATTTCTTCACTTACAAAACCCTCAGTTAGCTCTTACTGTGTGTCCCCAATTTTTGCTCTGCAACAATCGAAGGTCTGCACAAAAGCCTGCACCACCTGAAGGTTATAGCCTTCAAATATTTTAAGGAAAACATCCTAGCCTTGTCTCTTTAAGTCCTCAATCACATCGTCATGAGAGAGTAATTCCTGGAACCCATTTGGCTCCAAGATAACAACAGGATCCATGACAAATGTGACCAGAATGTAACAGGGATAACTCAAAATAGTTTTAGGTTTGAATGGTAGGAGTGATAAGAATAAATCCAAATGGATAGTGGAGAAATGACCATAACAAAGCCTATGCATTATAATAGAAAAGGTAGTGGGGGAAAACACCAAGGGTTTCATCATAGATTGTTTACCATTCCTTGTAATGATAACCAGATATACAAAGTACCGAAACCTTATGAATGCATTGAATGGATCATTAGTACGTTAAGCCAGCGAGGTGAGGTAAGGAAACGAGTACATCAGGCATGTATTCATTTGAATGTCTATTGATATGACCATTAAGCTCGTGAGGGGACTAACCAATTGTTGGCAAAGGGGCAGACCCAAGTTTCAACGCTACAAGAAAGAACCAACAAAACCCTAACTACCGACCCTTTCGACAACAACTACGAAGCAGATGAAGTCTCACCTGAGCTAGAGGCAGGGTTGGTTGTAGGACTCAGGTGTCTGCAACCTTAGCTGCGACACAGATCTATGATTCTAACATTTAATAGAGCACTTAGCACCATCAGTTAATCATTATTTAACCAATATCTACTCCATAGAGAAAACAGAGCATCGCAACATTCACCCAGATCTAATGTATCTAATCACTTAGCATAAACAAAGGGATCAGATATGGAAGATTCAAGCACTAAGCACATTCATCTATATCAGATCTAACATCCATATTCATTATAAGCACAAACCATAAATAAATCTATCTATCTATCTATATCAAGCACTTAGCAAATAACACATAAATACATCAAAACATCGCACAGAGCATAATGACACAATATTTATGTGGTTCACCCCCACCCTAGGGATATGTCTGCCAACTATTCTTATTTATTATCTTTAATCAATCATATACATGCACATAGCCACAAAAACCCTACTCCGCGTAGGACAGGAGATTTGCGTGCACCTCGCTAGATCCTCCTTCCTCAAGCTAGTTCTAGCACAAAGCCTTTTACAGTCCATTACAACCACTTTCACTTAGCTCTACAAGTTTCTCACAATATGTACAGAGCATTTACAAACCCAGCTTGCACTTAGTACTTAGCTTATCGGCCTCACATCACATAGATTCCCATTCCCCCCCTATTACATTGCCTATAAATCTATTTATACTTCAAAAAATAGGCATAAAAATGGGTAAACCCATGGGCCAACATCCCATAACCATTACATATTACCAAATCCTAAAAAGGATCCAAAAAGGGGCCGAGATCCCACAATATATGCTTCGTCTTGCACTCCGTCTTCGATAGGCTGTCAAAGTCCCAAAATAGGTCAAACTTGACCAAGGATATCCAAAACTTGGTCAAGGGCCAACATGCCCCCAACACTCACCTGTGACTGATCCCGAGTCACTCTGGTCTAACTAGTTCTGCTTTGAACAACTTGAGCTTAGCTCGAGTTGCTTCAACTTACTTCTGTGCTATGGACTCCTGTTCAATGAAATCTTGGATGACTGCATTGTTGATAGGTCCCTCTAAACGTTGTTTAGCTATAGTGACAACCTTCTCTAGCTCTACTCCTTGGCCTTCTACTTCTTGTATGAGTTGGAGTTTCTCAGTTACCTCCATAAATCTACCTTGGATAGTATCGATTTGTTGTTGTGCAATATGTTGCTCTTGGGAGCGCTTCATTCTTTCCACAACTGACAAGGACTTCAACAGTGCCTGTATGTTTTTGGATTGATACTTCATCTCTTGGAGCTGTGACTCGAGTTCCTTCAATTCTGCATTCTTCGTGAGTTGTTCATAGGTCTAGGCATTATGATCGGTAAGTTTCTTGCATTCTAGGGTAAGAGCCTTTAACCTTTCAACTGCACTCCAGGCGATTTCTTCTCTTTGGTCTCTTACATCTTGTGGGGTCTCAGGTATAGTGTGTAGCTCCAAATCTATTATGCGTTGTTGTAGCTGCTCGATGGCTTCCGCGAGCTAGTTCACCTGCTGTGAAACTCGGTCTTCTACCTTGATTTCTAAGACTGTCACAGAGCGAAGTGCTCTATTGACCACTTCCTTTACTTCAAGTTGCTCCGTGAGCAATTGTTCCTTTTCTTGTTGTAGATGTGTTTTTTCTACATCAAACTTCACTTGGAGAGAAATATTTTCCTATTTTGCAACACTGTGTTATTCTATGAGTACTCCTTGTAATTGTGTCAAAGCATGGGTGGCTTGCTATATTTATTCTTGTTCTCATCGAAGGCGAACTTTGACTGTATCAACTAGGCGGTGGATTTGAGTTGGCTCATATCCCAATTCTGGTTCTTCGGACACAGTGGAGACTACGTGGCTGGACTGTAGGGCCTGATGTACCCCTCAGAGTTCAGTCTCAATTTCGTCATACATCTCCTCTTTCTTTGCATATTGTTTCTCTGCTATTTCTAGTGAAGCTTCCTGTAGGGATTCTATAAGGAAGTCGAAATCTTCAGAGGTGAGGACGGTCTGCATCTTGGTCATGGTGGCCTTGGATTTCTTCTGGGAGGAAGGTTTCAGAGGTGAAAATTTCCTCTTCTTCAAGGGATCAACCTCGTCTCCCTTCTTATATTTGACTTCTTTTTCATCTAATTCTTTGCCATCACCTCCTTGCTCTGGTGATATGGAAGCAGTCTTTACGGATGCACTGTCTAATTATTGGACCTCTTCATTATTCTTTGTTTTGCTAGGTCCAGGCATATCCTATGTTGTTTTTGGGCTATTAATGTCAGATATCTTTGTAGGTTCTATTGGAATAAGGAGGTCCACCGACCAGGCCTTTGTGATCTCCTCCTAGTCCTCCTCTATCAGCTTATAGTAGGATTGAAGTTGTTGCTTGTGTTCGTCGGCACACGCTGTGATGTAAATAAAATGTTGATCTGCACTGAACTTCATCAAAGGCCTAAACTAGTGTAGACTATTTGGAGTCATGCAAGGTTCATACTGTATGGCTATCTTTAGTTGATTGTAGTAGGTATGAAAAACAACATTTGACCACCACTGTTTATTCATGTCGCTTGAGTACCACAATGTACTGAACTTCACGTCCAGTGGTTCAAAAGGCTCGATGTTTAGGAAGGTCATACCTTCCGGCATCTCCCACACAATAAAATCTATAAGGATTAAGAGCCAACTAAAATGAAATTTGTATCCTTGATCCTGTGCTTCTCTACAATCGAGTTCCAACCGGTTCACCAGGTACTTCACCCAGTTCATCTAAAGGCCTTCTGTGCACTTCCCTGCGAGGTCGACTACAAAATTGGTGACTTGGGTGGGTCGTTTCTTTCATACTAACTTCCCTGCAATCAACTGATAGGAAAGGTGCACTGTGCCACTCTCGATAGAAGCTACCCTATAGCCTCGCATGCCCTTCTCGAAATCACCATAAGTGTCCTTGATCTTCTATGCTAAGGTGTGCTCCATGGCTTTTCTGAGGTAAAACTCTTGTGGATCAGGTCCTTGCATACTCAACCCTGTGATCCGATTGATCAACATTGGATAAACTGTTATACGATGGTTTAGACACAAATAGTCGCCATAGTAACAAGAAAGAAACATCTTGACACATGCATTCACCTCCTGGTGTCATCCGAAGTGAGGAATATTCATGATGTTCAACATGCTGGACTGCGTGAGGTTCATAGTCCACAACTGGGGGATTATCTTCAATTTCTTCCCTTTAGTTCTGGTCAGGTACTTATACAAGGTGAGCATGTTATAGAATTTGTGATCTCCAAGGTTGAAGTCGCTAAACTTCAATGCTGCAATTTTATCTTGGTCTTCTCGAACTGTGCGTATCCCTTTCGAGAGGTATGCCGTAACAAAGGTGTATTAAAAATCTCTAGGCACACTGTCTTGATTTACTGCACCGCTCAGAGGTGGAATATAGGTGAGTAATATGGTCAGGATCAATTTGGCATTCTCTAGATCATCCCTTTGCTTGGTTCACTTTTCATCAGATGGTCATGATGGTTAGACTCCGCGAGCAGTGGACGGAGAGGCTGGAAGTCCTCTCATTGATGATGCTTGTACACCTGTAGACATCGACATGAATCTCTCAGTCATGAGTTCGATTAGAAATTCTTCAAAATCTTTCTCTACAACGCTCAACTCGTCTGAGATACACACTCGTGGTTAACAATCTCGGGTTCGGGGAGTAACTTAGACACAGTAATGGGATAGAGAGAAAGAGCACAATGATCACTGTGCAAAATCAACTTAGTCTGCAGGCTCAAACTCTCATTTGTCAAAAGTGTTCTTGGTGCATGGCGTAATGGGATAAATAGGTAACTTAGTAACAAGTTTCTTGCAATGGGTATGAAGCCTTCATTAACTCTGTTATGTCCATTATGGCATGGTCCCAATGGTTGGATGGTGAGTTGTCTATCCATAAATGTATTTCTACCCATTTGAAGTGTGGGTCTAATGGTTATAATGTCCCCAACGGACATATTGCTTCATCATGGCGACGTGCCATGTGTCGTTGTTCTGATATCTCGACGAAGCTCCAATTTTGCAAATTTTCCTTCTGCGAGGTTTCCTCTAGAACCTTCTGCAACTTGTCGATCCTAGCTCTCTTCTTAATTATCTTTCTAGCCTTCTTCCTAGTGAGCTTCATCTCAGTAGGCCTTTTTCCATTATGATTATTATCTTCTTTTGGCATAGTTACTTCGTGTTGTTGATATTCTTCCCTAAGATTCGAGGGTGATCCTTCTTCTTTATCTGGAATAGGTTATTCAATCTTTTGTGGGTCTTCTAGTGTTCTTGCAACTTTGACATCCAGGTCTCTGGTGTTAAACAACTTCGATCTGTTCTTTTGTTCTTCAATCAAGTCTGAGGTCCTTCTAGTCATGAATTCTTTTAACTCTTGCTTCTTCTTCTACTTGCCTTCTATCCTGATCTATTTCAATCCAAGGTTTTCCTAGTAGCATGGTAAATGGGGCATTGTTCTCAATAAATCTAATAATCTCAAAATATTCCTTTGTCGAAGTTCCATTGGAATTCATAGGTATCCGGGTGAGCTTTCCACATAGGTTTATCAACTTTCCTTTGAATATTCCTATTCCTCCCAAGGAAGGAATCATAGCAGGCCTCCCTATAGCTTCCCAAGTTCTCTCTGTCATGATATTCACCTGTGTTTCCTTATCTAGAACATAATAAATGTCGAAGTCTCCTATTCTTGCTTCAAGGAATTCTTTTTCTTTGAAGATCTCTAATAATCTGACATGTCGGTGGTCATTAAGGGTTTCTTTCATCTGTAGAAATACTTTCTCTGATTCTTTCTGGGATTTTTTCATAATCTTAATTTATGGATCTGTCTTAGGGTTTTCTTGTCTCAGGTTCATTTCTTCAAGATTAGCAATCATTCTAGGACAATCCAATACTTCATGGTCCATAGATTTGCAACAAAGACAAATGGGTCTTCTCCCAGGGAATTCCTTAGAAAGATGTCTCGGTTTTCTGCAACTATAAAAGAGGGTTAATCCTCTCTTTATTTTAAATGATCCCCAATCTTTCCTGCATTGCACGCTAGGATCATGGTATCTAACATGAAAACGTTTCTTTCTAGGGTCCTACATACGCTTATTAGTCCAAACATTCTGTCTATGCATAGGTATAACATATTTTTCACTATTCTTATTAGATCTGCTCATATCAAATCTTCTTTCATCTATTAATACCCTAGTTTTCAAGATAGGATAGAATCTATCAAACATACCTAGATTCATACTGTTGAAACAAAAATTTCCTCTTATCTTGGTTCTACAGAGAAAAAAGCTTTCAGATCTAGAACTTTCCAATGTTCTTACCTTTATCAAAGCACAAATCTTTTAGATCTTACCTCTTTTAATCAATAAGTCTCAATTTTTCCTTTCTCAGAGCACACAACTTTCATATCTCACCTCTTTTCTTCAGATTGGACTTCTTTGTTGATACTGAGAGGGGGGTGAATCAATATCCAGTTCAATTTAAAAACCTTTTTCAACTTATACTTAAACCATTCAATTATATCCAATGAGAAATGAACAATAGTATAAGAGTTACACCAATACACCACAATACACCATGCACAATATATGAGAAATAATCAATAGTTTTTGTTCAAGGGAAGTAATGACTTCCAAAGGTAGCTACAGATTACAAATGTAAAGGGAGGGATAAAGCTCCAAGAGGAAGATACAATCCTCCAATATCAAGAGAGATTTGAACTCTCTATCCTTGCCCCTTCCTTCCACCCAAGAATATATGAAAGATAATAAAACTTTACATTAAATCATC
>JZKD02S1672716.1:1327716-1346323 GCA_000966675.3 Picea glauca
CCACTTAAATGTTCAAGTACAAGATGATTCAAAATGAAAATGTCTCTTTGGTATATATAGGAGACTAGAAGGTATAATTACAACTAATGGCCTAAAGCCGACATAAATAAAATAAGATTACTAATCTAAATTACAACTAATGGCCTAAGGCTGACATAAATAAAATAACATTACTAATCTAATATGCCCCAATTAAGGGGTAATGAGTCAATATTAGGGCTTAACACAAAATTAAAGGCAATACACCCTATCCTATCCTCATCATAGGAGTGTTTCTTTCCCCCACTGAGAGCATGGCTATGATTGGGTACCTAATGTACAAGAACAATATAAATAAAATGGAATACAAGAGGCTTCTTAATATTGCTTCAAAAGCAATTGTGGCTCAAATAAGAGTAGCATAAAGATGCCAAGTCTTGGATAAATCATTGGGAAACAAAGGAATATGCTACTCTACATAATAACAATAATACTAAAAATAGTATTACGTCTAAATTTAAGGAGAAATTGTGGTGTGATAAATAATTAGAAAATAAAATAAAATCAAGATACTATAAGGAGGTGATCAACCATAATATAAAATATAAAAAGTATCTCTCTATTTTGACTAGCATATAGATGAAAATCAACATTTCTAAGATAAGAACAAACTCTCATGAGTTCCGTAGTGAAACTGGGCACTGGATAATTCCTAAAATGTCATGGATCAAAAGAATTTATGATCTTTGTGACACTAAGAGGGTTGGATATGAAAACCACTTTCTCTTAGAATGTCCTCCATACAACCACACACTACAAGGAGAACACGTTCTTGTATAGTTTTTTATTCTTATAAAATTTGATAAAATTTTCAAAAAACTCTCCGCTACAACCTCCTCTATTGGTTGCAAAGGTTTTAGTAGTGGTTTTAATAGATGTTCCATTTAACTAAAAATTGTTGGGTGGGAAGAGGGTGTAGCAGATGTTTTTTTTTTTTTTTCGATGCTTTTATTGTCAAAACACATCGGTGCATACCAAAAAATCAAACGCACCAGAACATAATTACATCAACTACCCCAGAACGTACATAAAACCACCAAAATGCATTGATGCACCATTGGATAAATTCCCAGTGCATACATAATATGAAAACACACCGGGGCGCTATTACATGAAATGTATCGATGTGTACATAAGACAAAAACATGCTAGTACAAAATTACATTATTGACCCGGTGCTTACCTATGACACAAATCCACCGAGACAATTATGGTTATTATGCCCCATTTTCCCATTTTGTTGTATGTAATGCCAGTGCACTTGCATTTTATGTCAGTCCTGGTGCTTGTATAATTTGGGATTTTCATTGCCTGTATTACATATAATTCATTGACGTGTTTATCTTATTAAACACATCAGTGCATTTAATTTTTTTAAATCACCGATGTTGTTATTATATTTAAAAAAACAATGCATATTTTCCTACCATAATATTTTAAAACGATATATAATATCACACATTTTATGCACTAGTGCTTTTGTATAATTAATATGCATCAGTTCTTCAGTATTATTAATATGCATCGCTGGTGTATATCCCCTTAAAAAACACTAATATCTATATTATTTCAGGCACAATTTTGTGAGTTCATAAGAATGCACCGATATGTATATATTTTAATTAATTGTTTTTTTTTACAAATATATTTTATAATAATATTGTATTAAATAATTCTATTATTGCATTTTGATATAATGATTGTATTAATTCCTTATCCAATGGATTACACCTTTTTCAATTGAAACAATGTAAATCATTCACATATTAATTAATCATAATTTTTCAACATTGTAAATAATTCAAATATTAATTAATCAACAACGCAATATTTTACAACATTTGATAATGTAATAAAATAACAAACCCATTGTATTATATATGAATAAGAGACCCATGGACATACAAAATGGGACAACTTAAACATCCACAATAATAAAAATGGAACCAATATTAATTGTTACAGTTATTGGTAACATCTCCTCATGCAATTGGGACATTATGTCCACTACATTAAGCAAAATCCCTAATTTTTACAGACAGATATTAAAAAACATACAACTTGTAATAACATTCAATTATATTGATTACCATTCATCATTTGAACTGTTGTCATTGCTCAATTTGTTTGCATCCCTCATTTCTTGATCAATTGTACATGATATTGTACTTTGGTTATTTAAACAAATATTTTCTTGATCTACTTCTTTTTGACATTCCAACTGCTCATGTTTCATCTACAAACATAGAAATAAAGTGTAATATGTAAATCTACATTTATAATATAGTAGAATATACATGATTGTGTAAATAAAAAAACTTACCATAGGAACGAGTGATTCATAATCCATACACATGCTTTCGAAGCTTTGCCTCATGCCTTGTAACAAAATATCTTTTGTTGGCTCCTATTGATACTTTGTTTCCTGCATGTTTAATACACCATTACAAAGCATAGTCGATATAATTAATATCAATTTTCTTGTTGTTCCATTAATTATAAAACAAGATGGGAAGTTAAACAACATAGATACTTAGAAATTGTTCAATTAAACCTTGATACTTCAACATAAACTTACAACCCTTAGCTAACCCAATGTTGATCAATTGTTAGGTTGGATCTTCTTTGTATGTTAGCACCTATTAGTAGACATCCATGGATTAGTGTAAATTAATTATTCAAATAAAAAGATCACAAAAAATATGAAAACTTGAGTAACATAAAAAAAAAAACGTAAGTACCCACAAACTTTGCAATAAACCATTTGTTTCCTTGTCATCTTTCCTTATGTGTTGATTAGGTTCCATTTTGTTTTCTTTTATGAAACATAAAAATTGAAAATTAGTATTTAATATGATAAATAAATTCGATGTACATAAAATAATAAATGAATAATCACATACCTCTGATGCATGTTGTTGTTGGGATGCATCCTCTTGTGATGCAAATATATTCTTTTATTTTAGCATCTCCTTGTACACTCTTTAGTACATCCCTACTGGCATGTATTGCATTTCCCCTCATTTGTCACTTGGAATTTTCATAATCTTCCTAAAAAATGAAAAAAACACAATAATTTTTTCTTAAATGGACATGAAAGTAAATATAACAAAACAAATGAATTTGGTAATAATTGGAACATATTATAGAAAAACATGTTTAGAAATAATACCTTTTGATATGATTATTTTATGTTATTGTAAGTTTTTCCTATTTCAAGTCTCATGGGTCTCATTGACCATGGCTCTGGAAATGCTTTTAGTAGTGTACATATAACCTAATTCTTAGAGTCACTGGATTGATTTTTGTATTGTAAGTGGAAATTGCGCCTATATGCTCTTTCAAATATATCCCTCAAAGCTCTGTAAAACATTTCCCCCCTCTCATTAACTTTAAGCACCACTTCATATGAACTGATGACCAAGCCATCATCATCATTTACATTCTTAACAATTTTCTTCCTCTTAGGATAAGATTCCATTCCCTCACTACAGGTCCATGCATAACATTAAAAGAATGTGAAATCGAGTGTTTAAAAATTGTTAACAATTAATGTTAATAAATTCATTTTTAGTAAAAGTCAAAGAAAAACTAAATGTTGATTATCTTTCGATCCATCTGTTTCCTCTTTTTGCAACATTTCCATAAATATTTCATGCTCTTTTGCGCTCATATTGTGAAAAATATTATCAAGTTTCTTTAAGTTTTTTATTTGCATGACACACATTAACCAATATACATCATTAATTTAAACTTACAAATATTTCAAATTATATATTAACATTTTAATAAAACTTAAAGAACTTGCCTACCTCTCTTCTTGGGATGAGTTGTTGATGTTAGTGGTAGAATCAGATAGGTACTTCCACATTGGCATGTGTCTGGCATGTGGAAATCATCAAAGAATCTTATAGTATTGAGTTTACTTTAGTTAGAAGGAATTAATTAAAGTAAAATTGTATTTATTAGTGAATTGAGTTATTTAAGGAACATGCATAACATCCAACATGTAATCTAAATCTTCAGTGAGTGTGAAAAATAATCTTATCCATATATCAATTTGGAGATTAGAAATATATTGTAAGTCATGATTATAAAAACAAGGCTAGGAGAAGGAGGAATACACTTGAGTTGAGGGAGTCGACACAGTCGGGACTCTTGACGAGAGGTCGAGGTCAGGAGACATTTGGTGAGATAAAAAGAGCAAGAGACCTTACTGAGAGACCAAGTTGAGGATATTTGTTGAGATGCCAATATTAAGAGAATCTTGGTGAGATACCAAGAGCAAGGGACCTTTGGTGAGATGTCGAGGTTGAGAATATTTGGTGATTTTCCAAGATTAGAATATTTGGTGAGATGCCAAGATCAAAGATAGAAAATAAGGATTTTTGCTATTTGGAGTGTATAAGAAAAGAAGGAATTTTTCTTACACTAGAGTGAGGAGATCTCTATAGTTGGGTGAAGATATTTCATCCAAGTGTTTATGCAAAGAGTGTTGGGTCATGAAGGACTATGATTCAAGATATTGGATAGGTGGAGAAGGAATTCCATATAGAGGTCATACAGGTCAAGTATGAGAGAGAGAATAAATAGCCACATGTGGGTTTCAATGGAAAAAAACAAGAGGAAAGCAGAGTGTCATACAAAAGGGGTCATATGGGATTTCTGTACACATTCGTATGTCACAATGGAGACATTCGTGCATATTCTTGGGTTACAGAACCTGGAAAGTCACTCATGTATGTGGGTCACATAAGAACAAGTCATGGATTCCTTGGGAAACATGCTAATACAAGGTTGTACATCACCATAATAATTTCCAGGTTTTTCTGCAGTGTATAATTCTCTCAGTGTGACATTTTCCTTGTTACGGGAGCCCTAATTTTACCTTAATAAAAGAATCATTGGAATAGTTTTCCCTACGGGTTTACCCAAAAATATTGGTGTTTATGTGTGATTGATTTGGTTTCCTTGTTTATGCTTCCACTGCATGTTTAGTTGATTACTCAGTTGTGATTTTAGTAGATAAAGTGATTTTATTCGAGCTAACTATCGGGTGTTGAGTAGAGTGGTAAAATATCAACATGGTATTAGTGCATAAAAAAGGTTTAATCCACTTTGGAATAATTTTAACATGGTATCAGAGCAAGTTTGTTGTGTGAGGAAACCAAATTCACATGGTATCGATTTATCTATGAGATCGAAGTGACCAGGGGAGAGATCGAGTTAAGATATAGGGTTACATGACAATATATATGGGATTAGGAGTGTTGAAGTGGGTTCTTGAAGGATTAAGCATAGATCCATGGGATATCTTAGTAGATCTACAAACCAACATGAAGAAATATAAGGACCGATTTTTGGGAAACACCAGATTCAAGGATTTGAAGGAGAGAGGGAGTACATGGGAGTAGAGAAGGAATTTTTCTCATGTTATTGATCCATATACTTTAGAGAAAATATGGAATTTATCTCAAGTGCTTGATCCATGAATGACGGTGAATCAATGGGATCTCATATGGGTGAAGAATGAATTTCATCTAGAGATCAAAGGATGACAAATTTATTGGAGTTAGTGACCCACAGATAGAGCAAAGAAGGAATTTTTCTCAAGGAGATCTTAGAAAGGGGTGAAGAAGGAATTTCACCTAGATATATAATCAATATAAAGGAGAAGAGAATATGTAGGAGCAACCAAAATAGTTCCATGAGCATTAGACATATCTGGTGGCAAGGACAAATCTAGGAAGCAGAGGAGTTGCAGGTATAGGATCATACAACAACAACAGAGGTGCTCGGTTGCAGGTGTTGGATATTTCTTAGTGGAAAGAAGACACACATAGAATGAGTGAGTAATATCTCATTAATTGGATGGAGAAGGAATTTCATTCAAGTGTGTAATATAGGATTTGAGGAAAGGAGAAAAGGGGCAACAAGGGAGGTACCAATCAACTAACAAGATCGAAGGATTGATCTTGAGGTTTGTAGGGATTCACTATTTGATGATTTTTATTCCTCAGTAGAACCATTATCCCAGGACATGAGCCTATAAATGGATCCAAGGTAATATTGGATCATGGATTGATTTTAGCTGTAGAGAATAAGGAGCAAGTAGATCTTAATATTTATTATCTCATAGGGAGTTATCCTTCGGTTTCATGTGGGAAAGAAAAAACTTCCAATTTTTTCAGGAAGGAGTCATGGTATGATATGTCCATGTAGGATGCTCAGGAGTAGGAGACTTATAGGAGCATGTTCAGAGGTAGTGAGTCTTTAGAGACAAGCCAAACCATCACGGTAGGGATAACTTCTTTGTCAAAAGGAGCAGATAATCAGGTGGATTGGAGTGAAGGCATGGTAGCGAATCTGGTAGAAAAGATAGAGCTAATTCCAGGTGGGAGAATTACCTCCGTCGCTAAGAGGGACTGTTGATGCCAGTGGTAGCATCAAAAAGGTACTTCCACATTGGCATGTGTCTAGTATGTGGAAATCATCAAAGCATCTTCAAGTCTTGAGTTTACTTTAGTTAAAAGGAATTAATTAAAGTAAAATTGTATTTATTAGTGAATTGAGTTATTTAAGAAACATGCATAGCATGCAACATGTAATCTAAATATTAAGTGAGTGTGAGAAGTAATCTCATTCGTAGATTACTATGGAGGTTAGAAATAGATTGTAACTCATGATTACAAAAGAAAGGCTAGGAGAAGGAGGAAGACACTTGTGTTGACAGAGTCAACACAGTTGGGACTCTTGATGAGAGGTCGAGATCAAGAGATTATTGGTGAGATTCCAAGAGAAAGGGACCTTGGTGAGAGACCAATGTGAGGATATTTTGTGAGATGCCAATAGCGGGAGACTCTTGGTGATATACCAAGAGAAAGGGACCTTTGTTGAGATGCCAAGGTTGAGGATATTTGGTGATTTTCCAATATTAGGATCTTTGGTGAGATGCCAATATCGAAGATAGTAAAGACAAACTTTTTCTATTTGGAGTGTAGAAGGAAAGAAATAATTTTTCTTACACTTGAGTGAGGATATCTCACTAGTTGGGTGAAGAGACTTCATCCAAGTGTTTATGTAGAGAGGGTTGGATCACGAAAGATTGTGATTCAAGATATTGGATAGGTGGAAAAGGAATTCCATCTAGAGGTCATAAAGGTTAAGCATGAGAGAGAGAAGAAGCAACCATAGGTGGTTTTCAGAGGACAAAGACTAGAGGAAAGCAGAGTGTCGTACATAAGTGGTCATATGGGTTTTCCATACACATTTGCAGGTCATAGTGGAGATATTCATGGATATCCGCGAGTCACAGAAGGGAAATTCATGGATGTCTGTGGGTCACAAAAGGACAAGTCATAAATGCATTGGGAAACATGTTGGTACAAGGTCGTACAAAAACACATGAATTTCCAAGTTTTTCTGCAGTGTATAATTCTCTTAGTAGACCATTTTCCCTATTACGGGAGCCCTGATTTGACCTTAATAAAGAATCATTGTACTGGTTTTTCCAGGGGTTTAACAAAAAATATTGATGTTTATGTGTTCTTGATTTGGTTTCCTTGTTTATGATTTCGCTGTATGTTTAGTTGATTAATCAATTCTTCTTTTAGTATATAAAGTGATTTTATTTGAGCTAATTGTCGGGTGTTGAGTAGAGTGGTAAAAGATCAACATGGTATTAGTGCATACCAAGGGTTGAATCCACTCATGAATCATTTTAGCATGAGATAACATCATGCTCACTGTAATAAGATGTTTTCTTTGAACTTCTATTATCCATCTTGTATAAAAAAAATTGAGAATCATCAAAAATAGAAATTATGAAATTTTTATACAATTTAGTATTTCAGTGCACTTTATTAAATAGAACGCACCAGGGCATCAAACATATACTTGCACCAGTATGTACTATTAGTCATTGCGCACCACTTACCCATACACATATGATACAAAGTCAATCCTATTTTTTTGACCAATCAGTTCTTTTCACAAATATATGTGCTCGAGTGCACTTTTCTATACAGTGAGCACCAATTTTCTACTTGTTATCACATGGCATTGATTTGTTCAAAAAATATTTAGGTTTTTGATTCTGATCATTAGTGTTGTTTAATTTTTTGGTTTTGTCCTCTTCCTTGTAGTCATTTTTGGGTTTCAACACAAATAAAGATTAGTGTTGATGTTGGTCTATGATCCTTGGGTTACATATTGATCATCATGATAAGTTGGACAAGCCATCACCTTTAGTATATTTTATGCCTCCACTACCACCCTGACATGTCACCTCTTCCATCATGTATGCAGGCCCCTCCACTTTGTCCCTTTACCTGTTAGAAGGTCAAGTCATGTTCATTTTGTATGCTACCATCTCATCAGATAGTTCATAACGCATCCAAAGTATGTTATGCTTTCATCACCATCATTGCACTCATGATCCTTGTCAACCAAGATATCCTTGTTTTCAACACTTATATTTTTAAAAAATATAGCCTGGGATTTTGTCATTAAATCTTTTAACTATTTTTCCAATCTTTCAAATTACTTCTAGCTCGACGTTGCAAACACTGGTGCTTTCAGACACGCGCTACAAAAATTACTGCGAACTTGCTGGTGAAAGTGAGTTGGAGGTTAGAACATCTGCAAATAGACTTATTCAAGATCAAGGATATCAGTCATCAATTCACAACCACCAAGTACTCTATGAGTGTTTTTATCTAAATTGGAGAACATGAAAGGATTCATTTTGTTATTTCCTCTCTTGGGCGCTGCAAACTGGTGATCTGCGCTGCCAACTTTCCCACTTTCCTTGTTAGCATGTTTCCCAACCCAATTTCATGATATATGAGCCTTATTTATCAATTTTTGAACAAATCTTTGTTTCAGGATACCTTTCATATTTCATGTCCAACTCATTCTGCTTACCTAACTTGGTGTTGCAAACCCCCTATTTTGGTATTGCAAAATATGTTCAACAACTTGGCGCTATGAATCCCCTGTCCCATAAGTTTTTACACAACCATTTTTCATCATATTCTCATTTTAATTTTAATTCTATCTAGTCTGAGTTTTAAAAGTTGTTGGATTTCGAAGTCATTGTGAATTTTTGCAAGAGGATAGTGAATGATGAACAAGACCTTTTTACAACAAGTTGTTTCCTTATACATTCATGATTCTATGTAGCCTTCCTTCATCTCCCTGAATGTAAGCTATATTTCCTTATACCTGGAGGTCAAATAGGATGATAAACATATTAATCCTTATACAGAGCCACTTCTTTGAGAAAGATCATCCATCAAAACCCTAAGTCCTCTATTTTTCCTAATTTTCCTCTTGCATCATTAAAATTGTTGGTTAAATTTTCTTCATATGGAATCAATTAATACTCCATATCAGAAGAAGGCTCACAAGGGAGGAGGAATTGTGAGGAATGGGCCCTATGACATGCAAATGTTTTTTGTTTAACCCATGATCATGTAAGTCCTCCAAAGAGTGGGATGTTTTAATTTATGTCAAAAGATGTAGAGGGGGCACCTTAAGGTGGCTAGGGAATTTTCTTTTAATTTTTATGGAACCAAAACCAAAGTTGGGAAACTTGAACTTGAGGTATCTAAAGTGACCATAGCAACAAATACTGAAATACCAAATACTGGTGAAAGGTGGTTTAAGGCCATGAACCTAAATGAAGCCTTCCCAAAGAATTCCTTAAACCAAAATTTCAGAGAGATAATCTATTAAAAGGAGTGCCCAAGAGCCACATGATTGAAGGTTTTGATAAGATTCTAAGAGTTTAATTCAAATATATTTTACCTATGAGGGCATATTCAACATGATTTATCAGTACGACATAAGACTTCTACTGCACTTCACAAGCAAAGATCTCATGAATCTTCCTTTCTATTTGTTTAGAAGCATTGGAAATATGGTTTAAATATTCCAGGCTAAGTCTAAGATAGTTGACACAAGTGATTTTCACTCAAGTTTGATTAAAATTCTTGTGATGGAGGAGCTAAAGAAAAAAAACATGGACAGGGAGAATTTCATTGCTTCTTCTCACTTTCGATTTAATGTTGCTCCTACTCCACAATCCAAGGTACAAATCCCTCTTCAGGATGATAACACTCTACACACAGAGACAAGTAAGAAGAGGAAAAGTAATGGTGTTTTGAAAGATGATGAAGCAACAAATGGAAATGAAGGATAAGGAGGATCTTATCAATCTCCAAAAAGGGAGGCTTCACCCGAATCAGACCCAAAGTTAGTTGATACCCCATTAACCAGAGCCATGGGATCAAAAGGAATGAGTTTACTTTTCTCCTCACCATCTGTTGCAGTTGAAGCTAGAGTTAGGAGGCATTTCACTAGGTCATCAACAAAGAAAGAAAGTATTGAAAAAGAGGACATAGTGGAAGCTCCCATCAAGAAAAAAGGTAAAGGTAAAGTTGTAGCTATTGAAATGCACATTGAGGTTATAGAAATAACCACTCCTCTAGAAAACCGTACCTTTAAAAGGATGAACAGGCAACTTAAAGAGGCTAGAAATGAAATTTCTAATTTGAAAGGAGAAGGGTTGGTTGAAAGGAAAAAGTTGAAGGATCTTATGGATATGTATTTGGAAACTATTGATAATTCCAGGTTTGTAGCAAAAAGGTTTATGCCACTCCATAGGCAACTCAATAATTTATACAGACAAAACATATATTTACAAGCTCATATCATAAAATTTAAACTGGAGCTGCAACCTTTTAAGGAATAAATAGCCCAAAGGAATTTGAATGTGTTAGCCCAAGCTACCACAAGGAGGAGTTCCAGGCTTAGAATGTAATGGATGAAATTCCTTAAACAATTTCAGTTTTGGAAAATGCTTGTTCCTTGTATTTTTGAAGATTTTGAGAAAGTATGATGCCTATGACTTATTTTCTCACTCATACACCAAATTATGAAATTTGTGCAGGCATCCCTAACTATGAAGAATGTTTTTTGGGTGTTTTGGGGATTTACTAGACATATTTAGCATCTACAAGAAAGTTTGCAGTGCATGGAGCTGCAAACTAGTTTCTACAGTCAAGCGCTGTGAACTTCTCTACAAACTGGATCCTATAGTTGGCACTATAGGATATGTTGCAAACTCCTATTTTTAAGGCTTCAAGAGGATCAATGATTTCCAGATGGCTAGGGGAGCATGGGACAACTTTTTGAATGTTAGTTTAAAGCTGGAAGGACACATGAAAAGAAGAGGAATGCGCTCAAAGGACACCTCATCATGCAATATTAAGGATGTTAGGATAGTTTCCAACATTAGCCTTATTTGTAGTAGTTTTTTATTTTCATTTTGTACAACTTTAATTACTTCAATTTATGATGGGAGAATCCTATTCTATAGGATGGAATTTGCAATGTAATGCTATCATTCCCTATCTAGGCTATAAAATAGGAATTAGAATTCATTGTAGAGGTTTGAATAGTTAAAGTAATTTTTTTTTCAAGGATATTAATGTAATAGGGCCTGCTCTGGTTTTATGTATCATACTTGATGATTTTTTGTCTAATGAAAGTCAATTTTTTTCTTGCCATCCTTTTTCCCTCTTACTCTGAAATTTACTATCATTGAATGATTCAAATGATTTTTTATAGTTGTATTGCAATGAAGGTTTAATTGTGATGTTGTTTCAACTTTTCTCAGAGTTTAAGTTTTGATCTAAGAAGCTCTTGTATCTAAAGATTTTATTTCATTTGTCTACTGGTAAAGACTGATGCTAGTGGTAGACTCACTTCATTTCTCTCACTAAAGTCTTCCTTCTATCCACATTAATCCTTAAAACCCAGATCCAAGTTAGACAAGACCACTTTTGTTGATGCATCTTATCTAGAATTTCTTGTGTTTTAACATTGTTGGGTTGAGTTTTATCCATTTGACACCTTATTTTAAAACTTACCTTATAAACCTATTGATGGATACTGAGCTTTCACTTTAGTATTCAAAGTGTAACTTTCAGTGCTAACACTACCTTTGTATAGTGTAGATCTGGGCGATTTTCCTGTACAGTGAGCACCACGAATCACATAAAAGTTTTTAAAAAAAATCATTGACAACGACAAGGTTGATAGGGTTTGGGATCTGATGCAATGAGTGGTACCATTGAAATGGATACAAAATTCCCCATATGAAACTAGATAAAACCTATAAAAATCCATTGCTTCAAAAAACAAACCCTATAAAAATCCATTACTTCAAAAAATAAACCCTAAAAAAATATATTGCTTAAAAAAATAAACCCTCTAAAAATATATTTCTTAAAAAAAGAGGTGAACAAAAAAAAACAACAAGAAATCTACAGCTTCCAATACCAAAGGTAAATATGAAACCCTTATATTTTTTTAACATGCACTGAAAATAGTTTGAACCAAATAGGGAAAGATTGACATGATCAGTGGAATGAAATCACATACATGAAATATCTTCTTTGTAGATTTCTATGTGCCCTACGTATCCCTTCCAATTTTGTCTCTTCAAAAGAATACATCCATTCCAAATTCTTTCATGGTAAATCTCTCATCCATAAATCTTCCCTCTAAATTCTACCAAAATAATGATATAATGAATAGTGTTTTGATTTATAAACAAATACGTTTTCAAAAATGAAATTCTCTCTCTTTATTCTCCATTTTTTTCAATTTGTATTTAAAGAAACTTATTAAATTATATATATTTTAAAAATTAAGTTTGTTTTCAAATCGGTGCATCTCACCGAATCATGTGCCCTGATGTGTATATAGTAAACAACGCATCGATACCACTTTTATAAACAAAATAGAAATGCAAACCTCCTTTATTAAAATTTATGGATGTTTTGGTTTGCAAAGGTTTTAATGGATGTAACACTTCAACACATTGCATAGTTGATCACAATGGTGTGTTCTATATATATAGATGCAATGGTGCATTATAAAATAAAGAAAAGGATCGATAAATTTTAATATCAGGTTCATGTATGTATTGGTGATGGTTTTGGATCTAATGTAGGGAAAAGAAGGTTTTAATATCAAATGGATAATACTTCAGATTCTAGCTCATTCGACATCATTGCAAGTTTGTCAACTTCTCCCACACTATTTGAAGTAAGTCTAGATTTTATTTATAATTCAATTATCTGATTGAATTTATGTCATTTATGCACATGCATTTTAATAATTGTTCATTGAATTTTGGAGGATCAAAAATTGGGATCGAGTTTGGATGAGAAAGATATTCCACCAGTGCAAAATTGCCACAAGCTCTTATTATGAGAAAGATACCGCAGAAAAATGTTTGATGAAAATGGACAACTACTTTACCCTTCCAATTGTAGCATGCCATCTTCTAGTTACCTACAAGTTGGGTCAACGGTATTAAACCGTGAATTGGATCTCTTTTATGAAACACCAATGGTATGTGGTTCAAAATGTAAAGGGCTGAATGATAACCCTCGATGTGTCAGATTGTCTCGTTATATTAATGATTGACTACCCAAAGTTGATGGTATAATACCTCTCACCGTGGTCAATAATCCAATAGGTGATATAGAAAACACATGTAGGAACACTTCCATATGCTCCTTTTTGAAAAGTTGGAAGCGATATCAAATACGTTTCGTCCTAAATTGACCAAACCATCTCCTTCTGTTAAGTCAAGAGAGAGTTCTTATAGTGAGCCAAAGTATTATACCAATACTGCCCAAAACATCACTACTAGGAGATCAAAACAATTGTATGAGCTAAGAGAAAAAAATCCAAGTACACACCAAAGTCCATTCAATTGTTGGAGGTAGCGATGACTTCCCTCTTCCTATCCATATACAAAGTAAATACCAAACTTGTTGCAACCAAGATTTGTATGGTGCTTGGTCATCGTCCATGAATGTGCTTGATGTTGGAACCAAATTCTCTTTTTGTGGTAATAGTTATATGATTTCCAAGTCTAAAATAGATCTTTCAAATATTGGGTTGTTTATCCTTTCACATGTATCCATTCCTTCCAAAACATCAGTGAGACTTATGCCATTTTGTGGTCTCTTTATAGTTGGTCTGATTACTTGAATATTGTCAAATACAAACATAGAATTTCCATGTATAATATGTGCATGAATGGTTATGCTTCTGGAAACTTTAACATGAAAAACTTGTATATATCGATGGTCATACACAAACTCATGGGAAAATCATAGGGTCCATAAATAGTTGCAGGGCCTCATTATTTAGTGAAAATTATTTCTTTGAGAAACAATCCAATGACAAAGAGTTCTTTATGAAAAAGAATACATTCAAATTTGTTGTTGTGCATGCAATATGTATTTTTTCTCTTGGTGACGAGTTGTTAATAAACTATAACTTTTGTAAACCACCAACCGCTTGTCAAAAAATCCTTGCATTGGGTCTGCCTTTAGACGTCCACTTGGGGCGTAAGAAAAAGAGGATCGAGTAATTGTATTTTTGAGTTTTCAATGGAACTAATGAAAATGCATTTTTTAATTCGACATTAGTTTTATAAAGTGGTTGGTTGCATGTTACAATCATTACATCAGAGATGGGGACTAAGCTCCCTATAAATTCTACATATGGACTATTGTTTATTTTATTTATTGAGTTTACATGATATTTTTATATTTTTATAGATTAATAGTGAACCTTAGCCATTATAAGCCTTACACACTAAGGATTTCATCAGGGCCCAATATGGCCCACATGTGAAAAATAATGTATTTTCCCTTAAATTTGATGCTTTATGTATTATTCATAATGCAAAGGGAATATGGAAAGCATCTTTTAGTTAAGGATCTCTTAGGATTAACTATGGAGGAATACAAATGATAGTTTTATATTCGTTATTTGATAAGACATATGTATTAATAAAATGATTTTGATTACATGATTACAAAAAATATGATAATGAATGTTAGTAATTGTAGAATTTTCATAGAACACTAATGTCATAGGATGCATGCACATTATGTAAAATTAAAATTTGTAGGAGGGAAAGTATCATATGTCCATGTTATATAATGACTTTATGTCAAATTTTTTGTCCTAAAAAACATTGTGGTGGTTGGGACTACATAAACCAATTAATTAAATTCATCATTTCCAAATCATTTTTCATTGTGTTTCATTTTGACAATATTTTTAAATAGTTTACACAGACTCGTGTTTGATGAAATTACATGCATCTATAGATCTATTTCTATGGATTCAAATTTTTTTTTTTTATATAAATGTTATTATTTGATGAATTGCATTCATTTATAGACATATTTTTATTAATTCCAAATATATATAAACATATTATAAAAGTATCATTGTTTCCTATTATTTTAATATTTTTCATGTAAGATGTATCATAATTTAAAAATACATGTCTATGTTTTTTGCAATAAAATTTTAACACAATCATTTTTAAAAAATTGACATTTTCGCCTACAAACTAAAACAAAATATTGATTCTATTAACACCTTTATTATTTTTTTCTATTATTAATATAAAGTGATGTACATTTTATAGTCTAATATGACACTTGGCATAAGTCATCCCAATACAATAATTGGAAGAAAAAAAATCTCAATATGGAAGATAATTGTAGCATAACTACTCATAAATATACCACTTATAAATGTAATTATGAATAATTATTATCATGCTATCAATAAAATAAATGAGAAAATAACATTTGATAAAAATATTTTTTCTTTGTAAACATGTTTAATGAACATATTTTATCTTGTTGGAAATTAAACAATTCACCTTGAAGATGAATTTAACATTATATGAAATTAATACCTATAAGTTTCCACAATTACAATCCAAAGTAAAGGATTTCATAAAAATAAAGTTAAACATTTTATGGAAACTCTAAATTCTAATGAGTGATACATCTTAAATATAATTTAAAAACAAAGAAATCATTAGTGTCCTTATTATACATTTTATAAATCAAACAACAACAACAACATCAACATGATTTAAAAAAACACAATATACATGTGTGATATATTCTTTATAGCACACTGGAGCGGTTGTTATATAAAAATGCACCAAGAAACAATTTAATTGGAAAAGTACATATGCAAATGTCCACAATTAAAGTTTTGCGGAGGAAAAAACATAGGTCACTCTTTGATGCCTCTCATAATTTAGCGCATGGACTTGATCCTATGTTGCTTCCTTAGTGCTTTGCCTCACATCTCCTCCTCTGTGGGCTACTTGACTTTTTCCAAGATACCATCCTTGTCATTCATGTAGCCATAATATGAACTAGCATCAATTTTGTTGTAAATCGCATACCTACACCTCCTCTTTTTTCCCTTAGGGGGGATTATCGAATAACTATTTGGGGATGGGGAGGAATTTCATAGCCCCAAAGTGTCTAAACTAGGGATTTTCTAATGGCATTGAGCACATCAACTTTGTTCCCTTCCAAGTCCATCATATTAGCCCCTACTTTGGCATAATTAGGATTACCAAGCTCAATGATCAGAGCTTCCCAGTGCTCCTTTTCCATGTTCAACAAGAAAGGACCCTGGTGTATGTCTTAATTATAACACCATTTTATCCTTAAGAATGACTTAAGCTCCATATTGTATATTTAATAGAAGTTAAGAAGCACATTTGGAAAAAAAATTGATGATCCTTAAACTTTGTAAGGATGCCTTATCACAAAATATTAAGCATTGCATTGGCCTCTGCCTACTACTCCATGAGATCCTCTCCTATATACTTACTAAGAATTTAGTCATGTCTCTTCTTCTCTAGAACCATGTGCTCGATCAATTTCTCTTCCAAAAGGGGCACATGGGTAACAATCTTTCGCTCTCTATGTTGTTGGTTACCCTTTTCCTCTCCTATCTTCCTCGAATAGGAAAAAATTATAGGAAATGGCATTGCCACTCTTGATCATCAACATGGCCTCCCTTTAGAGAGACTCAATCCTCTGCCACTCCCTCAACATTATAGCTTGCATCTCCTCCTCCAATGGCCACTTGACTTTCTCTAAGGTACCATTCTCGTCATCCATGTGGCCATAATAACTGGCCTCAATTCATTTTTAAGAGAGGGGACATTGTTTCCATTAACCTAGTCCTATTCGAGGAAGATTATGATGTGGTGGAGGAAATAGGAGAGAAAGACAAGGGAAACCAACAACAGAGAGAGTGGGAGTTTGTTTCCCATGTTCCCCTTCTGGATAAGAAAGCAATTGAGTGACTGGTTATGGAGAAGACAAAACATGATGAACTTCTTAGTAAGTACATGGGTGAGGATATCATGGAGGAGTAATATGATTCCAAGGAAATGCTTAATATTTTGTGATAAGGCATGCTAACAAAGCTTATGGATCATTGGTTGTTTTTCCAAATGTGTTTCTTAACTTCAATTAAATACACAATATGGAGCTTAGGTCATTCTTTAGGATAGCATAGTATTATAATTATTACATCCACTAGGGTCCTTTCTTGTTGAACAAGGAAAAGGGGCATTGGGAAGCTTTGATCATAGAGCTTGGAAGTCTTAATTATGCCAAAGTAGGGGCCGAGATGATGAACTTGGAAGGGAATGAAGTTGATGTGACCGATTCCCATAGGAAAGGGCCCCGGTTACAGATATTTCAGGGCTACAAATTTACTCCCTATCCTCAAAGAGATATTCAATAATCCCCATAGAGGCCAAGAAGAGGAAGTGTAGTTATGCAATCTACAAGCAAATTCACGTGAGTTCATAGGCTATAAGATTGATGATAACGACATCTTGCAGAAAGTCGAGCGGCCCACAGAGGAGGAGATGTGAGGCAGAGAACTAAGGAAGTGGTAGAGGATCGATTACATGTGCTAAATTATGAGAGGCACCGAAGAGTGACCTATGTTTTTTCCTCTTCAAAGCAAAACCTCCAAAAAATTTAATTGTGGAGGTTTGCATATGAAGTTTCTGTATTAAATTATTTGTCTTTTAGTTTCTCTTATTTCTATTGTTACTGTGCTCAACATCATCCATGTACCTAATTCAAATAAAATCCTTTTAGGTACATATATAGGTAAAATGAATTTAAAATATAAAACACAAACATTTGTAACTAATTTTTATTTATCAAAATATGAAATTAGTTTATGATTGCAAAAAACATGAAAAAGTAATAAGTGCTTGTTAGGTGTAGTCCCATTTTGGAATAAAGACTAATTTTGGAGAATAAAGAACAAAGAAGGAAAATACAACTGGTAGGAAAAGCAACACATGCAAGGTAAACACACATGCAGAGGAGGAAATAATGCAAGGGACACATGCAAGAAGACATAACCATGCTAGGGTTAGGGTTTTGTTAAGAAGATGTAATGGCTGATAAGACAAAAACATGTATAAATAAGCACCTAGGAGGTATAGGTTGGTCATTGTTGTTGGAAACACCTACCACACTTAGAGGGGGGGTGACTGATTGTGGGGCTCTTTTTCCCAAAACTTCCCTCTTGCACAAAAACTCATCAATTAGCATTCAACATTTATTCATTACCCATTGTTGTCATTTATAACCAGTTAGATGTGAGGACATAT
>JZKD02S1672716.1:1346333-1383708 GCA_000966675.3 Picea glauca
TCTTCATCTATGCATTCTCATCAAGGACAATACATATTATATTACATAAATCATCAGTCAATCAATCATTTGACATCAATCAATCACTTGAAATCAATCAATGACATCAATCAATAAAACCATTGGCATCAATGACAACATGATCCAACAATTGTTACTATGTTGTTTGAAGACCAAAGGATTGTAATTCTGATCTATTTTTTGTAAGTTTTTGAGATGAGGAGAGAAAATAAGGTAGATCTTGAGGATTAGATCATAGGCTGAGGAGCCTAGTTTGATCTAGTCCACCTCTTTGTAGATCTCGACCTGTTTTGATGGAGAGTTGTAAAGCGCAAGGCACTATAGTTTTGGGAAACATAATAATAAAATAGTAGAGAAAAAAAATCTTTGTGGACGTATCCCAAGAGGGATGAAACATGGTAGATCATGTGTTATGTGATTGAATGTTGTGTATCTCCTTTATTTTTAATGATTAGATGTTAGACAAATGTATGAATGTTTTAGTTAGATCTGTTATTTTACATGCATGATTAAGAATAACAGATTAATCAAGATAATATTAATGTTATATTAAACAAATGAAGATAACATAGTTGAATCCCAGATCCCCACTCATTCCTAGTTGGCAAGCACTTGAGCATTGAAACCACCCATAAGAACTATATCGGGTGAGACTGCGTAGTTCATTTTGTGCACTGTATTGCCTTCTGGTTTACGAGGAGGGTCGATAGTTTTAGGGGGTTTTGTTGGAACCCATAGTAGATCTGAACCTGGGTCAACCCAAGAATGGTAGAAAGAGTGTAGGTAAACCAAAAAATGGTTCTGTTGTCGGTTGGAACATAATGGAATTGAGTGAATGCGATTTTTTGTAGAATCGTAAAAATAATGTTAGATCAGGTGAGGAAAGGTTAAAAGAATGAGAATATAAAAGGGGATGTTCAGACCATGGAACCCAACAAAAGTGGAGATCAAGAGTTGGTTGAAAACAAAGGAGACGGAATTTGTGCAGAAAGATAACAGAAACTGAGAGTTAACATCGTGCAAATATTTGGACAAGTACGTATTTAGCGACTTGCATGAAGTATTTTTTTGTGATTTCTTGCATGTGTTGCAAGAGTGGATATTGAGGTTGAAATAAAACCATCCTACAAATTGGATCAGACAACTAGAGTGGAATTCTATGTAGATCACACAATTACAAAAGTTGACAACAAATTTACACGCGTAGCATATTTCTGGTTAGACATCATTGTTGCAGGATTTATCGTAGAATTTGTGGTAGATACTACGAAGTCTTACATCGTAGTAGAACAAGAGTTCCTTAAAGTACCTAGAGGTAGGTATATTATATTGTTGTGTACCTCCATAAAGATGTTAATGTATAAAAAAGGTGTAATGATAATGGCATCAAACAACTAAACTTCCCTATGTGCATGGGGGAAGGGGGGAAGCATTGACAAGAGATGAAGAAATGGAGGAAGTAATGGATAAAGGAAATAAGGAGGATGCCTTGGATCCAATCATGATGGGGGAAGACTAGATCAAGAAAATCATGGCAAGAACTAGAAGAACGCGCATTGGAGCACCCTACCAATACAATATGAACAATAAGAAGAGAGCCATATCCACGAGGGAAGTCTTTGCAAGTGATGAAGAAGAGGTAGAGAATCTATGGGTTGTGGAGAATATTGAGGAAATCCTACATGCAACATATGAAAGGAAGACAAGAGGCCCAAGAGAAGAAACCAGAGGTAGAACTCCCATCCATATCAGTGTCAGTGTGGAACCCATAAACCCATGTGCGACTAATACACCAGAAAGAAAACCATCGTTTAGACAATTGAATTTCAATGGAAGAAACACATCAGGAAGTACATCTACATAGGGAGAAAAAATTGGGGGAGCCATTTCAGGAAGCATTAGTCAAGGATCTAAACAACGTGGAGGTAGTAGTTCAACATTTAGGATGGTAGGACATGATCCGACCATCTTGTTACTAGAATTCAAGGGAGAGGCGTCGGAGAACCCTGAGAAGCACTTGTTCATCTATAAAAATATATGGGAAGAAAAGAAGATCACAGATGTTGATACCAAACTTGCACAGTTATCCATCATGCTAAGAGATCATGCAATGGATTGGTACATGATATTAGCTACAAACAGTCCACCAGGAACAACCAAAACGATTGTGGATATCAAGAAGCTGATGATAAATGAATTCCAAAATCCTAGCTCAGAGGATTAGTACATGAGTGAGATGATAGAAATCAGATAGAAACCATGAGAATCTATCTAGGATATAGACCATAGAATCAAATGATTGAAGGGAAAGTTGAAGTATGTCATAACAGATATGCAACATAGACACCTATTTGTGAATTCCCTGCTACCACACATGAAATACACTTTGAGACAACATAAGTTTCAAAATCCGGCAGAGGCTCTGCAGGAAGCCTTACAACTAGAAGAGACCCAATATCAAAAGATAGATCCAACAATAGAGGGGTTGAAGGAGGATTTGAAGAATTTAACATTTCAATTGAACCAGAACAGGAGTAAGGACAAAAGAGAAGTTGTTTGGTGTACCACATGTAGGACATAAGGACATCACAAGAATGAATGCCCAACATTCGCGTAGTACATGGAAAACAAAGTGCCAAACCCTTTGCCATCAGGAGGACTATGGTGTGAGATCTGTAAGACACAGGGGCATGATCCATATCATTGTCCAATGATGCATAAATACCAGACAATGCCTAAGAGTTCATATTGCAACTTTTACAAGTCAGTAGGCCATGATGAAAAATATTGCAGGACAATGAAGATGATGAGGGAAAGAACATCAGACACCTATAGGGTGTAGGAAAAGATAATTATAGGGAAAGTTGCACCACAGTTTAACCAAGTACCATCCTCATATAACACTCCTCCACAACAATATAACACTGAGCAATCGTAGTACAATACCGTGCAACCACAATATAATCCCACGTAGTATAACCAGGTGCCTCAATACAACACATCATGGGGATATCGAGATGGATACATAGGTGGAGGATGAGGTAGAGGAGGCTTTGGAAGGGGCAGAGAACCGGTGGTATGCCATAACTATCAACAACCAGGAAAATATGCAAGAGAATGTCCACTTCCACCTGCGACATGTATGTATTGTCATGCATCTAACCATGACACAGAGGACTGTATGCCGCTAATGGGGAAGATCCAGGAAAAGAGAAATCAGAACAATCAGAATGTTCAATGGATTTATGTAGAAGCGAGGGATGATGCAAGAAATATAAACATAGTTACGTGTGGAGGATCTAAGACATGAGATGATGCAGTCAAACAAGATCCAACACAACACCAATGGGTGAAGAATAATTTCAAACCATAGAAGCAGTTTGATGCGCAGAAATAAAATGAGATATTCAAGCAAGAGAGACAAGAATTCTTGAAGCCAACCATTTCTTCTACATCAGTTGTGCAACATACTTGGGACGTACCAATGTACAAGATGTCTTCATCACTGGATCACACTAATTAAGAATAACCCCTAAGATAAGTAAGTACCATAAAGGATTTTTTGCAATCATGTGTTAAACTAATAAATGAGCCATCATATGCTAAAGTGTTACAAAATATGTTATAAAGATGTAACACAAACGTAGAGGCAAAGCTAGAGAAGAAAATAATTAATCATATGCATACAAGGAGGAGGACAAGCAAAGAATTCAGACTGAATGCCAACATTTGAGATTTCAACATGGGGGATATTGTACTAGATTTAGGCTCCGAAGTGAATGTGCTACCGAAGAAGACATGGCAACATATGGGAGATGCCACATCAGGATATTCACCTATTTAGCTGAAAATAGAAAATCAACACAAATTTCTACCAATTGGAAGGCTAAAGGGTGTGCCAATAGATGTGGATGGAGTGTGCACTAAATTTGATTTCGAATAGATAGAAATAGTGGATGGCACAACACCTTATCCAACATTTCTTGGCTTGGATTAGGAATTTGAAAATCAGTCCATAATAAACTTGAATATGAGGAAGATGACATTCGAGTCAGGAGAGTACAGAGTCATTTCTCCACTAGATCCATCATAAGGAGAAAGGTTTGTAGAACCCAATTTCTTATACCTAGACGAAATTAACCAGTTATACAAAACTACCATGCAAGAAGAAGATTATGTGAATCCAACTACAGATGGTGTACTCAATTGGAGAAGTATCACATCATGCACATCAGACTTAGATACAAGGTTGGAGAATAGGCAACAGAGATTACATGAAGTATCCACAAGAAGGTGTGCAAGAATAGACCGCGCAGTAATATGGGTAGGTACAGAGATAAGAGAACCTCCCAACTTTCATGGGGTGAATGAATTAGAAGAATTCCTAACAAGATACGAAGATGAAGTGTTACATAATCATAGGCTCTTAGCTATGGACATACCACTCAAGGAAACACTTGCAACATGGTGGGGTGCACACAAAGAGATAGTCAAGGATTGGTACCAATGTAAGTGATTATTGCACATCATATTTGGTGCAGAACATGGAAGAAATCAACTGTAGAGATATGATGGAAAGGGGACACCAGAAAAAAACTTGGAGAAGTGAAGAACACTATGGATAATTACACCACCAGAATAATGGTCTCATCACTTTATTCACACATTGGAAGGAATTCCAACAAATTGGTATGTAGACCAGGAATTGCATAGAGGCACTGTAGAATGGACAACATTACAACATAATTTTATAGTCACTTTCTCATTTGAACATGAGAACCCCAACATGGATTCAACACTCAAACAGATCATAGAGGTAATATTCATTCAAGAACAAGCGTTTGAACTTATAACAAAGTATAAACAATAGAACAGATAGATAGTGAAAGAACTGTTTTCATGCTATCATGTACATGAAGAAGCACCAGATGAAGATGACCCATGCAACATTCAAATTACAAAAATTGAAAGAGAAAGAGAGGTGGAAGGTCCATCTCTTGAATCATAAGTATGTGTTGTGCCAATCAAGGTGAAGAAAGTAAATATTGGGACAAATGATAATCCCAAAATGGCCAATATTGGATATTACTGGGATGAACAAACATTAAAAAGAATAACAAAGTTATTGCGCGAATACAATGACCTGTTCCCAACAACCTTTACAGAGATGAAAGACATAGCATGAGAGCTAGGAGAGATGAAGATACCTCTCAAACCCGAGGATAGATCAGTCAGACAATGACTATATAGACTGAACCTAATATATAAGCAAAAAGTAAAAGAAGAAATTGATAGAATGTTAGAAGCTAGTATCATAGAGCCAGTGGAGGAATTTGAATGGGTAAGCCCTATGGTATTTCAGGAGAAGAAGCAAGGAGGCATAAGGATATGTCTAGATCTCGAGAAATTGAAATATGCTTGCCTAAATGACCCTTTTCCCACCCCTTTCACAGATGAGGTATTAGAGAATATAAGAGGTCATGAAGCATACTCATTCACAGATGGATTCTCAAGATACCATCAGATCAAGATAGCTCCAAAAGAAAGTTACAAGAACACATTTTCCACAAAATGGGGATCCTACCATTACACAGTCATGTATTTTGGACTGGAGAATGCACCAACAATATTCTCAAGAGTAGTAATAGATGCATTCAAAGAATTCATCCATAAATTTTTAGAAGTATATATGGATGATAGGACAATCTACAGTCTGTTGAAAGATCATGTAGAGGTATTATGGTTGTTGTTGGAAAGATGCAGGCAATGTCATATATCATTAAATATCAAGAAGTGCATCTTTGGGACACCTTTTAGGATACTATTGGGACATATAGTATGAAAACAACACTTGCTAGTAGATCCTTCCAAGATTGCAGTGATTGTCAATTTACCACCACCAAAATCAGTACGTCAGTTGAGAGAAACATTGGGACACACATGCTACTACATGAAATTCATAAAAGGGTATGCGTAGATCACTGCACCGATTGAGAAACTACTAAAGAAAGATAGTAAATTATAATGGAATGAGGATTGTCAGTGGGGGTTGGATACTCTAAAAGAGAATATTGTAACAACATTGATACTAGTATTCCCATATTGGGAAAAGACATTTCATGTGCATGTAGATGCATCAAACATAGCACTTGGAGCTATTCTTGCACAACCAAGAGTAGGAGAGTTAGAACATTCTATAGCATTTTAAAGAAGAAAACTACCAGATTCAGAGAAGAACTACAATACCACATAAAGAGAAGGCCTCGAAATGGTATATACATTGCAGAAATTCAGACACTATCTATTTGGGAAATAGTTTAAAATTTTCACATATCATTCTGCCCTCAAATACCTAGTCAATAAGACAGTGTTGGGGGGAAGGATCTATAGATGGTTATTTTTGTTTCAGGAATTTGACTTTGAATTGATAGTCAAACCAGGGAATTTGAATGCAGGACCCGATCAGCTGTCGAGGATCACCAATTGAGAAGAACCTAAAAATTTAGAGGACAAAATCCCTGACGCCCAATTATTTTCAATCCAAGTAACTGATGAATATTTTGATGACATCATTCAATTCTTGAGTACAGGGACTATGCCACGAGAATTCAACACTATGTAGAAGAAAAATATGGTAGTCAGAGTTGCAAACTATCAATTTATTGTAGGACACTTATACAAAATGGGCTCAGAAAACATCTTGAGAAGATGCGTGCTAGAACATGAAAGGCCTAGAATTATATCAGAGGCTCATGAAGGAATATATGGAGGAGATTATGCAAGAAAATCTATCACACAGAAGGTATTTCTCGCAGGACTATGGTGGTCGACCATCCACAAAGATGAAAAGGACAATTGCCAGAGATGTGATGTATGTCAGAGGGTTGGTAAACCTAATAGATATGATGAGATGCCCCTAAGACCACAAGTAACCTTGCAAGTATTTGACAACTGAGAAATAGATTTTGTGGGATCAATTAATCCAACAACAAAGAGATTAGGATCAAGGTATACCATTACTGCAACAAAGTACTTAACGAGATGGGCAAAAGTAGCACTAGAAAAATATTGTAGGTCACAGAGAGAAACACACTTCTTGTTCGAGCAAGTGATCACTAGATTTGAATGCCTAAGGATTTTGATGAGTGACCAGGGAACTCACTTCATCAATAGTACTATCAAGGCTATGGCTAAGGATTTTGAAGTCTATCATCAAAAGAGTACACCATATCATCCTCAAGAAAATGGAACAGTGGAAGCCTTTAATAAGATCCTAGAGAATTCCTTGACAAAGATATGCAATGTTAACAGGGATGATTGGGACTTGAATATACCAGTAGTACTCTAGGAATACAAGACTACATGAAAAAAGTTGACAGGGAAGACACCATTCAAGTTGGTGTATGGACAAGAAGTAGTGGTGCCATTATAATTTATGATACCTAGTTTGTGAGTAGCAGCAATCACCAACATGACAGAATGAGGCATAGTACAAGAAAGGCTAAGTCAACTGATGGTGATGGAAGAACATAGGATTCTAGCAGGATTTCTCCAAGAAGTACAGAAGGTAAGGGACAAATCTTGGCATGAAAGACATATTAAAAGGAAGAGTTTCAAGGAGGGAGACCTAGTCTTGGTGTATGACAGTAAATTTCTTCAGCACTGAGGAAAATTCATAATGCATTGGTTGAGACCATATGAAATGAAGAATGTCATAGATGGGGGAGTTGTATAGTTGAAATATTTAGAAGGTACATAACTCAAAGCAATGATCAATGGGACTCGAATGAATCTGTATAGGGATAGTTGACCTCCTAGTAGTTAGAAAGTTACCATGTAGTAAAGAGATATGTATATAATGTATTATAGGTAAAACAAAAAGAAAAAAAAAAGAAAAAAAAGGGGTTACCGTGCCAGACATCAGAAGACTTCGCACAACAAAAATGGACTTAGCGCGAAGAAAATAAAATGTCCATGCACAATGGTTAAATGACATACCATGCACTTGGAAAACTCAACATGATGGAAAAAGGACCAACGTTCAGAAAAGGAAGAAATTTGAAAAATGGCAGTTACGATGAAAAGGCACCAATTGGAAACAATTATGGTCAGAAAAGGTGGCAAATTGAAAAATGGCCGTTACGACAGAAAAGCGCCAACTGGAAGAAATTATGAAATTCAATGCAAAAGTAAGAATAAAGTGCGATTACATTAATCAAAGTTGAGGAAACTTCTCTGAGAAGCTTCACGACTCGCCTATATAAAGGGGAAACACGAGAAACATGAGACCCATTGTGAAATCATGAAATTGCAGAGAGATAGAGCATGTAGAGATGAAGTGAGTTGACACAGGGTGAACCAGTGAAGAGTTAGTCAAAAAAATCCAACCACTACCCATGATGGCACCATGAAAGATGAGTGTGTTGAGCCAAGTAGGAAGGAAAAAACAAAGTAATAGGGCACCACGGGAAGCAATAGAGCCTGTAAAGGAAACCAAACAACCTGAGGAGTTCTTCGACATCAACGTAATTGTGTCACCAATTGAAGATCCCATAGACCCTACGCCAGTGGTGGAGGAAAGGTAGGGTCCAACTGCATTGGCCATGGAATTTGACCCGACTAGAAACGCGCAGGGACATCCTGCGCATAACACAAAAAACCCATCAGAAACGACAACAATCGAAGGGGTCCCACGGGTAAATGGCCAAGATACTACGAAGACAGAGGCAACAGTACAGGAAAACACTAGAGGAGAAACCATGTAGGAACATGAGGGTCTAGTAGATGATACCATTGGTCAACGAGACCCTGATGTAAAAAGAAGATAGATGGAGGCAGGGTCCTCAAGTCAACAGATAAAGAAGAAGGGAAAACATCCTATGGCATGGTCTACCCGCATGCATTCAGACATATCAATTGTGCTCCCACACATTCAAGAAGGAGTGCAAACCATGCCAACACTGCTAGGTTGCGTGGAGAAACTAAGGTACTCGAACCATGATGTGGTCGAAGAAGGAAAATTATCCGGATTTGCACAACATGTCTACTTAGACAACATAGGGATAGAACCCTTTGGAGACCCCATCCTATAACCAAAGCCATGGTGATGTAGACACTCTATCGGCCCTAGGTTCAACGTCTTCTCACAGGATCATTCTTTATCTCCTTTGAGCTGGATAGGCTCTTTTGATTCCTTACTGGAATCTCCTTCCTATCTATCCACAGGTCCTTTCGAAATATCCCCTGTACGAACAACACTAGGTGTGAGCTCCACCCTCTCCATGTGACCACAATGCTACGAACAAGGCCTAATCTAGAAGGTGCTTGTTTCAAATTTCCACTTTTCAAATCGAAGGGTTGAACTCTCGTTCCCTTATCTCACGAATCCCTAAGACGCGAGAGGTCAATGGGGGGGTTGACTCCTTTCACTAGGTGACACATGTCCACCTGCCTATCAACCAGGCCCACCTTGTGGTTCTTCCACATGTCTCTCGTGCCCAACTTCAATACTTCACAACTTCTCTTCCCAAAACGTTGCCTCCTTTGTATCGCAACACCCGAAGTGCTGAGATCCTGAACTCCTTGATACTCCTTATCGCAACTTGAGACTTCAGGGCTTTCGAGACAAAAGTCTCGATCTCCTATCCTCCAAACTACCGAGGTGTCAAATTATAACTCGTTATAAATGAGTGTCCCACAACAGAACTTCTCTCCCTGTCAGGACTTCACCTTTCGTGATCTCATGAATCTTGATGCAAGGTTTTCGGTCCTTCAACTCGCAAATCCCCGAACTGAAAATTCACGAGTGATCCAACGACCCTTGTTGACTTGGATCCTACGGTCCAATTTCTTCTGAGCTTGCAACTGAAAATCCTCAATTACTCTGGGGATAACTCCTGCAAGAAATCCTTGTGGAACTTCAACAAATACTCCAAATTATTTGAGCCCCTTGACCCTGCGTAACTCTGCGACAACAGTCTTTCAACAGTTTCTCTTAGGTTGTAACTCTGAGACTTCACTCGGCCTGCGCACACCTTGCATGGATCCTATGCTTAACTTGAACTTCCACAAGAATGAGAAAAATTTTATCCCTCCTGAGCTTTCAGAGATAAAAACTCTGAACCCTTGTCAACACACTCTTTGTGGACAAACTCCACTGCACTCCTTGCAGGAATTTTACTCACTCAGGTTGAGAAACAATTGAAACTCATTCCTTACTTTCTCTCTCAGATTTCAAACATTCAAAAAGAAATCATTCATACATAACGTAACAAAAAATGCATAACATAAAGAGTAAAATAGCTATGAACATAGCATTCAACATGCATACACAGAGAATATCACAACACCATAAGTTCTGAATCAAAGCTTCATGTATTAATTCAGGACTTTTGTACATAGGTGTTTTCAAATACATCTCTCTTCTCTCTCTCTCAATAGCTGAATGTTATTCTTCTAATATATTACAACTATACAATGAGGGTGTCTATATCTTGTTTCCCTCCTACTCTCTTAAACTGTCAAATCTAAGAAGTTAAAGCTACCTACCTATATTAACTATCATAAATGCCTCTACCTACTACAGATGTGAGTGAATCGCTCATGATCTGTTTACAATCTACAAGTACCCCTCCACTTAATTATTTCATTTAATATCTGTACATTTATTTCAAAACATTTCAAAACACTTTTGACAACGTGTTGAAATGCGCTGGCACTTGTCCTAGCTATCTTCCACCTCCACGGGTGCTTGCTACTCGCAATGCTTTTGCATCATACTACCTCGCTTGAAAATTTTCATGGATTCCTGTCCATGAGCTCTCGCACAGTCTTTCCATGCTTCTGTATTTCGGCTTCATTTTCCCAGCTGACATCTTCAACTAGATGTCCCTTCCACTTGACCAAGTATTCAAAATATTCCTTTCGCCTAGTCCTCTTATTAACTCTTTTGTCCAGTATGATTTCCATTTGTGGTTTCTCTGCAACTGGCATCTGTTTAGTCCATTGAACCTCTGGTTGTTCATTACCTACTTTTTCTTCTTCAACTTTATAAGGGTACAAATATGAGATGTTGAATATCAGAGAAATTTCGATCCCATCGGGTAATTTGATCTCATAAGCATTTGTCGCAAATTTTCTTAGGATCTTGCACGGTCCAATTTTCTTCATTTTCAGTTTATTATATGTCCCCCTCGAGAACCTTTCCCTTCTGAAGTGTGAAAGGATCAAATCACCAACTTCGAACTAAATTTCTCTCCCTTGTTGATATGCTCTTCGCTTATACTATTGGCTCGAGTTTTGCAATCTCTCCCTAACTTGGTTATGAAGCTCCTTCATCACTTCTGTGAAATCCTCTGCACTAGCACTCCTAGTTGTGTTCTGTTCTGAATCCCTCAATTCAGAAACTCCTCTTGGTTGCATGCCATAAAAAATTTGAAATGCACTCTGCCCCATGCTTCTATTGATTGAATCATTATAAGCAAATTCTGCTTGTGGTAGAATATTGTCCCACTGACTGTGGTGTTCTATCACCAAACTTCTCAGCAAGTCTCCCAAAATTTTGTTCATAACTTCTGTCTATCCATCTGTCTAAGGATGATAAGTTGAACTGAATGACAAGTTTGTTCCCGGATTTTTCCATAAGGTTCTCCAAAAGTGTCCCATGAACTTGGTGTCTCGATCTGAAACTATACTTCTTGGTAAGCCATGAAGTCGAATAACTTCTTTGAAAAACAGATTCGCAATGTGAGTTGTGCCACTAGTTTTCTAATAGGGTATGAAGTGTGCCATCTTAGAAAATCTATCCACCACTACAAAGATCGATTCAAACCCTCTTTGTGTTCTCGGCAGCCCCAATATGAAGTCCATGCTTACTGCATCCCACGGCCTCTCAGCTATGGGTAACTGTTGATATAAGCCTGCATTCTGCCTCTTTCCTTTTGAATGCTGACAAATTCTACATCTGTCCACGAATATTTTGACATCTGCTCTCATTCTTGGCCAAAAATATGACTCATTTAACTTTGAGAACGTCTTCTCATGACCGAAATGCCCGACCAATCCTCCACTGTGTTTCTCCTTCAGCAAATTCTCCCTCATGGAGCATTTTGGAATACAAAGTTGATTACCCTTAAAAAGTAATCCTTCCTGGATCATGTATTCTGTCCATTGACTTTTGTCCCTGAGAATTGGATTCTCAGCTACTTCATATGCCTCCTTAAAATCTAGATCATTTGTGTACATTTCCTTGAAGTTATCAAAACCCAAATTTTGACTCTGAACTCCTGCAATAGCAAACACTTCCTGCTCAAAGCATCAACAACTTTGTTAGCAGTTCTAGAAATATGCTTAGTTACAAAAGTAAATTTCTGCATGTATTCAACCCATTTAACATGCCTTTGATTCAACTTCTCCTGTTGAGTCACAAATTGCAAAGCAAGATTGTCACTGTACAAGACAAACTCTTTAGGAATCAAATAGTGTCTCCATTTCTTCAATGCCTGAATAATAGCATAGAACTCCTTGTCATACGTGGAGTATTTTATTTTGGCTTCATTCAGCTTCTCGCTGAAGTATGCTATCGGTCTGTCTTCTTGGCTCAAGACTGCCCCTATTTCAAATCCACTTGCATCACATTTTACTTGAAATGTCTTTTTGAAATCCGTCAACAACAAAATTGGTTGTTCCGTGATTTTCCTTTTCAACAAATTGAAGATTTTCTTTGCTTCCTCTGTCTAGTGAAAATATTTATGTCTTTTCTTCAATGTGTCCATCATCGGTGTGCTAATTCCACTGAAATTACTAATGAACTTCCTGTAGAAACTAGCCAATCCGTGAAAACTTCGAACCTAAAATATACTCTTCGGTGATGGCCAATTCTTAATCACCTCCACTTTATCCGGATCCATCCTCAACTTGTCTACAGAAATAACAAACCCTAAATAAGTGAGCTCTGTCTTCATGAATGAGGATTTCTTCATGTTTATCAGCAGCTTCTTTTGCTGTAACCTCTTCATCACTGTAGCCAAATGTTTTAGATTCTCTGCCTCTATTTTACTGAAAATCAGTATGTCATCAAGATACACAATGACAAATTTTCTGATGAAATCCTTCAGGACTTCATTCATCAATCTAATGAAAGTGCTCGACATGTTTGTTAAGCCAAATGGAATAACAAGCCATTCATACAACCCTTCGTTAATCTTGAATGTTGTCTTCCATTCATCTCCTTCCCTCATACGAATTTGATGATATCCACTCTTCAAATCAATCTTTGAAAAGAATCTTTCCCCACTCAAGCAATCCATCAAATCATCCATCCTAGGCAATGGAAATCTGTACCTGATGGCAATCTTGTTAATTGATTTTGAGTCTGTACACATTCTCCAGCCTCCATCTTTCTTTGGACTGAGTATTGTTGGAACAACACATGGACTCAAGCTTTCTCTAACTAACCCTTTGTTCATTAAATCCTGGACCTGTCTTTTGACCTCTTCATTATCCTGAGGCATCAATCTGTATGCTTCTTTGTTTGGTAAACTAGCTCCAAGTATGAGATCAATGTGATGAATTATACTTCTATTAGGTAGCAACGAACGAGGTAGTTCGTCCATTACTATGTCAGCAAATTTCTCCAGTAGCTTTTGGATTTCCTCTGGTATATCATCCACTCTTGTGCTGGTCAAAACAATTCTAGGTTTCCTAACCACAATGAATTGTGGATCTTCCTTCTTCTTAACCTCCTTAAGAATTTCCTTCCCACTCATGAGAAGTATAGTGTTTCTTACTTCTAGTTTCACCTCTTTGTCCTTAATCGGTAACAACATGTGAGTTCTCCCATTCTTTTCTAGGGTGTATGTGTTCTTCCTCCCATCATGAACCAGATTTCTGTCATATTGCCATGGTATACCTAGCAATAGATGACAAACATCCATGGGAATGACATCACACAATATCTTATCGTTATATCCTCCTATTTTAAATTCAACTAAACATTGTTTAGTGACATTTACCTAATGTCCTTTTTGTAGCCATGAAACTCTATATGGACTTGGATGTTCAATAGTATCCAGCTCCAGCATTTCTACCATCTCTATAGAAACGATATTATTTGTGCTACCACTATCCATGATGGCTTTGCATACCCTATCTTTGGTCTTGCAAGCAGTGCGAAAAAAACTGTTCCTTTGCACTGGATTCTCCACCTCCTTTTCTGGCGTTAAGAGAACCTTCCTCATCACCAATGATCTTCCTCCTTCAGCATCCTCTGCTTCAACATTCCGCCTTTGTGCTTCAGCAATGTGAGTCTCACCACCTTCCTTCTTCTTATCTGGACATTCATAAGACTTGTGCCCATTCTTTCCGCATGTGAAGCATTTTATTACTCCACCGTTGACTCTTCCTCTTCCTCTAGCGTGAGGAAAAGTGTTATTATTAGCATACTGTCCTCCCTGTTTGGCATGATGCCCTCTCTATGAGATTCCACCCCTCTTAGTTTGAGGTTGAGGTTTCTTCCATTCTTCCTTAGGCTTATGATTCCCATCTTGGACAATTGTTTTGCCTCTGGGCTGACTTCTTCCTTGTCCTCTTTGAATTTTCTTTCAGCTCAGCTTCTCTTCATCCTTCAGAGCCATCTAATAAGCATATTCTATGGTCTGAATGATCATCATGCTCATTTCATCCTGAATGTCGTATCTCAGACCATTCATATACCTGACAACCTTTTCATCATCACTTTCGTGATGACCTGCCATGATGTTTAGCTTGTAGAACTCTTCAGTGTACTCCTTTACTGACATCAGCTTCTATCTCAAATTCAGCATTCTTCGAAACAAAGTTATTTGATAATCCTTGGGGATGAATTTTGCCTTCATATTCATGATCATTCTATCCCAACTCATGATTTTCTACTTGCCTTTGCAGCGTCTATCAGCTTGTAGTTTATCCCACCATAATGTTGCATGTCCTTTCAATCTTGTGACAACATGTTTGACCTTCTTGTCTTCCTCGACATCTTCATAGTCAAAATACGTGTCCAAATATCTAATCCAGTCTAGAATCTCTTCAACATCTAGGTTTCCCTCATATACTGGAATGTCCATTTTTTCCCTAGCACTCATTCTTGCAACAACCCTAATCAGGCATTCATTTGCTACATCTTCTGCTGCAACTTCTTCTCCTTCATGTCCAACTTCATCTTCACTTTCAGATTCACTGACATCTCCAACACCGGCTCTGCGCCTCTGTTTTATTTCCATGTCCACAAATCTGGTGCATATGTTACGCATCTCTCTTTACATGGATGGATTTGGCACCTGCCTACCCCTTTCTCTTGGAATTCCCCTCTCCTCTGGTGGATCAGGTGTTTTCCTGTCTCTTCTTCTCAGTGGCATGGCTGTAAAATTCCTCCTTTCCCTGCTACAAAAAGAAAAGAAAATTCTTCTAGGCTCTGATACCAGAAATGATGTAGACACTCTATCAGCCCTCGAGTCAACATCCACTCATAGGATCGTTCTTTATCTCCTTTGAGCCGGATCGACAATTTTGATTCCTTACTGGAATCTTCTTCCTATTGATCCACAGGTCCTTTTGGAAGCTCCCCTGTGCGAACAACACTAGGTGCGAGCTCCACCTTCTCTGTGCGACCAAAACACTATGACCAAGGCCTAATCCAGAAGACACTTGTCGCAACTCACCACTTCACAAATCGAAGGGTTGAACTCTCATTCCCTTATCTCACGAATCCCTGAGACGCAAGAGGTCAACAGGGGGGTTGACTCCTTTCACTAGGTGATACGTGTCCACCTGCCTATCAATTGAGACCACCTTATGGTTCTGCCACGTGTCTCTCATGCCCAGCTTCATCACTTCACAAATTTCCTTCCCAAAACACTGCCTCCTTTGTATCCCAACACCCGAAGTGTCGAGATCCCGAACTCCTCGATACTCCTTATAACAACTCGAGATTTCGAGGCTTTAATGACAAAATTCTTGATCTCCTCTCCTCCAGACTGCCGAGGTGTCAAATTATAACTCATTATAAATGAGGGCCCCACAACAGAACTTCTCACCCTGTCGAGACTTTGCCTTTCGCGATCTCGCGAATCTTGATGCAAGGTTTTCGGCCCTTCAACTCGCGAATCCCCGAAGTGAAAATTCACGAGTGATCCAATGACCCTTGTTGAATTGGATCCTACAGTCCAATTTCTCCTGATCTTGCACTTGAAAATCCTCAAGTACTCTGGGGATAACTCCTGCACGCACTCCTTGCGACACTTCTTCAAATACTCCTAAGTATTTGAGCCCCTTGACCCTGCGTAACTCTGCGAAAACAATATTTCAACAGTTTCTCTTAGGTTGTAAATCTGAGACTTCACTCGACCTGCACACACCTTACACAGCTCCTGTGCTTAACTTTCACTTCCACAAGAATGAGAACAATGTTATCCCTCCTGAGCTTTCAGAGATAAAAACTCTGAACCCTTGTCAGCACACTCCTTGTGGACAAACTCCACTGCACTCCTTGCAGGAATTTTACTCACTCTCGTTGAGAAACAATTGAAACTCATTCCTTACTTTCTCTCTCAGATTTCAAACATTCAACAAGAAATCATTCATACATAGTGTAACAGTAAATGCATAACAGAAAGAGTAAAATAGCTATGAGCATAGCATTCAACATGCATACACAGAGAATATCATAACACCATAAGTTCTAAATCAAAGCTTCATGTATTAATTCAGGACTTTTGTACATAGGTGTTTTCAAATACAACTCTCTACTCTCTCTCTTAATATATGAATGTTATTCTTCTCATATATTACAACTATACAATGAGGGTGTCTATATACCGTTTCCCTCCTACTCTCTTAAACTGTCAAATCTAAGAATTTAAAGCTACCTACCTATATTAACTAGCATAAATGCCTCTACCTACTATAGATGTGAGCGAATCGCTCATGATCTATTTACAATCTACAAGTGCACCTCCACTTAATTATTTCATTTAATATCTGCACATTTATTTCAAAACATTTCAAAACACTTTTGACAGTGTGTTGAAATGCACTGGCGCTTGTCCCAGCTATCTTCCACCTTCGCATGTGCTTGATACTCGTGATGCTCCTACATCACATGGGAATATGGCCTAGAAAACATTAGGATGCTCAACCTGCTGGAGATTCCCCACTTTGGGAGGGGGAAAGAGGTGAACAACTAGCTCAAGCAGTTGATAGCGGTCCTCCATGGATGATTTCTCTGGATGGAACAACCTGTCTCTATAGACGTAGAGCTAATCATATCGATCACGGGACCTTCGTCAAGGAGTGAGAACCCCGCATAGTACCTTGAGGACGAAACTAAGGAGAAAGTGTTGGAGAAATAAATGAAGAGAAATTATGGGATAGAAAGGGGGCCGCATGGCATAATTATCAAAAGGATTAACAATGTCATGACACAGATGGACACTAAACTCATGGCTTGCAAAATTTTGCAAAACTTTCACAAGGAAGAAGTACCTACCAGGGTATTCTTCGCTGCAGTGTAGTATGCAAATGGAATTTCACTCAACTAGGCCCCTTACCTTCTCAACTTGTTCATGGAGAACTGCAAAGATGCATAGGACCTCGACACAGAGTTCCACTACTCATGGCTACTTATGTTGACCACATTGATGGGGTGGAGAGAACCCCCATATCCATACTTCTCTAGTTGGATAGGTCGATGTCATGCAACATGATACACATCATTGGGGAGAAGCTCCGACCCAAAGACAGAATCACAAACACGGGTACCTTCACTAGGTACTTCAGAAAGATACAGGAGAGTATAGACAAATCTTGGCGAATAACCCCATAGGTAGTCACGTAGTTCCAAGAAATCACCAAATTCAAGGTTTCCAGGAATAACATGTGGATCCAAGTGCACAAGGATCCAAGAAAGGAGTGGCTCCAATTGAGATACTACGTCACAAAGGAAGACATAGAAATGGCCATGAGAGATTGGCCCAATGACTGGAAAATCCTAGTATTACATCAAGAATTACCTAAGGGCATGGAGGTGGATGTAGGGTAGGCCAAGACACCTGTAGGAGATAAAGATGTGCCCAAAAATCTGAAACCAACACAAAAGTTGGCACAACAAAAGAATGGGGGCACAACAAAGAAGGATGTGTAGGTAGGAAATAAGGACACTGCCTCACAACAAAAAGAACAAGGAGCGGGGGCCATGGGAACATAGGGAACCCCTCAACATATACTACCCAAGAAGTAGGGCAACCTAAGCGACCAATTTCACAATTAGGAGGAGCATGCAAGAAGGAAAAGGCGCACAAAGAGTCGCCCGAGTACACAATCACAAAGTACAATGCTGAACTGGTGGATGAAAAGGTGCAAGACTATATCACAGAAGACTTTGAAGAATTAAAGCACCAAAAGGGGCAGATACAAGATGACCTAGCTGGAATAAGATAGGTCCTCGAGAAAATAAGGACCACGTATAGGTCTGAAAGGGGAAAAAAATCCTTCCCCAAGGGAGAAACAACAACGACGACAAGGACTACACCACAAATGGAACACATTGTTCACACAACTACGCAGACGAGTCAAACATTCATAATAACAAAGGACAGGATACAGATGGATGAAACCACAACACATAAACTACTAAAAGAGTTGGTGTAGGTTGACATGGTATTGGCTAAGATACCAACAAAGGTGTTGTATAGACTCCAAGTCAGCATCGCGCAGGAGGTGCAGTCACGCATAAGGATAGATGCAACAAAACTGCAGGAAACTAAAAGTAACAAGGAACAATTGGAGCTCGTGCTCAAAAAAGTAAATTTCAATACCAAAGAAGAGAAAGAGCACATAGATAAAATTGAAAAGGGGGTGACAATAGTCTACATCCACCTTTCGAACAACATGCAGGTCAAGAGTCCAAGTACAAAGGAAAAACTCATTCATATTTCCCAAACCATCGACCACTATAGGAAACAGATTAAGGAAGTGAAGGAAAATATGACACCGATGACTCCACCTGAGGTTAGGGAGTGGAGGAAAGTAGAAGTTACAGTCCAACTAGCAAAGTTGGAGAAACAAGTTAACACAACAACAAAATTGTTTGACAAAATAGTGCAACTTTGGATAGTGCTCGAGGAAGATGAGAAGGTACAATGGTGGGACCAGGAGGAAGAGAGGATAAATGAAGAAATCCAAGACATCAAGAAGAGGCAGAAGACAATCGGCATCATTAAGTGATTAAAAGGAACACATGAGATGAAGAGATTACAAGACAAACTAAAGATGGCGTAGGTGCACAAACACGAGAGACATGCACAAATGGAACCCCTCCAAGAGAAAGAAATAGAAATGATCGCAAAACTCGAGGAAAAGAAGAATAATATGGCACAGACACAGGTGGAATGCATAACCATGGTTCAGGAGGAAGTCATTGTGAAGAACTTAGAAGCGCTTAAACAAAAGGCCGAGGAGGTCCAAACACGAGGAAGGGGACTATAAGACAAGTTCCACATTATAGAATAGGCTATCAAGGGGGTGTGCATTTCCCAGGTGGCTCAGGACGAGCCACATATTAGTGTTGGGGGCCTGTTGGGCACAGAGCCATTTTGGAATAAAGACTAATTTTAGAGAATAAAGCACAAAGAAGGAAAAGACAACTGGAAGGAAAAGTAGCACGTGTAAGGTAAACGTGCATGCAGGGGAGGAAATCATGTGAGGCATGCATGCAAGAATACCTAACCATGCTAGGTTAGGGTTTTGGTAAGAATATGTAATGGTTGATAAGACAAAAAAATGTATAAATAGGCACCTAGGAGGTCTAGGTTGGGGGTTCAGAGTTGGATGTCATGTTGTTGGTCATTATTACTATGATGTTTGAATACTGGAGGACTATAATTCCGATCTATTTTTTGTAAGATGTTGAGATGAGGAGATAAAATAAGGTATATCTTGAGGGTTAGATCACAGGCTGAGGATCCTGGTGTGATATAGTCTGCCTTATTATAGATCTTGGCCTGTTTTGATGGAGAGTTATAAAGCGTGAGGCATTGCAGTTTTGGGAAACATAATAATAAAAGAAGAGAGCAGCCAAATCTTTGTGGACGTATCCCAAGAGGGGTGAACCATAGTAGATCATGTGTTATGTGATTGAATGTTGTGTATTTCCTTTGTAGTTAATGACTAGATGTTAGAAAAATGTATGTATGATTTAGTTAGATCTGTTATTTTACATGCATGAGTAAAAATGCCAGATTAATCAAGATAAGTTTAATGTTAGATTAAACAAATGAAGATAACAAAATTGAATCCCATATCCCCACTCATTCCTAGGAAGAAAGAACATGAGAGTTGCAACCACCCATAAGAACTATCTTGGGTGATACTGCACAGTGCATTTTGTGTGTTGTGTTGCCTTCTGGTTTACCATGAGGGCCTATAGTTTTAGGGGGATTTGTTGGAAACCATAGTAGATATGATCTCGGGTCAACCCAAGAATGGTGCAAGAGTGTAGGTAAACCAAAAATGCTATTAACAAACACATATGAAACACATCCAATGCCCCTCATCAGACATAAGGAACAAAAAATAGATGTGTTAAATATAACACATCGTTGCATCATTGTTAGGTGAGCATCGATATCTATATCGGAATGTTGTGATCTATAGTGCATCGGTTAAGGGTTAATGTTAAACCACACGATGCGCTTGGTTATATTAAATGCACCGAATCTCTATGTTAGTTTGAGAACCAAATTATTTTAACCGACGCTCTTTCTTTTCTTGACGCATCGTTAATGGGAACATTTTAACAAACACACCAGAATGATAATTTTTAAACTGTTTTTCTCGATACAACTTACTTAATCACCTCGTTGTGTTTCGTTTAAAATAACGCATCGATGCTTTGTTTCAATTTTGTATTCATTGATATTGTTGTGTTTGTATTATAACGCATCAATAACGGGGCATCCCATAAAACGAATTGACATGGTAAATTATTATTTATGTTTCTCATTGTATTGTAGTACACATCACCAAAGCGTTTTATTTATTTGATGCACCGTGGAAGATTTTTTTTTCAAAAACTTAGATGTGCATTTATATCAATTAGTGCACTTCCTATCATCTTAGTGACTCTTACCATAAAATGCACTAAACTGAAAATTTGTGAAAATTTTACCTGATGACGTGCTCTTTACATTTCCGATGCATTGCATGGATCTAGCCGCACCGATGGGTGAAATTTTTGTATATGAACTTACGTGGTGTGATGTGTAATATAAATGCACCAGTGATACCATGTTATTGTAGCACCAATGTTTTTTTATCGATGTGTGCTATTATTAGGATCACCAGTTGTAGGGAATCCACCAAAATGACACAACACAACAGTGCATTTGGTTAACATAAATGCACCACCAACCCATTTGTATGAAATGTGTTCATGATAGTGTGGCTTCTCTTATGGAAAATACCGATACACTATAGTTTCCAAACCACCAACTTGATGTTTATCGGTGAGCCATATAGTATAGCATACCAATGTGGTTTTTCTTAGTATGGGCACCACTCTGTTATATTGATTCATTGAAAATCAAGCAGTGTGATTTTTTACTAGGAAGACACTGAGGTGACCATGTTGTTGAAGAACCATCATTTTTTTTAATGGGGTGATTTGAATAGTAAAGAACTTACCACAATGTGTCAAAGGAAATTCCCCATAATGTCAAATTGCTCAATATATGTTCTGGTGCGGAGATGTTAATTGTTCTAGTGCATTTTTTAAACTAGTTGCACTTCTTAGTTATATTTCTTGTTTCATTTTTTAATAGTGTGCTTGGTGAAATGGAATGCACCAATGCATCGGAGTTAAAAAAGAACTGACACATTATTAACCAAGAGTTGTCCTGTATAATGCACTAGAATCAGGTCGTTTATGAGGAATCACCACTTAAGGTAAAACTTGGATGCACCAACGACGATGGTTACTGTGAAGTTATCACAACACACACTGTATCGGCGTGAGTCAAATCAAATCAATGCATTGCATGGAGAAGGAAAATAAAATTGAAAAAAAAAACCAAATTTCAAGCTATATTCAAATATTTAACTCATGAAAATGGAAATGGGAAGGTAATAAACAAATCACCTAGATTTTTATGTCCCAAGGAGGCATGGTTCCATCATTGAGAGGAAATGAAAATTTGTGGTAAATTCCAAAAAATGAAAATGTGTGGAATATCAACCGATGAAGCTATCCAAATCACGAAGAAGCACTGACAATAAGGTGTCTGTGAAAATAGAGTAATAACTAGTGCTTGCTTGAGAGATTGGAAGCATTGGATGAGGTGTCATAAAGAAAATCGATTTGGTAATTTATTTTTTATTTACCCTTACCATGGTCCACCATTAGACATTTTTCACACACTGGTACATAAGATTCAATAGTAATGGTGTGATTTGATCGGTGGTTGTTATTTTTTAAAACTTATGAGGGTGCATTTGAACATCTACGCTGCAACGAATTCTGTTTTAGTTGATTACATGGGAGAATGTACCATATAGGTGCACCAACAAAATTTGTTCAAAAAATAATTCCAGTTGATTGTGTCTGCTGACAACCTCCACTATTAAAAATAACAGTGTGTTTGATCATTTTAGTACCGATGTAGTATTTTTATATGAGCATTGGGGCTTATAGTACTGAAAGGCACACCAATAAAAAACCTTTACAAACACTTTTGACCGCTTACATATGCTAGAAACCTATGCTATGAACAATAACAATGTTTTTTATTATTTAGCATGGGTGCAGTACTTTTAGATGTGCATCAGTTCATATAGGACTGAATGTTACACTAAAAAAACAAACTCTGCAAAAACCTTTGGCCACCCACCTCCGCTATAAACAACTAAGACATACTATTTTCATTGAGGTTCTATAAAAACCTCTACAAGAAGGTGTTCTCTTTACAGTGACATGTTTAGATCATAATTTCAAAATATTTTTTACTATACCAACCTTCCTAACCTTTTAACTTATCAAAGTTATGGTAATTTAACAATGCTTCTCTTAAATCTTTGCGAGCGCATAAATAAAATTCTAAATAAAACCAATTAATTCCTTATTTTTCTTAAAGTACAATAATCCAAATTTGGTCTTACCGGATGTTAACCATAATCATCATCAATTATTGGTTCATAAGTACCTGTATCAGTCGAAAATGACGAGTATATAGTTTTCTAACTCTTAAATTTTACGGGAGAACAAATTTACTCCACATTAATGTTGGTAGTTTCCTCTCCACAACCACACATAAATTATGTTTAAAATAAGTAAAAACATTCAAATCGAATAAAAAAGTTTAACTCTACCAACCATACATTCATTCCACTACTCTCACAAAGTAAAGAATTTAATAAATATCAAACTATTAGATTACTATTTAATAATTAAATGACCAATTGTAAGTGGGTCAACCATAATTGTAATTGTTACTAATTCTCTATCTACATATGGAAATTTTGGTACTTTATATCAAGTGATATAATAAGTTAAATGAAGTTTATATTACTAAGTATCTTTTCATTAGAACTTTAGATATACTTAATATATTTTTTCAATAACATATTTGGTTAGCCTAGCCTAGCCTCCTAAGTAAGGTCAACCACAGTCCATGATATTCCTGTCTTATGGAAATCCAAAATAATACCATGATATACTCGTGGATATAATAAACTTCAAGATTCTCATTTCTCTTTAATATTTTATGTAAATATAGTTGCACAATGATATGGGTCGATAGTTATCAAATGTAGTGGGAGTATCTTTTTTGGGATGTTTGAAATGAAAGTTGAGTTGAACATGCTAAGAATTCTTCCTTTTGGACTTGATTCTTGTACCACCCTCACTATCTCAACTTTTATTATATCATGGAAACTCAATAAAAACTCTAGTTTCCATTCACCAAGTTTCAACATTGTATCTTCTTTTTAATATTTTAGCACTTCTAACACCCATGGGTCAAGCACATGGGTCATTAAATAATTTTTTTGTCATATGTAATCATTATTTTGAAATAAGGATTCAAGGTTAGAAAATCCCCAATATTGGTATATGTGGTTTCCTTGTAGACATCCTTGTAAGCAGAATCCCATTCTTTCTTTTTGAAGTTGCTTCATTTAACACCAGTTTTTTTTTATTGATGACAATGCATGAGGTACATTGTTTTTATATTCATATTGATGAATATAAATTCATGTTCTCATCACCATCCTTCAACCACATGGCTCTACTCTTAGTACCATTTTTTCTTTTCCCACATAAATAGCATGTCCCTTTCATCTTCAATCCTTTTATTTTCTATAAGTGCTTCCTTCAGCAATTTCATCAATTTATAAATATCTAGATTTTCTTCTAAGATATGTGATATATCTCACAACATTTGTATCTTCAATGTTTATTCCAACCATATAGGATTGAATTTCAAGGGGATTGGTGGTTTGGATCCATCTTTCTTCATCTCGAGCAATTTTGGAATCCTCCCCTCTTCAACTCAAAAGAAAAAACAATGTGTTATAAACAATTATTATGTAATATTAATCATAATATACATTTATGTTATAATAATAGTAATGATAAGTCATCAATTTTCTCAAGAATATGAATTTTCAATCCAAAACTTCATTTTAATTCAATCATTCTTCTAATGTTTAATTAATATTGGGAGTATATATATAAATATACTCCTAATATTAAATAAATATTTTTTCTTTGTATATTATAACATATATTTGTACTTTCTACATCTTACTGTGAAGGAGATGTGTAATTACTTTTGTGCTCAAAATGGCGCGACACGTGGTATTTAAAAATATATTAGTAACAAAAAAATATTTCGATGTTTACAATAAACAAATTATTTTAATGTCCACCTTAAAGTAAAAAATATATTATTACGACAAGAGGTGCCTTCTACAACCATGCATGAGGGAGATGTGTAATTCTTTCCACACTCAACATGGAGTTAGATAGGTGACATTTAAAAGAAATATTAATGAAAAAAAAGAATTCAATGTTTGGTCGTAAAAACTATTTCAATGTCCACCTTAAGACAATAAGATTCCTTAGATTGCTTGAAACTACAGTCCAAACCACCTATAACTCAAAGAGAAGTGGTATAAATATGCCAATTATTTGGATAAATCACTAGGGAACAAAGGAATAGGATGCTCTAAATGATAACAATAACACTAAAAATATTGTTATACCTAAATTTAAGGAGAAATTGTAGTGTGATAAAGAACTATAAAATAAAATAAAATTAAGATACTATCAAGAGGTGATCAACCTTAATCTACAAGATAAAAAACATCTCTCTATTTTGAATGTCCTTTGTACACCCACATTAAATGCCAATTTAAAGTATTTGTTACAATACCAACCTTCCTAACCTTTTAACTCATCAAAATTATGGTTATTTAGGAATGCTTCTCTTAAATCTTTTGGAGAAAATAACATTCTAAAGAAAACCAAGTAATTCGTTACCTGTCTTAAGGGGTTTGATAGACCAAATTTGGTATTAGTGGACATTAACCATCATCATCATCATTTCAATATCCACCTTTATATATATAATTGAAAGTAAAAAAATCTTACGCTTAAAACATTTCAATGGTATGTTGCTCAATATAAGGGAGATGTTTAATTCCTTTGATGTTGAACATGGTCTCTCATGATGCATTAGTGGCAATGAAAACATGGAAAAACAACAATCTATTAACTTGGAGGGATTATTCATTGTACTTTTACAATGAATTTGGATATGGTGTAAAAAAATGAAATGTAGGAAATTGAATTAGCTTTCTGATAGAAATTGTGAATAACTATGTGAAATTTGATTTTTTATAACAATTGTACGTTATTTTTCAAGAAAAATATAATGTACATGTCTCCATTAGTGCAGGTGTTGAGTACCTTAACAATGGAATTTCCTTAAAACGTTTTGTATAATTGTATAGAACCCATTGTTCTAATGCGGTTTATGTTTTCAAAATTTATAATTATATTAATTTTATATTTTTTTTTTTAAATTGTGAAAATCAATATATCCTTGAAATTACAATGCCTTTAGTTAGTGCAGGCTACGAGGGTCTTAACATTATGAAACCATTTTTTTTAGATTGTAGATCTTATTCTGGAAGCATGAAACTAGATAGATATGAAATATATATTTAATATTTATAAATTTATTATTGTTGTCTTATTTAATGTACAAGAATGTATATTAAATACACATAAATGAGTAGAGTCACATATTTTTGTCTAAAAAGATGCGACTTTATATTAAAAGTGTAATTATTTCATTAATGATTTAATTAATAATTAATGAAATTGTAATATACATACGGTATATTACAAGTCATCCCTCCTTAAAAAGATTCGTCCTAGAAGCATAGGCAAACATGAATGATTAGATCTAAAGAGTTAACCGTAGCTATATTTATCTCTTTTGGAAAAAGAAAGCTCCTTACGAACCTTATGGGGATGTCTAATAGGATTACGATCCCTTCACCAATGTTCACATTCCAGTTTGTGTTCATGTTCCCTTTCCCTTTCATGTGTTGTTGAAATTGAGATATAACCATTTCATTTGTGATTATGCTCTTCATGGAGACCATTATTCCTTGAAGTAGATTTTATTTTTCCATCAACTAGCTTCAATGATGGTGGGTTACTTTGGAGGGTTGGATCCTCACCTCCACATGACCAACCATCAACATTGTCTTCAAGCTCTTGTATAAATGAATTTTCAAATGATGATTCCCCACTTTTATCATCTGTCAATGCTCTATTATCAATAATAGGTATGTCCATTTCCATCATGTTTGTTGTTGGTTTGATTGCAATAAAGGTATGATATTGATCAGTCTCGAATAAAAAGTTCCCTTGGGTTTTCTATTTTAGTGAACATGTTTTCTTTTGGGGTGATCATGAAATCTGCCTTTGGAGTGATAGGTTCTTCTTCACTATCACTAAAAAATGATACCTTGGGACTATCCTTCTTGGGAGTTTATCTACGTGAATATATGCAGATCCTTGACATTTGAGTGACATTCCTTGGAGTAAACAACAATGTTGTCCTTACTTGAATAGGTTTTTCATTAACTAGAAAAGTAGATATTCCATACTGAATGGAAGGAGATCCCACACTTCGGCCCATAGACATGTGAGGCAGCATACCCAATATGTTAGAGTTGGACATGGAATATTTAGTTTGAGTGGGGAATAAGAAGGTTGCATGAGGATAGTTACTTCTAGATTGAATCTAATTTAAATCACATGATGTGGATGTATGTTCCTTTACATTTCTCCACTGATGTGTAAGTATTCCATGATGAAAGGGTGAAAGACTAGAATTTTCAAATCTGGTGTGTTGCTCGTCTAATGGCGTCAACATTCTTTCAAGGGGGATGACCTCCTCTCACCGTGATTTAAGGAAAATATATGAAGAGTCTGCTATTTTTTTCATGACATTTGTGTACCCCACTTCTTCCAAGAATAGCTAGAAAACCAATGATTCCTTTGTAAGATCTAGATCTATGCTTAAATTTAGAACTAAACTTAGATAAAGGTGGCAGTCCATGTTATAAAATGATTTCATTTTTGCACAAAAAATACATGCCATGATAAACGTTGAAGAGTGAGGGTTGCAACGCAGGATGCTAGCAATCCAAAATATAAAATCTCAAGGAAAATCAATATCCTTCAAACTGATGGGATCCATAATACTTCCCACTTCTCTAGAAACTTCCTTGGAATAATCACATGAAGAGAGGTGGTGCTGGAAGAAAGAATGAAACTTCCCATCTACTACCTGCAACAAGTATTTATATCCTCCAATCGAAGGAAACACCTCCCCATTTTATGGACAGTGTTGGAAATAAAGAAGGAGGAGATTAAGTCTCTTCCACAAGCCCTTGTAGTATCATTTTGTCTTGGCACAAAAATTAGTTGTGAACTTGGAGTTCCTAACTCTGTCACTCCCATATTTGATTGTGAATAGATCATAATCGAATTCCTCACTCTTGTCATTATCCACCTCAACTCTCATGATTGAATTGTTCCATTGACAAAAAATATTTATATTTCTCTCCTTGGAGAATTTAGGGTTTCTGCAACTGATTTTGTAGAGTTCTCTTTGTTTGGATCAAGGGGAAATTATATAATTGGAGTGTGGAGTGTACAAATCTTGTACATTGTGAAGGGAACATGGTGCAGCGACACATCTAGGGGCTCCCATGGAGCTAGCAATTTTTTCATGTCCTCTATTAATTTCCATTAATGCTTTGGGGGTTTTGTTTGATAGTGGGTTCACTGACCTGTTAGAATCGACACAAATGTTTCTAGAATTTGTTGACGAATGATTTTCCAAGGGGAGGATAAACCCTTGAATAATCTCTCAGGACTAGTGGATGGATTCGTTTAGACAGATGAGGGCTTTATCCACATTGATCGGATTTGGAAACTCCATGTAGGCATACCCTTGTGGGTTCCCAAACATTTTTGTAGAAATGGTAAGTTTCATTATTCCATGGCACTCAAAATGTGTCTTCAATTCCTCTATTGTGCACCAGTAGTTCATGTTATCCACATAAACTGAGTACCCATTGAATTCTTCTCATTGTCCTCCCATTATCGCTCCTCTTTATTTAATAGGCATCACCTCCTCTTGGATGTTGTATTTTGTCACATGTTTTCCTTCAATTTATTCAACATTCACATGGGTGAATTCTTTCTCATTTTGTTTGGCCATAGGAAGGGATTTATTTTGAATACATTATTCAACTTTCCTTGTCTAAGTGGGAAAAGTAGGTGAACTTTGTGTGTGCTCCTCATATTTAAAACCTCCTTGGATTTTCCTATTTGTATTGTCTCGATAAATTTCAAAATCACCTTGATCAGCTTGTCATTGAAATAAATGGTCTTCAACTTGTTGATCCTCTTTTAGTTGAGTACAAGCATGAGGCTCGTTTTCCTTTTCTCCATCTTCATCTTCCTCCTCTAGCATTCTTCTCCTTAAAATATCCTTTTCTATCTTACATTGCACGATATTTCCTTCATTTGCAAACAAAATGTGAGCGTGTTCCAATTCAATAGACTTGTGACCAGGAGCCTTAATGTTGTGTTGTAAGAGGGATGGAGGAATTTGTAGATTTTAACTTTGTACAATTATTTAATGCAAACGTATTTTCAGTAAAAGAATAGAAAAGATACAATGGAAAATACACACATTACACAGATATTTTTCCCCTAGAAACCCAAACTGTGAAAATAAACATATTCTATTTCATTCACTGATGCAGGAGAATCACTCCACATCATTAAGTGCTAGCCAACCAACACACCCAGCACATGTTCAATGGAGAGGAGTGGCGCAGCCCTCTCCCTTCAAATTTCAAATTTAAATTAAATATATTAATTGTTGTAAGGCTGGTAAAGCCCAAGCCATGCCTTCAAGCATGTTGTAGTTGATGTCACCTTTAATGGCTGATAGCATGGGGATCTAAATCCAATTCAGATTAGATGGCCCATTCAATGTAATTCATTGTAATTAATGAGAGTTGGTGAGGATGGAGGGAAGCACTCGAGGAGCCCCCTTTTGTAAAAATATCCTTTGTATCTATAGGCATTAGTCAGTAGAGAAGATATAGAAGTAGAGAATAAATAGAGAGAGAGAGAGAGTCGAGACTATGTTACAGTCTGAGCTCGAACACATTGTAATCAAACTTTGATGTTAATACAAAGCAGTTTTTCCTGCATATATGTGTTTCTATGTATTTATGTGTCTTTCATGAAAGTCATCTGTGTGTGTTATGATATGTTGTAGATGTATGAGTAGATTTTCATTTGCAAGGATAGAAATAATTTACCATCTCTGAGTTCTTTTATTTCACGTTTGGTTCTTTGAGGCTTCATGCAAGAGGTTGCATGAAAAAACACTACAGGTTCTATAAACCAGTGCATAGAGTGCACTTTTGAATTATGTGGAATTTGGAAAGAGTTGTGCCAAGAGGGAGCACCAAAGGAGGTCAGTGACTCAGGGAGAAGCCTCAAGGTTGTTGAACACCTTGGAGGTAAGACTGTGCAGAGGAAGGCACAGAGGAAACAGAATCATTGAGGGTTCTGTGGAAGCTCTACAAGGAGGGCATTGAGAAAGTGCATAGAGTGCATAGAAGAAATCTATTTCTGAGTTTTGAGAAGAAGGAGAAGTGTCACAGGAAATACGCTCACAGAGGTGTTGAATACTCTACAGACTCAGCAAGGTTTTCTTGAGTAGAATTCGCCAGGAGGGAACTTCTTAACCCTTTGTTCAAAGGAGGAAGACAGAGTTACTGAAGACTCTGCATTGGAGGAACAGTGCTTTGGAGCATAAGGTTCACAAAAGATCGAAAGGAATAAGAGTGCCTTTACATGCAATATTCCAATAGGAAGGAGCAAGAGAGGCTGAGACACTTTGAGGCCAGAGCCACAGATTTGAGCAGAGAAGATAGCACCATTTCGTGCAAAAGTCCTACAAGAGGTTGCAGAGATTGAAGAAATCCTCTAAGGATTCAAAGTAGCAAAACTCAGAAGGGATAGAACCTCTTTGAATTGATCAAAGGGATACAGAGAGAGAAATTGTTTCATAGAAGGAGGATGCCAAGTCATTGGCCATAATTCCTTGAGAAGAAGAGGCAGACGGTCAGAGTTCTCCGTGGAGAACTCGCAAAATCGTGAGGACCGTAGGATTTCCAAAAGTTGCAAGGTGGTTAGTGGATGGAGAAATCCATCACCTTAGGATCCAAGATCAACATGAGCCATTGATCGTGCCTTTCATAAGTTGTTGGATCATTTCATGAATTTGGGAATCATGAGTTTGGAGTGCATGCCAAATTCTTGGTTTCTCCAAGTCCTGAATCGTGAAAGAGATTAACAAGGGTAGAATAAGACGGTGGAGCGCTTCCAGGAAGAAGTGCCATAATCCCATGAGTCATCGGATCCAACCAACTAGCGAGGAAGTTAGGGCTGAAGAGATTTCACTAGTGTAAGCTTAGGAGAGATCTGGATAGTTGGTTTGCAGACAGATCTAGGTCGTTGGCTTGAGTCATTAAGGATTCGGGGTTCAAAAAATGGGAGATATCAAGAATTGGAGTCGAGAGTCACGAAATCCCGGTTCGTGAAAATCCGAAAAGATCTGGACCGTCGGGTCAGGGGAGGCTCATAGCCGTTGATCTCCTTTTGGAGTGTAACTTCAGAAATTTTGGAAATTCTGAGGACAAGGAGCTGGGCACTTTGCATTGAAAACCCCAAAGTCGTGAAACACAATGTGTCTTTGGAGTAGGGCTGTGGTCATGGAGGAAGAAGTAACATGGACCAAGATTTGGGTAGGGGCTAATCACCATTGAGCCCATTTCAGCATTCGGGGATTGAAGAGTCAATATACTCGACATCATGATTCGTGAAGTTGCGAATTGAGGAAGGTGCCCATCTGGCTTAGCTCGAGATCATAGCGGCGTGGTCGCTTGGAGGAGGTGAATTTCGCACCCTGTGCTTGTTCACACAGGTGGGATTTTCGAAGGACTTGTGGATCATTTGTCTTCCAGCGAGAACCACTAAGCTATTCTAGCTTAACACAGTTGTGGAGGTCGATCTTGCATGGATCTCGGCCTGAGGGTCGAGGGTTTGTGTCATTCACCATCATACATTGTTTACAATACAAAATACATATAGGATCCAGTGGCATCCAAAAACCTAACCCAATGACCTGTATTAGTCAACAACCATAATTCCTTAACCAGAAATAGAAAACCATTGGAAACATTCATGTGTTGAAAAACCACCCAATAATGGACACAAAAATTGAGGCGACACAAAAAATGAGGCAAAAATGTGACACATTTCCCGAGGTAAAACAATTCCATGCAAAGAATATAACACATAACAAAAATTCTCCCACTTGTTGTTTTGTTTTCATATAGGGGGTTATAGTGTTACATAATCAACAATATAGGGTAGCAATACCCATAGATCCTCTACACCAACAGAGTTTCCCAATGCTCATAGATTTTGTTAATGAATTTGCAACATTCTTCAAAGTGTCCACCTTCATCAACAACACTTTCTTTTCTTCAACCATGTCTCTCACAAAGTGATATTGAACATCAATATGCTTTTTTTTTAATGATAATCCAAGTTCTTTGGAAGAAAAATCACACTTTGATAGTCACAATCTATCCTTACATATTGTTGTACCAACCCAATACCTGAACACAATCTTTGTAACCATACGGCTTCCTTGCTTGCATGAGTGGGAGCCATGTATTTAGCTTCTGTAGTTGAAAGTGCCACTACATATTATATTTTTCTCATCCAACTGATTACTCCTCCAAATAGGTTAAAAACATACCCTCTTGTAGATATCCTACGATCCATATGTCCATCCCATTATGCATCCACAAAGCCATGTATATCCAACACTCTGTCTAATACTAGTCTTCCTTGGTAGCACAATACATAGCTACCAGTGCCACACAAATACCTAAAACCTCTCTTTACTATTGTCCAATGCTCCTTCCCTATTTGGACATATACTTGCTTAAAACTCCCATTGCATGTGTAATGTACGGTCTAGTATAGGCCATTCCATACATAAAAATACCAACTGCACTCGCATATGGAACATGAGACATGTCCCCCTCCTCTTCTTATTTCTTGGGACATTGATCCACAAATAAATTTACACCTATAGGAATAGAGATCCTGATTGGTTTACATTCCTGCATATTCAACCTCTGCAATATTGTGTCCACATATTTTCTCTTATTTAACTAGAGTTTCATGTTTTTCCCATCTCTTTTAATTTCCATGCCTAAATTGAAATTTGCAACACCAAGATCCTTCATGTCAAATTTAGAGGACAATTGAGTTTTCACATCATGGATAATCTCCTTGTTGTTTCCTATTAGCAACATGTCATCCACATACAAGACTAAATAAATCAAATGATAACCAATTAATTTAAAATACACACAGTGATCCTCTTTTCTTCTTGTGAAGCAAGGTCCCAACATATAAGTATGAAATTTTTGATACTGCATCCTTGGTGATTGTTTTAAACCATACAGGGACTTTTTCAGCTTGCATACCAACTCCTTCTTTCCCTTCACAACAAAACCTTATGGATGCTTCATATATATTTCTTCTTCTAGATCCCCATGGAGGAATGTTTTCTTCACATCCATCTACTCTACTTCAAAATCAAACACAACAACAACAGACAAAAAAAATCTAATATAATTTAGCTTGGCAACAGGAGAAAAAATCTCACCAAAATCAATTCCCTGAACCTGTGAATAACCCTTTGCTACTAACTGAGATTTGTATTTCTCCACTTTTCCTTCTGCATCCAGCTTCTTTTTAATTACCCATTTTCTGCCAATGGGATTTCTTCTTGTCGAGAACTCCACTAGATCCCAAGCCTCGTTTTTATCCAAGGTTGTCATTTCTTCATCCATGGCCTTTTTTTAGAGTTTTCCATCCTATGAATCCACTGCCTCCCTAATAGTTCTATGATCATCATCAACAATAAACAAAGAAAAATTTGAACGAAAATCAGATGGAGTATACCTTTATGATTTCCTTCTTTCTCGAACCGATCTCCTCAATACTGGAGTATGAGGATCTTCATATTCTTATTCATGTTCTTCTATAGAATCTCATTCATCATCCTTTAAATCAAACTTTAATTTCTCTAGTTCTTCCTTGGTAGCACATCCGGTTTGACAACATATTTTATTTCTCTAAATACCATATCTCAGCTATACACAACCTTCTTATTTTTTGGGTTCCAAAGATTATAACCTTTAACACCATATTTATACCAAATAAAGATACACTTTTCAACCTTATTATCTACCTTACTCTTATTTTCCTTTGGAACATAAACATAGGCCTCAAAGCCAAATACCTTGAGATGTGTCAGGGAAGGTTTCTTACCAGTACATACATCTTGTGGAGTCTTTTCATCCAATGATAAAAAGGGTGATCTATTGACCAGGTAACATGCAATACCCACTTCCTCTGCCCAACATTATTTCCCTAACTCGGCACCACTGAGCATGCATCTTTCTTTTTCCATCAACGTCATGTTCATCCTTTCTGCAACTCCATTTTGTTGAGGTGTATATGGAGTAGTCTTTTTCCTTTCTATACTGCACTTCTTACAAAATTCTTCAAATTGATTCCCACAGAGCTCTCCACCTTATCTATCCTCAACACCTTAATTATTTTCTCAGTTTGATTCTCAACAAGAGCCTTAAACTCTTTAAACCTATCAAAGACTTCATATTTCTTCTTGAGGAAATATATCCAAGTATTCCTTGAGAAGCCATCTATAAATGAGACATAGTACACATATTTTCCCAATGATGAAACCAACATAGGTCCAAACACATCACTGTGAACTAGCTATAAAATTCCTTCTGCCCTCGTTGCACTAAAGGGGAATCTTACCCAATTCTGCTTCCCATATATGCAATGTTCAAAGAAATCAAAATCTAGAGAGTGGTTATACATACCTTCAACCATACCTTTACCATGTAGTAGTCGAACACCCTTCTCTCTGATATGCCCCAGTATTTGATGCCACAACATAACCTTTTCTCCAGAGACTGTAGGAGTTCTTTCTTCTTCAAATCCAATATCAGGAACAATTGAACTATTAAACCCATCACTAATAGTGCTTCCCTGAAGCTTATACATAGTTCCAAACCGAACTCCCTTCAACAACACCATTGCTCCTTGAACCATCATGCAAGTTTCCTTTTCAAATATTGTTTTTACCGGCCTTGCATCATCATTTTTTATTACATAAATCAAATTTATGGCCAATCCCGGGATTGCAGAACACTGGGTAGTTTTATAATCCTTCCATCTATGAGCCTCAACTTGAATTTTCCTCATCCTATGATTCTGGTTGTCGAGTCATCACCTAGGAAAACATTACCTCCATCATACCTTTCATATTCACAGAACCACTCATTGTGGGGAGTCATATGAAAATATGTGCCTGATTCAACCAACCATACCTCATGATATGCATGTGTGCTTGAAGAAGTCAAGTACATATCCCCTCCTTCTTCCTTGGAGGTATTTTCTTCTATAGAAGGATCTTCTTTTTCTCAACTTTGTATCTACACTACTTCTTATAGTTCCCTTCTTTTCCACATATCTATCATACATTTACAAACTTTCCAGGAGATTTAGATGGCCACAACCAGACTACCTGTGAGTATGGTAATGAGAACAGTAAACTGATACACTTATCTTCATATGAAATCTTAATATCAACAGATACTAACTGACTTACCACAGTATTGAAGGAAATCAAATGCTCTTCCACTGAGTCTCCATCTCTCATCCCCAGGTTATACAAATTATTTCTCAGAAATAATTTATTTACTAGGGACTTAAAATGATACAACTTCCCCAACTTATCCCATAAATCCTTAGATGTATCTTCCTTTGACACATTTAGTAATATTGAATCTGAGAGACACAGTCGGATTGTTCTCTTCGCCTTTCGATCCAAATTTTTCCAGTCATCTGTTGAAGTTCCTGTAGGTGTAGTACCTGGATCCACTACGATCCAATGATCTTTTTTCACCAACAGATTTTCCATCTTGAGCTTCCACAGCTAAAAAAAATTCCCATTAAACTTCTCGATCTCCATTTTCAAACTTCTTGCCATTTCTCTTCACATGAAAAATAAATATCGTAGATCTCCCACTGTAACAAGGCTTATCATAGTCCCAAGACAAAACCTTGACCACAAAGGTATCCCCCTGAAGTCAATAATTCCTCTGATACCAAATGTAGATTTTAACCTTGTATAATTATTTACTGTAAATAGATTTTCAGTAAAAGAACAAAAAATATACAATGGAAAATACACACATTACACAAATATTTTTCCCTTAGACACCCAAACCAGTAAAACCAACATATTATATATTCATTCACCATCATACATTGTTTACAATAAAATATACATATAGGAGCCAACGACATCAAAAACCCTAACCCAATGACCTGGATTAGCCAACAACCCTAATTCCTTAACTGGAAATAGAAAATCATCAACAAAAACCATGTGTTGAAAAACCACCCAATAATGGATTTGAAAATCGAGGTGACACAAAAAACAAGGAAAAAATGCGACATATTTTCTGTGGATTTGTCGACGGACACTAGAGCTAGTCGTGCAAAGAATATAACACATACCCAACAAAATTATCTTAGTGACCTCAAGATCTCTCTTGATGATGGAAGGATTCTTCTGGTGTTTTTTCTTGAAGCAGTATTTTGTTTTGTCGGAAACCCTTCTCTTTTAAGTATGCTAAGACTACCTTCTATAATTGTTTTTCTATTATTTCATTCACAGAATTCTTCATTTCTTTGAGAGTATCACTCATATTCTCCATAATGTTTTTCATGTTTTTAATTATGGAATTTATGGTTTCCATACTTAGGCATGTGACATCAATTTGATGATAGATTTTTTTCTCTGATACCACTTGGAAGCATGAAAATGGATATATATAAAATATTTATTTAAGATTTAATATTTTTTATTTGACGTCTTATTCAATGTACAACAATGTGTGTTAAATACACATAAATGAGTAGAGTCACATATTTTTATCTAAAAAGACATGACTTACATTAAAAGTATAATAATTAAATTGATGATTTAATTAGTAATTAATGACATTGTAATTTACATATGGTATATTACACATTCTCTTCTAGTGTGGCATTATATAACTTATTTTTAAAAAAATTAAGATGATAAAAAGTTATAGAAAAAATAAAAGAGGTGATTATGATATATGTCGAGACAAAAACAAAGTAAAAATAGTAAACATTTTTTTTTAAAATTATATATTTGGAATCTGCATAGCCAACTCTATTTATCTTTGTAGTTTCATTGACAATGGATTTGTGTATCCTACATAAAAATAATGTAAAAAATAGAAATAGAGAGAGGTATTCATAAAAGTGGAGGTTTTTATGTATTTTTAGAGAAAACCACTAGGTTTATCATTCCAAAACTAAATCTGAGGAAACCAACTCATTCTTAGAGAGAGTGCACATTCCTAAATCATGCATGTGTTATTAGGAGTAGGAACATGCATGCCTTCCTATTAACACAAAATAACTCTCTCTCTCTCTCTCTTTCTCTCTGACCTCTCTCTCTCTCTCTCTCTCTCTCTCTCTCTCTCTCTCTCTCCC
>JZKD02S1672716.1:1384741-1396532 GCA_000966675.3 Picea glauca
GGAAAATGGATGAAAAACTCAGAAAAATAATGCCTATCACAACTTACTCCATACAATATGCACCAACAAATAACGCTTTGAGTAACTTAGATCGGGATTTAAGAAATAAAGTGGGTAGGTGGAAGACTTAATGAGAAAAATGTAATATCCCTACCATCTACATCATGTAGTATTGACAGACATATGAAGAAAAACCTCTGAAACAAGAACTTCTCATAATCAAAGAGAAAACTTTGATATAACTATAAACAACATCACAATAGATCATCCATTGCAACAAAGATACAATTAATCCAATTGAATCATTCAATGTACTATAATTAGAATTAGATAGAAACAAGATTATAAGGAATAGGATTGGTTTCTATTATCCAAAGTGTGTTAAGTCTGGTACGTACAAAATGAGATACTCTCTACTACATTGACAATATCAAAAATATGATTTCTCTCTCAAACCATTCAAGCCCTCCTTCAGTATTACAATGTTTATCTTATATCATAAAATGTCATTGACATCTTTACAAATTTTAATAACAACTCTTGCATAGGATTCCTATTCCTAAAGGTGGTGTGACTACAACTATACAAGAGAAATAAAACATAATGCTAAATTTTAGGCTAATGTTGTCAATGTTTGTAACATATTCATAAAGACCGATCAGGTGTCCCTTTGATTTCATTTTCCTTTGGAAGGTGGTATCCCATATTGAAAATGATCCTCATACAACTGACATGCATCCATATTAACACCTAGCAGTTGTTCCTCCCTCCAAAAACTCCAAAACATGAGTTCACAGCGACAATTTGCAGCGCCTGTCTGTATTAGCTAGTTCGCAGCACCATACACTGTGAACTCTCCATTAGTGGCTTACTAAAAGGCCTCTTAGACATAACCTTGTCTGTCGCAATGGGTGAAGGAAACACAATATTTATTCCTCCCAGACCTATGGATTTACTTGAAGGAAAATCCAAAGGAGTGGAATATGTCATGGGTGAAGCTTCCATGTGTGAAGGTTGTGAAGGCCCTCCTAATTTTTTTTCATTTATGGCTTTGTCAGCTTTACCATTCATAATACCCCTTTTCCTCTTATTGACCTATGAAAACACAATCATCTTCATAGGAGTACGACTTTGTATATTGGAGTGTGGAGTGGGGGAAATATTTAGCTGAAACTGTGATGAAGTGAGGAATGTTTCCCAACCAGTGTTTTTATTCCTCAACTCTTCCATCACCAACATCTTAATTAGGCTAGAATGGAAGACACTGGTGTCTACTTGTTTCGATTTAGCTTGAAACATGTCATAAATTTTTCCAAAAATTCTAACTAGGTAGAATGGGAGGTTCATAGATTCTTTTCCTATGAAGTGTAGCAGCAGCCTTATGTGGTATTGGTATACAATGTTAAATATCCCCTCACAGGTGAAATACCTCTGGATAACCTTCATCATTTTATCAAAACCTTTAAGCATATGATTTCTAGGGGCCCCTTTGGACAAGTTGTCCTACTGATACTCTGGTTTAATAAATTCCTCGGAGAAAGAATCATTTAATGTCAGAGCCTTGAACCATTTTTCGCCATTGTTGGGTATCTTTGTTGCAACAGAGATGGAATTTTCTGAAACTTCAAATTCTAGTCTCCCCACCTTGGTTTTATTTCCATAAAAATTTAGTGCAAACTCTATGGCCACCTCTGGATGGCCCCTCTGCATATTTTGAAATAAATTGATGCAACCTACTCTTTGAAAGGGTTCTCTGATCAAAGGCTCAGAATCAAGCAGTTGCATGTCATAGGGCTTTGTCCTTACAATTTCACCTCCCTTATGAGTCTTCATGTGTTGTTGATTGTCCATAACTATTGTTGAAGTATGTATTTTTTGTGATTGTTAATGGTAGTTTTTGGTCCTGGGTTTGATGCTAGTGTCTTTGAATTTTCACAGGGGTGTCTGCAATATTTCCAACCTCCAATGTTCCTCTTCAACCAATTCACAATGCCAGTTCACAACACTTGTCTACTAGTTAACAACACCTATTTTAAACAAGAATTTCATATTTTGCGGAGACTTTTAGGAGATCCAATGACATGATGATTCCTGAAAATTGGTTAAACAATAGGCTTTGAAAACTATAAAATCCTTTTTACATGATCCATAAATGAAATGATGGTAAATGAATGCATGGGAGTACTTTGAGTACTCTACTAACTCTCCTAGTGAGTTGGTAGTGCATAGATCAAATTTGATTTGACAACTAAACAGATAGAAGGTGACAAAGGATACTTTGTGTATAATCTTATAGCTATGACTTGGAAGGGTAATGATGTAAAAATCAATGGTGTGACTCATGGTGATTTTGATTTCCTTTGTCATGATGTTTAATGAAATGACCTAAAGACTTCTACCAAGGTTGAAAAAAATTAATTTATTTTTAAACTAAACCTATGTAAATGACCACCATCCTAACACTCAAAAATTATGACCTATAAACCTTGTGACTCAAAAACAAACCAAAGTAAAAATGTTGACCCCTACAACTCTTTGAGATAACATCTGGCTCCACAGGGGATGGCATAATCCCTATGAGTTTCCAAGAACATCTAGTTCCATTGCCTTGTCCATTGGGCTAGGAGTCATTATTGAAAGAAAATAAAACTAACTAAAGAATGATATTTACAATGCAAGGAAGCCACCCATGGCCTTAGGAAAATTGGTTTTCAGAAAATGCCTGTTGACTGGGCCACCAGAAAATTCAGTATTATCCAAGCTCTGCAATTTAAAAGTGTTATTTTGAAAAACTTTAGAAATATTGAAAGGACCAAACCACAAGGATTAAAATTTACCATGCTTACCCTTGTCTTGCCTTTGTGCATCCCATTTGAGCACCAGGTCTCCTAGCTACAAATCTCCCTTCTTCACCTTCTTGTCAAAATCTTCTTTGATTTTCTATTGATGGATTTGTGCTTTATCAAAGAGTTGATCCCTAGTTTGTTGTACTTCCACTAGCTGATGCATCCTCCTGATCATATCATCTAGTTCTCCTTATTGGTATTGAAGAAACTTTTCCACATGCAATGCTAGTTGAGTAGGAAAAACAAACTTAGTTCCATAGACCAATTGAAATGGAGTAGTGCCAATTGATATTTTGGTAGTTACTCTATCTACCCACAGAGAAAACTTCAGCTTTGAATCCCATGAATTTATGTTATCCTCCAACATTTGTTTCATGATCTTTACTAGAATTTTGTTGGACAATTCTAACAATCCATTACCTTGAGGGTAATAAGTAGTAGAGTGAATAAGTTGGATCCTGAACTTTTCACAAAAATTTACCATAGCCCCGGCTTTAAAAGACGCAACATTATCAGTAAAAATATTTTTAGGACAACCAAACCCTCACCAAATGTCTTCTAGGAAACCAATGACTACTTTATGTGTTTCATTTCTTGTAGGAATGGCTTCTATCCACTTGGTGAAATAATCAGTATCAGTCAGAATCCAACGATGATGAAAAATTGAATCTGGATGGATTTGTCCAATGAAATCTAATCCCCATTGTTGGAAATGACAAGATACCATTATGGGCTTCAGAGGAAAATATTTTAGTTGTTTCTTTCCTGATAATTTCTGACATTTATCATAGGCCTTGATCTTTGCACATACATCAATGAATAAACTAGGCCATAAGTACCCAACTCTGAGTATTTTATATGTTGTAGTCCTCCAAAAATGATGACCTCCACATAGGCTATCATGAAAATCAGTCATGGTTTTCTTTGCTTCTTCTAGATCGAAGAATCTTAAAAGAACCCCTACAGGATCCTTCCAATACAAAACATGTTCAACAATGCAATATCTGATTTATTTAAGATTTAAATACCTAACCTTAGTCTTCTCAAATTCAATAGGAGGTTGCAATGTATGCAAGAAATGGATGATCTCCTTGTACCAACTACACTCTGTCAATTTTGGGTTGATATCTAAGTTGTTCCTAGTAATATTAGTCTGCTGATATACAGAATCTGCATTCATGAAATTAACCCCAAGTGCCTTACAATTTGATTCAAATAACAATCTAGCTAAACCTTGTCCTTTCACCAGCTTGGTAGGTTTCATCTCAATATCAAAATCCATAATTTTGGCAATCCACTTACTCCTCTTTCCATCTATGTCAGACTGAATAAGAATTTCTTTAACAGAGCTCGAAGGGACATAAGAAACAATTCTGGAATGCAGAACATATACTCTCAAATATTTGAAGGCTTTGACCAAAGCATAAAATTTCTTCTCCGTGATGTCATATCCGACTTCAACATCTCTCAAATTCCCATTGAAAAAAGAAATAGGTTTCTCCATTCCATCTGAGTTTTTCTGAAGGAGGACAACAACTAATGTATCATTTGAGGAAAAAGAAAATATCAGAAATTCTTTTGAATAATCAGGGATGATAAGAACAGGTGCCTCAGTCAGTGCTTGTTTAATTTGATCAGAAGAATCCATAGCTTCAAGTGTCCATTTTACTTCATTTCCCTTTCTCAGCATGGATTTGATAAATTTGACCAATTCAACAAAATTGGATGTGAATCTTCTCAAGAAGTTTATCTTACCCAATGAATTTATTTCTTAGACATTGGGAGAGATAGAGTCGTGATAGCCTCTACTCTACTTGGATCAATCCTTACTCCTTTTGCTGAGACAATATGTCCTAGCATCTTACCTTCCTTCATGGAAAAAAGAGACTTCTTGGGATTAAGTGACAGGCCATATTTTCTTCATTTTAAGAACACCTTCTCCAAATGTTGATAATGTTCTTGTTCAGATTTTGAGAATACTGTGATGTCATCCAAGTATATCACCACAAGATTATCCTTTTCTCCAATAAAAGAAATATCCATTGCATGTTGAAAGGTTTCCTCTACATTCATGAGACCAAAGGGCATCTTGGCATACATGAATGTACCCCAAGGAGTGGTGAATGTTGTCTTATCCCTATCTTAAAGTAAAAAAAATATCTTATTGTAGCTGGAAAAGAAATCAATCATGGGAATCCTTGTTGAGCCTGTCACCCTTTGCAAAATATGCTCCATCTTAGGCAACGGGTAATCATCTTTCCTAGAAATCTGGTTCAAATTTCGAAAATCAACACAAAGTATGATTTATCCATTCTTTTTCCTAACAGGAACTAGGTTAGCTATTCACTCAGAATACCTCAAAGGTATAATGATCTAAGCATCAAGCAATTTTTTGACCTCCTTCTCCATAATGGGAAACAACATAGGATTGATTTTCCTTAATTTTTGTCTAAATGGTTTGGTGTCATCCTGCAAGGGAATTTTATGCTCAATAATTCTTGTGTCATAAGTTTTCAAATCCTCATACTTCCAATAAAATACATTAGAAATTTCTTTTAACAACTTGATATACTCAACCCTTTGTTTTTTTGATAGACTACTAGACAACTTGACATACTTGGGATCTTCATCGGTACTTAAATTGCATTTTGTCAGATCAACATTCTCATGGGAACCTCTTACTTTCATAGCCACATCATTGCTATCAAATAACATGTCCAATGGAAATAATCCTTTGGGAATATGATTTCTAGGCAGTTGGATAATCTTGTGGTCAACAATCTTGTTTAGAAAATTTTTAGCATAGAGACTTGTCTCATCATCTGAATCTTGATCAATGTGGAGGGCAAAAAATTCCTATATAGTTTCTAGAAATCTCTTTATTTCAAGGTCATGTTCAAAGACCTTCCATAGTTTGACATTATCAGGTATATATGGCCTATACTTTACCTCAACATCATATTAGGAGGTAATAGGACTTTAAAATTACTAGCAAAAACAACTAGGGATTATGCCAATGCATTATCTTCTCTAGGAACAAAGTATATGTTGAAATCTAGGAAGAAATTATAAATAATATCCCATACCTCATTCCTATAAGTCCTAAACATTGGATTATTTTCTTGATGTATATTTTTTATCTGATGTACAATTAGCTCTGCATCTCCAAAAAATAATAATTCTTCAATTTTCATATCTTTAGCATCCAACAACCCCAAAAATAGGGCCTCATATTCTGGAATTTTGTGTGTGGTTTCAAATTCCAAGTTGAAAGATAAATTTATGACTTCTTGATAGGGGGAAATGAAAACAAATCCATCACCAACACTATATTTAGAATATTCCCCATCAAAAAATATTTTCCAAGTTTGAGCAATGTGTTTGACTGTTTCACCTGATGTTGGTGATGGATTTCTTATTTCCAGAGATGACTGAGGAAGATCAGTGAAATGTAGAATTCTAGATCCGAAATCAATGTCAAAAACATAAATAGGATGGTTTGTGGGATTACCTTCATCACTGATAATATAAGCCAATTTTTATTCTCTATATAACCTTCTATGTTCACCCCCAAAGATAGGTATTGTGGCATAGGAGAGATCCATTTTCAATGTCCCTCCCAATATTTTAATCCATGATATGGACAATAACATCCCAAACTTGGGGGGAACATATGCAAGTAAAATATCCATGACTATTCTTTTCATGGGAAGTTGAAAGAGAGTAACAACCAAATCTTTAATCACCCCAAGGCATTTCACTTTCCTTGAGTCAAAAGAATATAGATCATGATATGCTTTGGTGATCTCTAGAACCAGATCATCCATAACATATTTAGGAATTAAGTTGTGGGATGCACCTGAGTCCATCAGGAAATTGTGTAAGATCTTATCATGTACATTCAATGAGGTAAAAAAAGGATGAGAGGACTCATATCTATCTTCTACTAAGGGCCTCAGTATAATTGCAAGTTTTTCATCTTGCAAATTTACTGAATCTGTTGAATGAGAAGAAAAATTAGGCTGCAACATTTTAGAAATGGACTTCTTGAAATCTTCATTCTTTATCAACTCTAGGAATGGGACTGGAATTTTAATCTCCTGATTTTCATTCTCAAAGTTAAAAGAATATGGGGATTTCATAATTTCTTTTACTTCTAGAACATGGGCTTTAACCACAGGTTGATTATTTTGTTCTTCATTTCCTTTCTTTGGTGAAACCACTTTTTTAGTAGAGGGTGCTGATTTTTTAGGCTGATTGGATATTCTAGGATTTCCCTCTATTTGTTTTGACCTCAAGTTGTACTTATTCTTATTTTCATTTATTTTATCCCCCTTACTTAACTCATTTAAGTGATTGTTCATTAGAGACTCTTCATAAGCAGATTGAGTTAGGTGAGGGGAAGTAGATGTATCTCCCAGACAATGAATTTCTTGATCAACTTTCTCATTTTCTCCTTATTCATCATCAACCATATTTTTTTGAAGAGTGGTATGAACCTTTTGATCTTCTCTATTCCTATGATCTCTTTTAAGAATTTTAGGTGCATTATTTTGTCTCCTAAAATTGTTCCTATTTCTAAAATATTGTGTGTTTCTATTTGCTTGTCTCCCCTCAAGGTTTAATTTTTCCATTTCTGTAGAAAGTGACTTGACTAACTTAATAAATTCATCAACCTAAGGGTTAGTTGTTGAAGCATCAGAAGTAGAATCTTATGCTTTTCATTTCCTCCTATCCCTATCATAGTTGCCTCTTAATTTATCTTCAACCAATATGTTTGATTCCACTTCTAGGGAATCATCTTACATATCGGCTAGTGAAGTAGATCTTCTCTCTCTTAATATAATACAAAACTTAGGGTCAAAGGCACTAGCATAGGTTATTTTGGTATAATTTTTAGTAGGATTAATCTCAATAGGGATTTTATTATACATTTTTTTAAACCTTTTTGAAAAGTCTGATACTAATTTACCTTCTTTTATTTTGAGAGCTCCAAATTCTATAATATAATCTTGAAAATCCTTCTTATCACCCCAATGCCTTAAAAATACATCATCTAGGGATTCAATCACAATAATTGATCAATGAGGTAAACTCATAAACCATTTTTTTGGCTTCACCATCAAGTCTTTGTACAAAAACTCTCATCCAAACATCCTCATTCTCAATATTTAGATTATTAACATAGCTATAAAATTCTACAATGTGTTCCTTTGTAGTGATATCCTTTTATCCTATGAACTTGGGCATATAATTTAAGTAATCTCCTATTGTTAGATAATTAATAGGATGAGGAAGAACCAGGGGGGCATACCTAGCAGCCACAATGGAATCCACTCTATTCTGAGGAGGATTATCCCCTACCATTTTATTAAGGAAAGGTGGATTATGAATTCTAGGAGAATTAGGGGGTGATTTGAAAGGAAAAGTTGCAATTTGTATATCAGGTATCTTGGGAAAAGGAAGAGTATAATATGGAGGAGTTTCAAACTTAACAAAGAGTGGCTAAGTCTTGGAGGTGGATGTGGAAAACTCAAGAGGAACTGAGGTTCCTTTTTCTTTGGTTACAAAAAATTTGAAAGAATGGGGAGAAGGAGAACCTAAGAGAGGAAAATCTTCCAAACTCTTGAGCCTAAACCAATTTACAACTTTAGGGGATGCAATAACATCAAAGTTTTCAAGACTTTGTCCTTTCAAATCAAGAGAAAAAGATGAATATTCTATAGGGGAATATCCTAGTTTAGACTTTACAAGAGTTTCAGCAATAGGAAAATGAGAAAAATGAGAAACAACAACTGGAGTATGGAAAACAGAGTCAGGTAAATTTCCAGAAGTACCTGAGGATGTGGAAGAGGAAGATCCTTGCAGAACTTTTCCCTTCTTTGATATATTTTCTGGATTAGGTTTAGGTGCAACCAGAGGTGAATGTGGATTCAACCTCATGTGTCTACCTTTGGGATCCACAACTAAAATTTGGAGTCTCCAGGTGCAATTTGAAATCTTCTGTTTACTGATTACTATGCACCATGAAAATAAATTATTTGTATTGTAATACAACCCAAGGAAATGTCTTCAATATGTTCACTGGAAAGAGTGCAAAAAATGTTAACACTAGAAGTCACACTTAGACTGTTGTAAGTGCAATCCCAGTACCCATCAAAATATAAAGGTAAGTGTTTATTATAAGGTGGGAAATGGATGAAAAACTCAAAAAAATAATGTCAATGACAACTTACTCCATACAATATGCACCAACAAATAAGGCTTTGAGTAACTTAGATCGGGATTTAATAAATAAAGTGGGTAGGTGGAAGACTTAATGAGAAAAATGCAATATGCCTATCATATACATCAAGTAGTATTGACAGACATATGAAGAAAACCCTATGAAACAAGAACTTCTCATAATCAAAGAGAAAACTCTTATATAATTATAAACAATATCACAACAAATCCTCCATTGCAACAAAGATACAATTAAGACAATTGAATCATTCAATGGACTGTAATCAGAATTAGATAGAAACACAATGATAAGGAACAAGAATCATTTCTATTATCCAAAGTGTCTTAGGTTTGGTACATACAAAATGAGGTACTCTCTGCTACATAGACAATATAAAAATATGAGTGCTCTCTCAAACCATTCGAACACTCCTTCAGTCTTACAATGCTTATCTTATAGCCTAGATTGTCATTGAAAACTTTTCAAATTCGAATAAAAACTTTTGCATAGGATTCCTATGCCTAATGTGGTGTGACTGTAGTTGTACAGAAAAAATAAAATAGAATTCTAAATTTCAGGCTAATGTTGGCAACGTTTGCAACATATTCATAAAGAATGATGATGTGTCCCTTTGAGTGCATTTTCCTTTGGCAGGTGGCTTCCCAGCTCACAAATGATCCTCATACAAAAGTTATGCATCCATATTAACACCTAGAAGTTATTACTCCCTCCAAAAAATCCAAAACCTGAGTTTCCAGTGCTTGTCTGTATCAGCCAGTTCGCAGTGTCAGACGTTGTGAACTCTCCTATAGTTGCCTACTTTTCTTTGTAAAAACCTTAGTCACCACAGAAATGTCTCCTGAGATAAAGTATCTACCACATCATCCTCCACATGAGCACTTTTCATGGCTTCTACTCTAGTAAAAGGCCTACTAGACTTAACCTTCTCTGCAACAATGGGTGAAGGAAACTCAAGTTTCTTCCTCTTGAACCTGTGGATTTGCTTGAAGGAACCTCCACATGAGTGGGATCTATCATGGGTGGATATTCCCTATTTGAAGGTTGTGAAGTCCCTCCTACTTCTGTTTCCTTTATGGCTTTGTCAGGTTTACCAGTCATAGTACCCCTTTTCCTCTTGATGACCTCTACACACACAGTCCTCTTCACAGGAGTAGGACTTTGTATATTATACTGTGGAGTGGGGGAAATATTTAGCTGAAACTGTGATGAAGTGAGGAATGTTTCCAAATCAATTTTTTTCTTCCTCAACTCTTCCATGACCAACATAGTAATCAGGACATAATGGAAGACACTAGTGTCTACTTGTTTTTATTTATCTTGAACCCTGTCAAACATTTTTCCAATACTTCTAAACAGGTAGAATGGGAGGTTTTTAGCTTCTTTCCCTATGAAGTGTAGCAACAACCTTATGTGGTATTGGTATACCATATTAAATATCCCCTCACATGTGAAATTCCTTTGGATAACCTTCATCATTTTATCAAAACCTTCAAGCATATGGCTTCTAGGGACCCCTTTGGACAAGTTGTCCTCCTAATAATTTGGTTTAATAAATTCCTTGGAGAAAGAAGCATTTAATATCATAGCATTGAACCATTTTTCTCTGTTATTGAGTATCTTTGTTGCAACATAGATGGAATTTTTTGAAACTTCAAATTCTAGTCTCCCCACCTTGGTTTTAGTGTCATCAAAATCTAGTGCAAACTCTCTAGCCACCTCTGGATGCTCCCTCTGCATCGTTTGACAGAATTGATGCAACCTACTCTCTGAAAGGATTCTTTGATCAAAGGTTTATAATCAAGTAGCTACATTTCATAGGGATCTGTCCTTACAATTTCACCTCCCTTATGATTCTTCCTGTGTTGTTGATTATCCATAAATGCTGCAGAAGAATGTATTTTCTGTGAGTTTTAATGGCAATTGGTGGTCCCGGGTTTGATGCCGGTGTCTTTGAATTTTCACAAGGGTGTCTGCAAGATGTCAAACCTCCAATGCTCCTCTTCAACCAGTCTAAAGTGCCAGTTCATAGTGCATGTCTACCAATTTGCAACGCTTTTTTTAAACAATAATGACATACTTTGAGGATACTGTTAGGAGATACAATGACATGATTCCTCAAAATTGGTTAAAAAATAGGCTCTGAAAACTATAAAATATTTTTGACATGATTCATAAATGAAATGATGGTAAATGAATGCATGGAAGTACTTTGAGTACACTGCGAACTCTCCTAGTGAGTTGGCATCGCATAGATCAAATTTGATTTGACAACTAAATGGATAGAAGGTGACAAAGGAGACTTTGTGTACAATATTACAGCTATGACATGATGGGGTAATGATGTAAAAACCAATGGTGTGACTCATGGAGTTTTTTATTTCCTTTGTCATGATGTCTAATGAAATGACCTAAAGACTTCTACCAAGGTTGAACAAATTTCATTTATTTTTAAACTAAATCTAAATAAATGACCACCATCCTAACACTCAAACTTTATGACCTATAAACCTTGTGACTCAAAAATAAACCAAAGTAAAAATTTTGACCCCGGAAACTCTTTAGATAAAACCTTTGTCCATCTCTCTCTCCCCGTAACTTCTTACCCTCTCTCACTCTCTCATCTCTCTCTATCCACCACCTCTAAATATCTCCCCATTCTTCCTCTCTCCCTATTTTTATGTCCCTCTCCCCCCCCCCC
>JZKD02S1672716.1:1399321-1420267 GCA_000966675.3 Picea glauca
AATAGGAAATTTAAGAGAGATAGAGAGAGAGGGATGGAAAGAGATAATTTTTTGTTAATAAGACCATGTGCGCTTTAGGAATGCTCATTCCTTCCTAAAGTGTGCATGCATTTTTATTTCTGAAGAATGCATGCACATTCATAAATAATGCAATTTTGAAAGTGTGTGTGGTGGTTCAGTGAGTACTTAGGCTATAGGATTAAGAACACATGCGTGTTTCTAGGAATGTGCATGCATTCCTACCTACATGTGTTCCTTTACACCCCATTGTCACTTTTTTTTCCATCAACTTCATGCACTGCCACCCCCGCCCCCAGACACACACACACACACACACACACACACACACACACACACATATATAAAGAATGAGGGTATATCCATCTCAACTCCAGATCTATCATGTGTGGAGAGGGATTTGATCCCTCTCAAGTAACAATAGATCCAAAGTCAATATGGATATACAACAATTTTTAGAATCTTTGTCTTTAGCTTCACTTCAATTTATCCATCTTAACTCCAAAAATATATAACTTTATATTTCTTAAATTTGATGAAAACAACATGTGTCTAAGTTTATATTGAGTGGACACTCCACCGATCATCAAAAATATAAAAAATATATAACTTATCAACCCAAAACCTCATTGTAACTTGGTCATTTTTCCAATATTAATAAATATATATTTATTTTTTATGGATCATACATTATCTCTTTCATGGATGATTTAAGGTCTTCAGCTAGAAGGGCGTAAATACCTTCTCTCAAGTCCTCAAGGAGAAAAAACTTGGGGTTTCTCTGACACCAAAGAGTTTCACTATATGGGAAAGTGGGAATATTGGGCATGTGAACATGCCAAGGGGATTTCCCAAGCGTGAGGCGAAGCATGCGGAAAAAGAAACCAATATAAGGGGTGCACAAAAAAGGTTCGGGTGCACTGGAATGAGGAGAACACCAAGGTTTGGGTGCATTGATCCCAATGTATATGATGATTGATAGGAGCACATGTTTTTTTGGGTGCATTGGGTCCTCGAAGGGGTGCGATGATTAGTTTCAGAATGATGGTTCATGAAGGGGAACAACACACCCAAAGGACATGACAGATCATGATGGTGAACTTTAGAGTTCGTATAAGATAACAAGGGTGCACAACCAAGAAAGGTAGATTTTCACAACGAGGAGAGAAAGATCATCTCTGAAATTTTGAAGTAGACTTGGATGAAGAGTGGTAAGATCCATCAAGGATCCAAGTCACTCCACATGGGAGGACTTGTGTTGTCTTGAGGTGATTCTATGGAAAGAGTTGGGAAGACCTAATTTTGGGCTAAGTTTTGGGAATTATTGTTGTAGGTATAAAATATTCATGCTATGACATATAACTACAGGTCTGTGTGAGGTATTATGATAGAGAAGAAGGTGATTCTATGGTAGACGAACGTTTTTTTCAGGAGTAAAGAAAGTTGTTCTGATGAATGAGTTTTGGTGTGAAGAATCTATGTATGAGTGTCATGGTGAGCTAAGGCGAGTCATGTGAATCTACCCCAGTTGTAAACTGAGCCAATAGTTCTCATATTGTAATTGTTTCACAATAATAAAACTTAGTCGGGTGTTAGGAATGTCTTTTTCTGCCTGCACTATATTTGTAAGTCTCTCGTTTTTTTCGCAAGTGTTCTCTTAGTTTCATGAATGTATGCTTAAATGACTAAGTGTTAAGACTCTTAACAAATTGTCTAAGTATAAAAGAGAGTTGCACTAGAGTAGGAGAGTGACTTTCCTATAGCCTAGAATGAAGTATGGGTATTCTCTAGGTTAAGAGGCCTAGTCTAGAAGAAGTATCCTTGGTGTTTTCAAGTAGCCAAGTGAGAAACATCGTGGTGCCACATGCCCTCAATAGGTGCATGATCGCAATATTTGGGCAGGAACACTATGGTGATGTGACATATTGTATCAGATTTTATTCTTCTTATATTTTGAAGAAGGCTTGATGAGTTATTCACCACTATCTTGATGATATATTCTATCATAGCTTGAAGCACGCTCTACTACTATGGTGTTGATAGTGGTGATAGAGCGCAACAAGAAGACAGTTTTTCATGGAGACAATTCAATGGGAATGTTTGTAGAATTGGTGAATAGTTCAATGGAGGAAACTAGTTCATCATAGAGACTTTTCATAATACTTACGATATAGTTTTCAATTGATACTGTGATGGAAGGTTCATCTAGTCACACACCTTGTATAGATCGAGAGTAGATTTTGTGGTGAAACGAGTGTTATAACCCTAAATTGCACCACACATGCTTACCTGGCATCAGGCCAACTCATATCCCTTCTTTGCCAAAACTCTGTTGAACAACTCTTTGAAAATCCTCTTATGTAAAGGCCCACGTGCCCTAACCCATTACTGCATGCGTGTACACACTGGATGACTCACAACATCCCGTGTGTACCTACAAAAGCACGAAAAAAGGAAATTTGTCGAAAGAACAAAAATCTATGGGTGAGTTAACTGAAACTCCCAGCCATGCATGGCCAAGGGTTCATCCAAAATCCTATCCCCTTCTAGCCTATAAAATAAGGGGTAGGGGTACCATTTGGAAGAGGAAAAAATATAGCGAAGAAACTCTGCCCATTTACGTATTCCATTGTCCCAACCCTTTAGCTTTTCCTCATGCCAAAGGAGATTTAACGCAAAGAAGTTGAAGGATAGAAGAAGAGGAGCCCAGGATCAGGTTCAAGGAGCGGTGGCTGGTCTCAGCTTTTGTAAGTTGACTCACTTTAAATAATAAAGAGAATGTTTTTCCCGTCCCAATTCATGAACTGTCTATGGTTTGATTAGTTTATGCTTGATTTCTAACCCTTGAGTATAGAAGTAGTATGCATGCATAGTTTTTGTTTGTCTTGAGTGCAGGTCATCTTTGGAAGCAGCATTGCGAATAAGTAGTCAAGCACAACGGAGGATCGACATCGAACGCTGGTAATAAGGTAGGTGGTCCTTTTCCATGCATTTACTGAGAAAAAGAGATTTAAATCTTGGGATGTAGGTAAAAAAGTAGTTTCTATTCAGTCAAATCTGCATGCAAAGTCTGACCCTAATTTGATAGTCCGTAGGTTGTTTTACCCAACAACAGAATTGGTGACCATACTGGGGAGAATACTCTTTAGGGTTCCTAGATTTATTTAAGTTTTTTGGGTAGTTTAAAAACTAGGTTTTCTGTTTTTTCTTTGCCTGTCTTTTCTTTTTCGGTAAGGTTTGAGCTAGCAGGGAGTCTGGTTTTCCATACCAGCTTTCCCTGACTTTTGCTTGACTATATTTTTCGGGACACACAGAGGTACACATGGCCTACATAAGGCCTGAAAACGTGTACCCATGCCCTATCCTCTGACAACCCACGTGTGAACGCTAGCTGTAGAGATAGCAATAGCATTTAGGAGTTCAGAGAACCTTAGAGGCATTCATCCTCTTCCCTGTCAGAATCAAAAGTTCTCAGGGGGTTTTATGGAATCCTGTCTGAGTCTTGTTTGCTAACAGTCCTATCTCAGATTGTTTTTTGCCCTATTATTTTTCTTTGCATTATTTGTTTTTATGTTAGAAAGAGTATCCAAGCCTTCAAGGGATCCTAGTTATCAATACCAGAGGTCTCTTCCTGGTCTAGTCTATCTGTTTTCATATTTTTCCTTAGAATTTAGATATACACGCAGCCTGTACAAGGTCAGCCCGCGTGTACATGCCCTATGTCTCTGTTCAGCACGTGTTTGCACGCGTGCTGTTTGAGTGACAGTCGTGTGCTTGTACAGGCTACTTTTTGTTCAGGGTGGGATAATCATCCCCTCCTTTGATAAGAATTATTCCTCTTAGGTGTTTGAATCTATGTTTGAATAGTCAGTAGCTTAGGATTCATCTTACCCTTAGCCTACTTTTTCTCAGTTAATAGTTGACAAAAAAAAATAAAAAAATAAAAATAAATAAAATTATGGTTTTTAGACAAGCGTGAAAATCATTGTTTTTTCAGTTGCCATTGTATGATTATTTAATTTGATTCTTTGCGATCTGCACTTTAATCTATAATTTTTTTTCTTGGTATTTTTCTTGTCGGTATTTTCCCTTTCTTGCTTTACTAGCACTTAAATAAATAAAAAATCTCTTTTCATTTTCTTCTTTGGTTGAAGAGTGTGTTTCTGCATCATTAGCTAGAGAAAAATATTTTATTTTGTAAGTTTTTTCAGTTCACTTAGATCATAAGTAGCTCATAGCCAAGTGAAATTCCTTTGAGTTTGCTATCTAAAATCTTAGAAAAATTAAAAAATATTTCTTTGTAAAAAGTTGTTGAAATTTTGCATTTAGTAAAAGTTTTTTGTTTCCAGCTTTTTCATTCAATTTTTGTTTTCATCTTTTACACATCATCATTTTCACCCTCATACCCCTTGATGTAAGACAAATCCATAAAAGAAACGCTAATTCTAAAATCTACTAGAATTTTATGTTTGTAGGGTTCACAAACTAGTTTAGGACTAGGGCCTTGGATTAGGTTGGAGAGGAAACTCTTCAAGGCCATTCAAAACCAAACATTAGAGTCTGAGATAGGGAGTGTCTAAGTCCAGTTTTGTGGAATTTATCCGAGATCCCCCTCTAACACAGGGGATAAACACAAGGTCGCGTGTGGAAAGGTAGTGGAGATAACCCCTCCAAATCCGGACCAATCGTAGTGGAGAACACATATAGAGGGCTTGTTTTGGGATTTCGTCGTTTGCATTTTCCACAGGGCTTCATGGGTCTCGAATCTGTTCGAGGTCCTCAGTTGTCTTCCAGACCATTTTCTCTCGATACCCTTGATAGGTTTCGGGCTTGATACCCTGCTCATTGTGGTCTACCCGAATTTCGACTGTACCCACCTGGTGACTGTTCGCGTGTTGGCAACCTAGTTGCCAATATTTTTAGGGACATACACAGGTGACTACGGGGGTATACCGTAGTACCTAGGACAGACATCGGGCCACACTTTGCAGAGTATACTCAGAGGGTGCTTCCGTGTTTGAGTTGCAATTGCACCGGTAAGTTTCTCCAGTGTTGGTTGTTGTAACCGTTCTTCCAAATAGTTTAGTGATTGCTTGTCTTATCTCTTAGGGGCTTCTTTTTAGTGAGTGTTACTTTTGAACGTTTAGAATACCTTAGCATGTCTTGGATCTTCTCACATAGTGAAGGATCCCGAGCTTTTCTGGTCACGAAGGATTCTTGGCCTGCCGCCGGTTACACTGGAGCCACCCCCGCCACCATTAAGGCGGAAGTTAGACCAACAAAAGTCTTTTGAAGCGACCGGGTTACAAACCTTTGTGCCTGAACAACTCCCAAAGGAATCAACCATTTTGGACCTTGAAGTAGCTACTCTTGGCTCGGTTGAAACCCCAACCACTGATATCTTGGCACTATTTATTGTACCAATCCAATTTCATGAACGCTAGACAATGCCTCACATAGCAATGGAAACAAATGTTGTTACTTATCCTGGAAATTCTTCAATTCCCACCACAGTTGCCACCAAAGGAGAGTCATCTCCTAACCTACCATCATCAATCTGAGCCACCATGGTCTCGGCCACAACTACGTTGCATAGTGGACCAAACCCATCTATGGTGGTGGCCACAACCCCCTTCACACCTAGTGTGACAGGCCCTCCATTCTCATATGGTATGCCTAGTTCGAGTACAAGTCCTGTACTAACCTACTCCACTTTACAGACTTTGGTTCTGGGGGAAGGGAGCTCCAACACTCCTCTGTAAGGTCACCTTGGGGGCACTCCTGTCCCTTTTAACGCCTTTCCTTACGCAGGAGGTCATATCCCTCCTTCGTCCCCTTCGATTGGTGGTCCACATCAACAGTTCGTTGGGCAGCCTACACACACTAGTTTATTTGGAGTAGGGAGTCAAGGAACACCTTCGCACAGTATTTCGGTAGGTTCGACACTATTTTCTTGGAATGGGACATTTGGTAACAACACTTTCTCATCAACCATTTTCCCGATTGAGGGCAACCCCATTTTTGGACAATCTACTCCTGCGCAGGGTACTATTCCTGCACAGGGGGCACACATAGCAGGACCTTGGAACTCGGGACAAGGATCTATTCCCCCCTCCGGAATGTCATTCTGGGGTAATTCTTTCCACAGTCAATGGAACCCCGGACAGACTACTATGCATCTCCCTGCAGGACCGGCATGGGGTAATCCTTCCCAAAGTCCTTTGAATACAATGCATGCCCGACACTCTATGTCCTTTTTGGGAAATCAGTCGATGATGTCTCCATAGATGAAAAATCCTTACGCTGGTCGGGGCCATGGTTTCTATCAAAATCTGGGCTAGCAGCCAAACTTTTCCTGGAAATTTGGTGCCAGTCAAGCTCCAGGACCCCTTTTCTCAGGTTACGAGGAGCAACCCAAACTACCATTCCTGGCGAATTTACACTTGCCAGATTTGATAAGGTTGTTAAATGATCCTATTTGTCATGATCCACGTTGGCCTCCTATGCCAACGAAGTTTCCTTCGGACATTCCAAAGTTCGAGGCCAAGCCTAATGAAGATCTAGGTGATCATGTGACTACCTTTCATCTTTGGTGCTCATCTAACTCATTGAAAGATGACTCTGTACAGTTGCGATTGTTTCAACGTACTCTTATTGGGAGTGTCGCGAAATGGTACATTGAGATTGATCACTCAAGATACTCTTCTTTTGGCGAACTGGCGATGACCTTCCTTAACCATTTCCAGTTACCTGTGAGATACGACGTTGGCACAGAGCTGCTTACCAATTTCAAATAGACAACAGCGGACCATATCTCTGATCATATTCGAGAATGGAGATGTCGAAAGAGTTTAATCAAGGTACTAGTCCCACTAGCATTCCTGCTTGAGTGGTTCCTTAAATCTTTGGTCCCACAGTTATCCAAAGACGTTGCAACATCCAGAGTTTTCCCCGAGGAAGATGCTATCATGAGGGCTCAACAGTTTGAGCTCATCTATTCTCAGTTTGGTTTATTATACAACATCTTTCCAAATGCACTACTGGATAAAACTAGACAGAGAGTTGGACCACATGCCGATGGTATTGTTGGTTCAGCACAAACCAAGCTTGCTGAGCAATTGACAAAATAGTTTCAACAGTTATCCATACAACACACAACAACCAGCCAAACTACTGCTTTGGCTTCTCCCCCTACCCAAACGTTGGAAGTACACACTATGCAATCGACTAACCCAAAGGCTACCCAGTAACCTGAAGGGAAGAAAAAACAATGAAAGAAGGGTAAGGGGGATAAAAAACCCACTGATAATGCTGGTGGGGACAACACGAAAAAATGGAAGGCGAGGTATCCATGCAACTTGTGCGCGGAAGACCACCTGACGCATCTTTGTCCTCGATTTGCAGAGGCTCAAAAGTTTGTCACACAGCAACATCAGGTAGTGTTGACTAATCCCTTTCAACATGGGCAAAATCTAACTCAAGCCTCTACAAGCACAAAAGGGGGCAACCAAGAAACTAGCCCGCCTCCAAACAATCCCTCATCTGCGAACGTATATATGGTTAGGGATGATTCTTTCATATGAACTAGAGCGCACGACTATAGTAAACCAAGCTCTTCTGAGAAGGGTAAAGAAGTTGATCTCCCATCTATTCCTCTACAGATTGAGAAGACATTGGGAGAAACAATGACACGCATTCCAAAGGGTGCATTTAAAAAAGCTTCTCACAACCCAAACGCAAGGGTCGCCCAGAATTACTCTGTGGTGGAGGATTTATCACAAACCCCTTGTGCGATGTCTACTTTGGAGGTCCTCCAAAGCTACCCTTCTTAGAGGAAAACCTTGTTAACCACTTTGGGCTCTACTGAGACTTGTAATCCGGGCACCATCATGTTAGATACAATCGAATTAAAACCTTGTTTGCCTTACCACGTAGTTTTTCAGATAGTAGTGGCTCATCCCATTAAAAAATTTACTCGGAATATCTTCCACACGGTGGTCGACGAGGGCGCCTCTACATGAGTTATGTCGTTAGAATGTTCGAGGGCCATTGGCCAACCCATTTTTCCTCCATCACCTACTCTCCTCACTGCTTTCGACGATCGTTCGTTCCAACCACATGGCATCGTTCCTTCTTTCCCTGTGCAGTTAGGAGGGAAAACCGTGTGTGTCGAAGTAAAGGTAGTCGATGCTCCCCTCAACTATAACCTCTTGTTAGGATGGAGTTGGACTTATGCTATGCAAGCTGTGATTGCTACAGTTTTCTGATTCTTGTTGTTTCCACATGAGGGTTGGATAGTGACCATCGATCAACTGTCTTTCTCCAGACATGACCTAGCTTTGGGGGCATCCATGGTCCCGATGATTGATAATCCTCAACCAGGTGTCGTTAACGTAGGATTTGGTTTTTTCCCATCCTTGATGGGTACCTTCGATTACCCACCTCCTCATGATGATATCAAATTTATATCTAATCACCATAAGGTTGAGATTTATCAAGTTTCGTCGTTCCGCATGACTTACTTTGACGATCCTTAGATTCTTCCCTTCTCATCAGCCATGATGGATGAGACAGGGCACCCATGCATGTCCATGCCCTTTTCTGCCACTGAGGTAGCGTACTCTTTAGTCTAGCAAGCTTCAGCTAACCCTGATCCGACTACTGCACAAGAGTTAGATCCACTTCTAGAGCCTATTTGGGCTCAGGGTTCTCTCAGTAACGTCGATTCGTTAGACTTAGTATTACCTTCTGATGAAGCAGTAATCGAAGAAATGACTAGTCTGGACAAACCTTGGGAAGATCTTCATCACAGATCATATTTTCTCCCAGAGTTAAGCCGAATCGAAGTAGGAGAATTCACCGTTACCATAACGAGAGATCAGTCATGTCCTATTAATCTCTTAGCTACGTAGGAAATTTATGCTGAGGGAAATATGGTGACTATTGCTGAAACTATACCCATCAACATCTCCCGAAACCCTGGCATCATGGAGAATGTCTTCATCGGAGCAGATTTCTCCCCCGAAGAAATTCAAATTTACATGGATCTTTTTAAAGAATTCCGCGACTTTTTTGCCTGGTCTTACGAAGAGATACCTGACATCAACCCACAAAGTGTCGGTCATGGGATACCTTTGTTGTTTTTCAAGCTCACTTTGAGATCCAAAAGAAACATCCGGTGAGATTGTATTTATCTTTTTCGATCTTGTCTGAATTAACTGAGAAAAGTAACCATTATGGAGTCTTCTTTAAGCCCTTTTCAGACTCCTTAAAGATGAAAAGATTGTCGAGTGACCTTGTTTCTTCACACTCGTCAAATTGGTCCAGAAGAGCGTTCGTTCAACAGGTCTCCTTTTAAGCCCTTTTCATACCCTCTAAACATGAAAATATTGCCAAGCGATCTTGTGGCCTTTCACGCTCGTTAAACTGAAATTTGAAGTCACGTCTGTCCGGTGGTAGTTTAACGCTTTTTCGGTCCGAACGGTCAACTGTACGAACAAAGGTATACTCTATTGAATTTCCATTCTTTAGAAGAGTACTCTCAGGTATAATTTTATCCCTTTTTCAGGCCTGAGGGACTAAACTTAAGAAAAAGAAACCCCCACAGAGTCCATAGTTAAGCTCTTTTCAGACTCCCTAAAATTGAAAAGATCGTCGAGTGACCTTATTATTTCACACTTGTTAAATTGGTCCAGAAGAATAATCCCGACGGAGTCCATAGTTAAGCTTTTTTCAGACTCCTTAAAAGTGAAAAAATGGCTGAGTGATCTTGTCCTTGTCACACTCGTTAAAATGGTTTTGAATTGACGTCTAATCAGTGCTAGTTTACCCCTTTTTCGAACCAACTAGACTATTGTCGAAAAAGGTACCCCAGGGAAGTCTCCTTTTATGCTTTTTCAGACTCTCTAAATATGAAAAACCACTGAGCTTACCTTCTCTGGGCTCGTTAAACTTACATCGAAGGACATTACCATTGTGTGTTCTATCAACCACATTTGCATACCTTATCCACCAGCATTGTGACAGTTTGCTTCTGCGTCTTAACACCTTTGGCCACCGGAGGATTTTCCCCGAGTATCATTTTACCAGAACATCAGTCTTGTCCTTGTGCCTTGAGCTTGTATGTTTTCAATACTCATTCCTCCATTGTAACGTAATATTCCTTTACTCTTTTTCCAAGATTATCAAAAAGAAAAAAAAAATCAAATATACCCCAAAAAGAGGAAGGGAAAGGTATTTTCTTTATTGGCAGCATAATGAGTCACCCTTGGATAAAGCACATCTGTCCATTTGTTCATCAGACTATGGGATGTAGTATGACCTTAGGAATCTTTGCTCGCTATATAGAGTTGTGTCCTCCACCGTTTGGTTATTCTTCCAAACATATGGAGAGTTTGCGTTGCCTCCTGCTTCGTAGACTTATGATTAACATTTATGCTGCCTGAGTCTCATCACTTGTCGTGCTATTGTCCAAGGGAAGTTTGTCACTAAGCCTGAGTTGGCCCCTCTGCAATATGTCTCTTGTCTGCATACCTAGCCATCCTAAACGTCCAATCAAGTCCTTTCTCGAAATCACTGAAGCCTTCAGTCTGATCATCAAGATTATCAAGTCCATGATCAACGAGCCATCGAAGACCTCTGGGTAGTGCAGTCCTACACGCATATTACACTCCTACCCGAGTTTTGGAAGATTTTGAAGTTGTTTCTTGAGATCTGAAGTCCAGCCATCAGGCTAAATCATCTTCTGGAAGATGGATACTCTATATCTTTCTGATTTCGAGATGTAGCTCCGCTATGTATTATTCGCAGATACTCTTTATAGTTATTTGACATGGATCTGCAGTCTATTTGATTGGTAGCCATGGTTCTATTTTATCCCGAGCATGGGTATGCCCACCTCGGTGAGACATTTTTTATTTTGCAGATGACACCTCCTGGTTCCTAATCCTTGGGCTCAATCGTTTGGCACATCAGTAAAGATTGGTAGTGCATTTCGGCCATCATATGCTCTTCTTCCCTCACACATTAGGGGGCATCTGTTATAACCCTAAATTTCACCACACATGCTTACCTGGCATCATGCCAACTCATATCCCTTCTTTGCCAAAACTATGTTGAACAACTCTTTGAAAATCCTCTTGTGTAAAGGCCCATGTTCCCTAACCCATTACTGCATGCGTGTACACGATGGCTGACTTATAACAGCCCGCGTGTACCTACAAAAGCATGAAAAAAGGAAAGTTTTCGATGGAACAAAAAGCTATGGGTGAGTTAACTGAAACTCCTAGCCATGCATGGTCGAGGGTTCGTCCAAAACCCTAGCTCCTTCTAGCCTATAAAAGAAGGGGTAGGGGTACCATTTGGAAGAGGAAAAAATATAGAAAAGAAACGATGCCCATTTACGTATTCCATTGTCCCAACCCTTTAGCCTTTCCTCATTCCAAAGGATATTTAACGCAAAGAAGTTGACGGACAGAAGACGAGGAGCCCAAGATTAGGTTCAAGGAGCGGTGGTTGGTCTCATCTTTGTAAGTTGACTCACTTTAAATAATAAAGAGAATGTTTTTCCTATCCCAATTCATGAACTGTCTATGGTTTGATTAGTTTATGCTTGATTTCTAACCCTTGAGTATAGAAGTAGTATGCATGCATAGTTGTTGTTTGTCTTGAGTGCAGGTCATCTTTGGAAGGAGCATTGCGAACAAGTAGTCAAGCACAATGGAGGATCGACATCTAACATCGTTAATAAGGTAGGTGGTCCTTTTCCATGCATTTACTGAGAAAAGGGGATTTAAATCTTGGGATGTAGGTAAAAAAGTAGTTTCTATTCAGTCAAATCTGCATGCAAAGTCTGACCCTAATTTGCTAGTCTGTAGGGTGCTTTTCCCAACAACAATGAGGCACTTGGACAGGGTGGGTGATCACATAATGCATTGTATATTTGGTCATAGATTAAGTTTGAGAGAAGACTTGGTGAATGTTCGGTAATGTGGAGTGACCTTTCACAAAGAAATTTTGAGAATATACATGGTTGGCTTGGTTCATGATGGAAGTAAAGGCCATAATTGTTGTGCACACCTTGAAGAGACCAGGCACAGAGTAACTACATGAACTGAGCATTTGGGAAAGGAAGATGAACACATGACTTGTCACAAATATAATCGTAGAAGTGAGCATAGAAGTGATAATGAAGGGGAGTATTTTTGGGTTGCACCAATTTGAAGCACATGGGTGTGTTGGATGACCTAGGGAAACCTAGAGAAGCTTTGTAGAAAGGAAGTTGGCTTGGAAAATTTATATCATGAAATCTTCGTGTTGTGTATCATCGAGAACAACAGTTGAGTTGAGTTGGGTTGTTTGACGAGTGGGTTGACCACAACCTTCAGATGAGATAGCTATTCATAGAGGTACACAATCCAATTAAAAATAGTATGACTTGGCAGTCAAGAAGTGGGTGCATGGTGCCATGAACCAGAAGTAGCCAAGGTGTGGATATGGGAGGACATTTGGGATGATTTTGAACAGTTGGATGTGAAGTTTAGGAATTAGAAAGATTTATGAAGTGGACATATGGACTTGACCTTGTATTATAGAAAAGGTGATATGCAGATTTGTGTAGCTATGGATGGTGATTGGGGGGAGTTCATGTGGAGATTTGGCGTCTTGGGAAAGTGAAATTCCAAGATAGTTAGACTTGAACCATCGATGTAAATAAGGATTTCATTGGAAATTTATGGTTGGTTTTGAGTTCTTTCATTTCCTAAGTGTTGTTGTGAGTTCTTTGAATGGAATTTGGATGACTTAGTGTTTCAAGTTTAATCCATTTCTGCAGTGAAAACTGACAGACTTGAAGGCGACTCAAGTGGTGCATATTTGAAGAAGTCATCTAGCAGTTGGAATTCCTTTATTTGGGTGACTGTGCAAAGATATTGGAGTGACCTACTTTGATGAGTGATGTGGTGGACTTGGGAAGATTTGGATTTAGTTGTGGAGGTGACTTGAGGATTTTCCTAACTCTTTAATGAGGTACCCTAGTGCATTGGTTCCTTAGATATTTTTTTTGGGTCGTACGATGACTTGAAAGTCATGATGATAGTTCTAGAGTTTTAATGATTGTAGGAGGTGCAAGGTAGTTATTTTCTAGAAGATGAATGGAGTAAACAAAGAAGTCAACCAAGAATCGGTGACAATCAACTTGAATGAGAATAACACAAACCAAATGACTTGGGTGATGTTCACTCACCTTTGGTATGGGACATTGGATGAGGTAGAGTGTACCTTGGTGACTTGTGGATGATTGTGCAATGGCTCAGAGATATGGAGGGGATCGTTGGTTGAGGTTGGAAGGAGTATTAGCTTGAAAATTTATATGAAATGGAAGTTATTTGAGGTGACACATTCTACTTTGAGAACTTTGGATAGTTCGTTGGGACATTTGAGGAGTGTAGGTGCATTTTCTACACTCATCGCAGATGTTTAGTTACAAACAGGTCACTTGAAGGAAGAAGGTGAGTTGCAGAATTTCCTTGGTTTGGAGGATAGTGTCAACAAGCATATTACAACATGAAGAGATTACTTGGGAATCGGTGGTTCTCTTGTCTTGAGTATCATGGTTGAGGGTGAATCCTAAAAATTTCAAAGCATAAAGAGGTAGACATAGTATCATGCTTGAGTGATAAAGTATTGGGGAAAAGGTAGTTTGGACATATAGTACTTGGAGAAGTTAGGAAGTTTCATATTTGAAGATGCAGATGAATATGGGGAGAATTTGGTCAATGAATCTAGACTTGTGGACTTGATCACAATTTGAGTCACAAGGGAAGAGTTTGTTGGACATGCAGATGCACGGTGATTTCCCTTGAATATTCACAGAATTGGATGAAATTTGGATTATGTGTAGAATATTGTATTACTATTCCATGAGGTGGGAAGTCGATTCAAGTTGTCGCATATGAATTTTTTTTGTGGTGACTTCATTGTGTAGCAAGGCAAGGGAATACCTTGAATTGGTTTGAGGTTTTTGTGTGGATGAACCAAGTTATGAAAGGAAGTGACCAATTTGTGCATGAGAGTGTGCAAACTCAAGGAGTGTGGCGGTTGGATTGACCATTTGACTAGCTCACAACTTTGGAAAGAAAATAAAAATGACAAGGGGGTCAAAGTAAATATGCACTAGTAGGTTCAATGTGTAGCACTTAGATATTGTTGAGGATCCCCTTTATCAAGATTGGATGATGGGATATGTTAATATATAGACAAAGTGATATGGAGTTTATGAGAAGAACGCAATGAACACAAAATATTATTATTATTAACAAAGAGACACAATGAACAATAATAGAGATATAGTAAAACTAGTTTCTATTCAATAAATAAATATGTTGAAATTGTAAAATGCATACTAAAAACAAGCTTGCTAGAATGGTGGCAGCTTATCTTTGAGAAGAGATGTGACAGGTGCAAGCATTCACAAGAAGATCAGTCAAATGAGGCTTTGAAATCATTTTACAATAAACATGAATTCCTAAACCCTAGACATCCAAAAACCTAACCCTAGGAGATGAAGCACCAAAAGTCAAGTGGGCCCTGTTGGGGTAAGTTGGAACATCAACTTCCCGAGGTCATAACTTTTGCATACGATATTCGTTTTATGAACATGATAGCTCGTTGGAAATTTCTATCTGAGGAATACAAATTATGCCATAAAAATATGACTCCATCTATATTTTTACTATGGATATCCATAAAATTTTGTTTAGGGCCTCAAAATGGCCCCAAATGTTCAAGACCCGAAAACTAGGAAAAAAACTACCAAACTGAAAAACTACCAAGATGAGCTAGTTGGAATAGGTGGGTGGCCACCTATATCCACCTGGATAAATCCTACCCCTTTATGAAACAATTTTCTCCATTGCGTTGATTTACACCATCATATGAGGAAATTTTCACTAAATTTGGCCCTAGGTGAGCCACTTGCCTTGGTGCAGAAGTTGCCCTGCTTTGATAACTCGATAAAGCTAGATCCTTTGTTGGTGAGTTCCCTTGACCTGTGTGTCCAAGATCTGATCACTGGTTTCCTATTCCATTTAGTCAGGGTTGGGATTTATTTGTTTCAACCATTGTTCTATCTCCGAGGTGTCTAATAATGGTGGAAAATATGTTGGAAGGAGATCCACATTGAACACTGGGTGAAATCCAAGGAAGGGGGGAATGTTGAGCTCAAAACCATTGTCACCCAAAAAATTGGTGATGGTGTAAGGTTCATAGTGGAGTGGACTAAGCTTTTGATGGGACCTTGTAAGGATTTCTTTCTGCAAGTGCAACCAAACTTTGTCTCCCACCTAAAACTTGTGTGGAACCTAGTGTTGATCATGGCGCTACTTGTACTTGCCATTGAACTTATGTAAAATATCCTAAACCTATTGAAGGATGTGTCATATCTACTCAATGAACAAGTTTTATTTGTAAGCTTCAGTTTGAGCATGGGGCGAGCCTTTCTAGGTGGCTGCAAGGGGTAGTGCAACATCTATGGTACCTAATGGTTGAAATCCCAACCCCACCTGAAAGGGGTTTTGGTTAGTTGAGCTATGTATGTCTCTATTGTAGTTGTACTGAAAATAGGTAAGCCTCTCATCCCATGTGTGGGGGTTCTTGGAATTGTACATGCATGATCATCAGGTTGACAACCTTGGTTTGGTCATCCGTCTGGGGGTGGAAGGAAGTGGATTTGGTGAGCTTGGTGTCCAACAGTGACCAGAGGTTCGACCAAAATGTGCTAAGGAACTTGTTGTCCCAATATGAGATAATGGTTTATGGTATCCAAAAATGTACCCACACTCATTCGAATAAGAGCTTGGAAGTGGCCTCCACTTTGATGCTCTTCTTGTAGGCGATCATAATGACCATCTTGGAAAAGTGATCAACAACCACAAAAACATAGTCATTTTCTCACTTGGTGGATGGAAGGACCGACATGAATTCCATTGAGATGGATTCTAAGGGCCTGTCAGGAGTAGGCAGAGGGGTTTATAGTTCTTGTTTCTTAGTGGTCAGTTTGACAATAACATGGGAAGTGCATGACCTAATATACTTTCTAAAATCATGTTGAAGTTTCCTCCAGTAGAAATGTTGTTGCAGTACTGTCACTATCTTTTCTACGTTGAAGTGTCCTGCCACTTGACTATAGTGGGGTTCCCAAATCAACGTCACTTTCTCTCTTAATGAAACATAGAGATGGATCAGATGGAAAACCAATAGATCTTGAAGATTGAAATTAGTGACAACTTTGTTTGTGCCAAACATCTAGTAGGTGGTGGAAAAGTTGAGATCTTTCTCATAGAGTTGGGGGAATCCAGAGGTATCGTGGCCGCAAGAGTCTAGCATCATGGTGAGTGTTGCAACTAGAGGTCAGCTGAGGAAATTAGTGATGTGGTTGGTACATCCTATCCTATACTTTATTTTGAGGTGGAACTACTACATGCATGAGGACCACTTCTGATGACGGTCATTCTACAATTTTCCTTGTGTCTACATGAATTGTTTTGTCTTATGATTAGTGTAGATGATTGTCTCCTTCTTGAGAATGTAATGCCTCCACTGGAAACTGACTTTCATAATGGATTACATTTCTTTGTTGTAAGTATGGTATTTATGGATGACATCTGATAATGTCTCACTATGATAGGCCAATGGGTGGTTGTGCTGAGTGAGAACTGCGCCCACAATATAGTCTAAAGCATCTATCTCGATCTCAAAGTGATTTTGTAGGTTGGGTAGTGAAAGCACTGGGGATGAGAACAAGTGCTACTTCAAATAATCAAACACTTGATGTTGGGACAAGCCCCACACAAACTTTTCCTTACCACCACCCCTAGTTACTTGTGTGAGGGCCCATGCAATATGGTAGAATCCCAACATGAACTTGCAATAGAAATTGGCAAGGCCTAAGAAGCTCTGAAGCTTAGTGAGCCTGGTTAGAAATGACCAGTTATGGATGACCTAGATCTTGGCTAGATCCACATGAACACCATGCTTATAAACAATGTATCTTAGGTACTAGAGCATGTCCATGTCGAAGGAGCATTTTTCCAAGTTGCCATATAGCATGTGCTACCGCACAGTGTGCAGAACCTGTTGAATATGATGCAAATGTTCCACCCAAATATTTATATAGACGATAATGTCATCCAGATACACCACTACAAAAGAATTGGTGAAATTCCATAAGATATCATCCATCATCCTCATGAAATTTGTTGGGGAATTTTTCAAACCAAAGGGAATGACTAGCCATTCAAAAAGACCTTATTTTGACTTGAAGGAAGTCTTCCATACATTTTTCTGCTCTATTTGGGATTTGATGGTAGCCAGAATTCAGATCAATCTTACTAAAGCATTTTACCCCCTTGAGCTGATAAAGGAGATCGTCGATTCGGGGAATCAGGTATCAGTTCCTGACTATGATTTTATTTAGGGATCGATAATCAATGCAGAGTCACTAGGTCCCATATTTCTTCTGCACAAGCATGATTGGGCTTCCACAAGGTGATGATTTGGGTCATATCTGCCCATTTTGGAGTATTTCTTAGATCTAATGCTTGTTCTCATCATTTTCTAATAGAGAGTAACAATAGACTGGCCCATTGGGTAACAGTGTGTTGGGGGTCAAATCGATGGAATTATTGACCTGATAGTGCAAAGGTACCCTGGTAGGTGAGGAGAATATGTCTTTGTATTATTCCATGACCTTATCCACTTGCTTATGTTGCATGGAGAGGTCAGTCACGAAGGCCATGGATGTGGCTAAAATCTTTCACTCACTTTGAGATCGAATCACGAAGAAGAAAAAAAATTCGGTCTGAGAGATGACCTCCCTACATTATTTGGCAGAGATCAAGGAAATGACACTAGGTGGGACTACCTCAGGTAACATGTACAATTTCTTGTTCAAAGTAATAATAACACTACGAGGCCTAGACACATATACAACATGACGTTTCCATAAATAAGGTTGGCCCAAAAGAACATCACAAACTTCAAGGGGAGAAACATCACACAATGCCTCATCTTTGAAGGGCTTGATTCCATTAGAAAGGTGACATTGTTGGCTAACGTGAATATCACTTCCTTGGTGGAGCCATCTGATGGTGTAGGGATGTAGGTGTAGTGTTATCAATAGGGCCAGTTACTTGGTGAACTTTGCTGAGATGAGGTTATTCTGGCTACCACTATCAATGATGAAGTGAAGTGGGGTGCCTTTCACCCACATCTGTGAATGAAAGAGGTTCTCACCTTCCTCTCAATCATTAGGTTCACCGGGTTGGATCTTGGTAGTGGAAATGGTGGAACTGGGTTCCACATCATTGATCTGTCTCCCATTTTCTAGTTCTGACTTAGAGTCAGAACCCACATATGATTTAGAGTTTTTCACCTTATCCATTAATGACTTCTTTTAGTGGAAATCAACAATTTTATGCCAGGGGCTCCTATGGAAGTCACACCACTTCCCAGTATCTTTCTTCATCTTTATATTGTCCTTATTTTTTTGTGGATTAGATTGGTTTTCCTGAGGTTGTCCATCTTTTCTCTTCCCTTTGTTCTATAGGTTGAGGATTCCCTTTTCCTACTTCTTCTATGAGGGGTTCTGAGACCCAAACTTCCACATCTTTTATTTAAGATTTTGCTCAATTTTGATGGCATATCGATAGGCCTTACCCAAGGATGAGATGTCCAGAAACTCCATTTCTTCATGGATGTATCTATGCAGAGCACAGTGGTACTTGAGCACCAGATGTCACTCAAATATTTGATACCCATCTTGGTGCATAAGGTAAGGAATATATTTGTGAACTTTGTCACTGCTTGGTCCCTTTCCTACCATGGTGTGGTCCATTTTGTATAGAGGCCGTCATAACTTCCAACAGGGTAATATTGTTCCTTAATATCATCCTTGAAGGAATCCCAAGTGAGTGCAACTATAAATAATGAGGGTTCCTCTATTTCCTTTTTCTCATATAAAGTCTCCCACCAATATTTGACATGGGGGATGTCTTTGAGGAGCGTAAAAGGAATCTATTCTCTATTCGAAAAGTTATGGACATAAAACTACCCTTCTAGCAGTTTCAATCATTTGTCTACAACATTGGCATTTATTTGACCTTCAAATATGGCAATATCCAAGTTGATCTATACCTTGAAGGGGTCGACACCTCTTCTCAAGGAATATGCAAAATTATCCATCATCTTGTTCCTTTGTTGCACGAGGGATTCCTCGAGAAATAGTTTGAAATTATATCCCATCCCATCGTATTTACTTTCTCCCACCATGGAAGGTCAATTTGGCATATGAGAGATCTTGTACTCAATATAAACAAGCTCAAGACCCAACTCTTTGACCCTAACCTTGTCGGGGACATGCACTAAGAATGATAGGGAGAAGACCACTCTGATACCACTGATCCAGATTTTATGAGCATAATGAAATGAACATAAATTATTATTATTACTAACATAGATACATAACGAAAAATAACAGAGATACAGTTAAATTGGTTTCTATTCAATAAAGAAATATGTTGAAACTGTAAAATACAAACTGAAAACAAGCTTCCTAGAATGGTGGCGACTTATCTCTAAGAAGAGATGTGATGAATGTGCTCATTCACAAGAAGATGAGTACAATGAGGCTCTGAAATAAATTTTACAATAAGCATGAATTCCAAAACCCTAGACATCCAAAAACCTAACCCTAGGAGATTAAGTGCCAAAAGTCATGTGGGCCCTGTTAGCACTCTGTAATTTGCTCAAGGTCGTGGAGGTAGTCACAGAAGCAACATCAAAACTGCTTTGATTCAAGGATCTAGCCCTCCAAGACTCAGAGAGGGATCTCTCTGTCAAATTTATCTTTGTTAGAGATTTGATCTTAGGCTAGCTATGCAGACTAGGATATGTTCTTGGAGTTTTCTGGTTGAGACAGCAAAAGAAGACCATTGGGCTATGGGGTCTGTGACAAGTTCAAAATTAAACACAGGTCTATAAGGTATTTCCATAGGACAAGGTAATGCAGACGTTGGATCCTTTAGAAATAAAATTATGTTGAAAAGGAACAGACAAGATAATCAACTACAACAAAAAGAATTCAAGAATTTCTTCATTGTAGTATCAGAGGGAAAACATTTAGATTTTTAAAAGCTCGACACAGAGTATAGTGGATAAATTCTTCTCTAAATCTCCCTTTAAAAATCAGAAAGGGAATAACATAATGATAACTGAGAAGGATCACATTCAACTAAGAGAGGAAACTTCACCAACATTAACACGCAGCAATCCTGTGCAAAAGTCCATTTATTTCTGGTTGATCTGACAAAATATTACAGAGAATAGCCTTTTGGGTGCAAGAATCAACCCATTTTACATTAAAATCATCTGAACAAATAGGAGATATCCCCCAACGAGTTGTGTAAGTCGTTTCTAACCGCCTCAGCTAAAAATAGCCACAAATCCTCAAAAATCCAGAATTGCAAATTTGGCCAAATTTGCTGAAAATAAGGCTATGCTCAGTCATTGATTTATCCCAATTAGTGACACCTGTAAAAAAATAGAAGGAGGTTATTGTATATCATCTTGTTTGGAGAAACAACCTCCTTCATTTTCTCAAATTTCGATTCCACCTCGCCGAAACAGCTCCCGCAAAATCGGGACTGTAACAGAAAAAACGAGAAATACGAAAAAATGAGGCTGAAAGACAGCCTCGATTCTCCCAATTGGTGGCACCTTTGAAAAAACGAGGAGAGGTTTTTGTTCTTCGGCCCGTTATGAACAAAAAAATCTTTTAAAAAAAAAAAAATCATCTTTGTTTTCCCAGAATCCGTTTCGCAAGATGAGGTGTCAAAACTGGAAAAATAGTGGTTTTGTGAAAATGGGGGAGGG
>JZKD02S1672716.1:1423673-1435501 GCA_000966675.3 Picea glauca
ATAATTGCAGATAAAACCAAAGATGTCTTGAATGCAATTTGAGCTTGAGTACCTGGTCTTTCTAGGCTGCTTGGCCATGCTTTAGGTTCTTCCTCCAGTGGAGTCTTTGAGTTGGAACTGTCTGGAGATAATTGGAGTCGCCAGGTGAATGATCTCAACCTTCTTGATTTTGGTCACTATCCACCATCAGTGATCAGATCTGGAGCTTTGAAGTGTAATACTGGGGAACTCTCCCTAGTATGGTCGCCATTCTATTAGCACTCTGTAATTTGCCCAAGGATGTGGAGGTAGTCACAAAGGAAACATCAAAACCGCTTTGAGTCAAGGATCTATCCCTCCAAGACTCAGAGAGGGATCTCTCTATCAAATTTATCTTTGTTATAGATTTGATCTTAGGCTAGCTATGCAAAATAGGATATGTTCTTGGAGTTTTCTGGTTGAGACAGCAAAAGAAGACCATTGGGCTATGGGGTCTGTGACAAGTTCAAAATTAAACACAGGTCTATAAGGTATTTCCATAGGGCAAGGTAATGTAGACATTGGATCCTTTAGAAATAAAATGATGTATAAAAGGAACAGACGAGATAATCAACTACAACAAAAAGCATTCAAGAATTTCTTCATTGTAGTATCAGAGGGAAAACATTTAGATTTTTAAAATCTCGACACAGAGTATAGTGGATAAATTCTGCACTAAATCTCCCTTTAAAATATAGAAAGGGAATAACATAATGATAACTGAGAAGGATCACATTCAATGAAGAGAGGAAACTTCACCAACGTTAACACGCAGGAATCCTGTGCAAAAGTCCATTTAGTTATGGTTGATCTGACAAAATATTACAGAGAATAGCCTTTTGGGTGCAAGAATCAACCCCTTTTACATTAAAATCACCTGAATAAATAGGAGAGATCCCCCAACGAGTTGTGTAAGTCGGTTTTAACTGCCTCGGCTAAAAATAGCCGCAAATCCCCAAAAATATGGAACTGTAAATTTGGCCGAATTTGATGAAACTAGGGGTACACTTAGACATTGATTTCTCCCAATCACTGACACCTGGGAAAAAACCGAAGAATATTATTTTATATTAGCTTGTATTGAGAAAAAACCTTCTTTATTTTCTCAAATTTTGATTCCACCTCGCCAAAACAGCGCCCGCAAAATCGGGACTGTAACAGAAAAAACCAAAAATCCGAAAAATGAGGCTGAAAGACAGCCTCGATTCTCCCAATTGGTGATAAGTATGATCAGGAATGGATGATAACTCTTCAAGGAACCCCTAGTAGCACCCCATCCCCAATGGTGACCAACTTACTAGGATGAAATGACACCCACCAAGGTTAAATAAGGAAAAGAGTATAATTTCCAAGAAATCGTTCAGTAATTAAGAAAGAATTATTTGCAACATGTTCAAATGATTCAATTATTAGGGTGACACTTGCCATGATATCATACTTATTACCTCATGAATAAATACCTATTTTCCTCTAGGGCCAGGCTGGTACGATGAATGTTTCTATGCTAGTGGTGATGTATGATGGTGCATCAATGAATAAGAGGGTATTTTTGGGGCTATTCTAGTCAATCTATCTCTCAGCACTCCATGTCTACTACATGTGGGCCTCGAGACATGATCTTCATAGTTTCCCCTAGTATATGGGGGTAACATCAGGCTCCTACTTAGGGACATGTGCTCATCATAGAGAGCATGAGAACCTCATCATCTATGGTACAACATCTTCCTACACACTCAATAAAAATGTTAGAGTACCTAGAGTGGTGCTACCATCATTTGTTCTTATAAAAGATGATCAAAATTGAAAAGTAAATGCTGAAAACAAAATTTTATTCTAACATGTCAATGCAAACATATAAGTATGGCATAGCAATGGTGCAATGTTCAAAAGTAGAGCATGTAAATCAAGTTCATGCATGCAAATTAATCTAACTAAATTCAAACTATATTATCATGGCATGAAATATGCAACATATATACAATGAAATTAAATATGAAAATAGCTACCTACCTACCTAATCTATGTTGCTAAGAAATTCTAGGTATAATCATACAACCAATAAAGCCATGCTATTATCGTATCACAAAACCTACCTTTGTGCTTCATCATAAACCAAAACAAGCATAAGTCAAACACAAAAGGAACATTAGTTAGAGCATGTAGTATATCATAGGTATTCATAAAATATAACTCATGGAGGTAGGATAGAGGGAAAAAATCTTGCCAAAGGTATCACCACATCCATGCCCCATACATCCTAAGACAAGGTCAATAAAATCAAATGAATGTAGATCCTCATCCTCAGCTACAAATTTTTCACCAGATGGTCTAGAGGAAGGGATGAGAAGGAACCTATGGGAAGTTCTATGGTTTTCTATTGGAAAACAGGGTGCAAGGTAAGGGATAAAACCATGCCTAGAGAAAAAAACATTTCTCCCAACCACAGGCTTGTTGATTTTGAGTGTGAAACTAGGAAGGCCTACAACCAACCAAAGGTTGAAAACAACTCTGTATGATTGGTAGGCGACCATCATGAAAGAAAATCCCAACTATATATGTGGTAGAATGGTAAGATGATAGTAGAGGAAGTTGGAAATTCTTGTCACAAAAATTCTACTCTAGGAAAACCATGTCCTCACCCTTATCAAAATTAGAGCACATTGATGGCTGAAAATTTTATTCATAGAATAAATCCAAATGCTCAAATGAAAAAGAATCAAACTGATTAGGGAATGACCTAAAATAATCATGAGATTACTGTAAAAGGCCATCCCTAGGTGGTTGGAACAGTTTAGTAATCATGTCATCTTCTGGTTTCCAAACATTTGGATTAGTGTAAATCACATATGGTTGTTGTAAAGGGAACAATTGAAAATGACCTTCAATATCATAAATGGGATATTCATTATGACCAATCACATCCCATTTACATCTCCCAACATGTATTAAATAATAAATATTATCAATCACGTCATTACCTTTACCATAACATGAAGGGTCTAGTACATCCAAGGGTTTCTCTAACACTTCTTCACTTTCTGAATTGTTGAATAGAGGATCATTAAAATCTTGGAAAGGGAAGCGGATTACCATAAGATGAATGAAATCTTGGATGAATTCATTAAGTGGAGGAACATACACCAAGAATTTTTCCTCATAAGAGTTCTCTTCATGGATTAGGTATTCAATATGTTCGCAAGGCAACTCATGATATTCTTGGTGATTTTCTTCACGAGTCACCTTTTCAAGTTCTTGTTCTTGAATAAATTCTTCATTTTCTTTAATAGAATCATGAGTAAACTATTTCTCATCCTCATGGGATTGGTATCTCTTTTCATGGATCTCTTCACTTTCCTCATCAGGGTAAGACATAAAACTTCCTTTTGGAAGGCCACCATGAGAACATTAAGGGTGTCTTCATACCTTCGTGTTAGTGGGGCCCATATTCCAAGGAAATTTCAAATGAAGGTATCAATACAAGATATACTCCTTGGCCTAAGAATATGCTCAACCCAATCCATTTTTTTTTTCTACAGATAACAAAAACAATCTTATCAACATATCTTGATGTGTTATTTCTATCTCCATTATGTACTTTATAAAATTCACATCATGGGGAATATCCATGGATGGGTTTTCATCAAACTTCGTAAAATTGTTTTCCCAATCAAGGGGAAAGAGGTTTTGGTACCCTGGAATATTGTGAATGTATAGGGTGGGAAACATATTGTGAAGTGACCATTTGTTCAAGAATGTGTCCTCAAACCAGTCCATGGTATTGATTCTTTTATCAGGGAGAACCTCATACCATATTTTAGCATCATCATAAAGAGTGGATGAAAATATTTCATCACCAAGTATTTGACATCATCACTCATAGGATTTATTTGAAATAATTCCAAAACAATATCCATATTCTCTTCAATCTAGGTTATACCATTAACAGTGAACCTTGGTTGCTAGTTTTTATACCTTGCAAGCATTCATCGAGGGTAACCTGAGACTTTACTCATGTCCAAGGGTTTGAAAATATCACCTGGGTCATAAAGAGTGGTTGAAAAGAGTTTCATCACCAAGTATTTGACATCATCACTCATGGGATTTATTTGGAAGAAATCCAAAAAATATCCATATGCTCTTTAGTCGACGTTACATCATTACCAGTGAACCTTGGTTTCCATTTTTCATGCCTTGCAAGCATTAGTCGAGGGTAACCTGGGATTTTAATCATGTCCAAGGGTTTGAAAATATCACCCGGGTCCCAAGCAGAAGCCATGGTTGGATATTATAAGGTTGTAACCAATGGAGTCACGAGATCACCCTTCTGAAACTATCAAAGGAATTGAGGGAATTACCCTCATTGGAGTCGTCGGGTAAGATTGTAAAGTAAGGGCTTATGGGTAATCTTGTAAAGTAAGGGCTTCAAGAAAATACCACCAAAGATATGTCGTTGAAGAAAATTGACTCGATTTTCCCCGACAACGGTGCCAAAAAATTATCGCACAATCTGTATTTGTCCAAATCCAAAGACAAGTAGGGGAAATTGGCTTAATTATAGGATAACCTATCATTGTCACCTTAATAGGAAATCCCCACATTTCAGGGATAGGAAAGGTTTATCCTATGGGAGGAATCCCTCGTAACCTAAAGGGTTGGAAATATAAGGTTATGGTCAAGTTTATCCCCCCTCTCATTGGTTACCAAAATCAGAGGGTCTATGTCTAAGAGATTGAGGCAAATCAAGAGTAGCTTGTGTACATTCCTTGAACAAGAACAATAGAACATATATATGGAAATTGCAAGTAAAAAAATGATAGTAAAGCCTCAAAAGATGATAGACAAATGTAAATATAAGCTAGCTGATATAAAATTACAGCAATGTAAAACTTTACAGCAACAAATAGTATTTTGTAATAGTGGCAAGAAATATACTTTAGAAATTCTTGAAAACACAATGAAAACTTACAAATTACTAGATAGATTGATTAACAATGGTTAAAAGAAAATTATATTAATCTTAGCTATTAGTTAGACTTAGTTATGCTGAAAATTATAGTAGTTAGTATGGTTGTAGGAATGTTTTGCAACAACAACAAGTAGATTAGTAATCTAGGCTAAGATAGGGTTAGAGATAGTTAGTAAAGTCTTGAGAGAGAAAAAATTGAGTGTTTTTTTTAATCAATCCTTCACAAGAGAAATATAAATCAATGACTTTTGGGCTTATGGAGTCAATTACAACAAAAGTAAATAACTTGGAGAAATAAATGATAATAATGGTCAAAGGAAAAAATTAAATGCTAGAGGTGTTGGCACTTCAAGGCCTGAAGCATCCAATTCTCAAAGATGAATTTTAGTAGAGCATAAGCACTTTTATTACCTAGTGAATCCTTCTCTCCTTGGACTATTGAAGTATATTATTGCAACAAGCAACTAGAATAGGATTCCCAAAGTTCTATCACTTTAGGGCTTTAGGAACCTAATCTAGGCAACGATTTTTCTCGACAATTTAACAAGTGGAAATAGATAAAGAAGGGAGAAGCACCTTATGTCCCTTCTCCTAGGGTTTCTTAGCAAGAAATTTCATAATATTAAACATGAACAAGTAAAATATACCATAACCATTCAAAGCATGAAGATAAATTGCATATTTTACTTCAATAAGAATAATCAAGCACAAAACACGTAGTTGTAGAAATTTCCACCCAAAATCATCAAAAAGCTTCAAAAGCTCCAATAGGGAGAAAATTCCATACCTCCAATAGGGAGAAAACTTCATACTTCCCTCTTGTGTGAGGAAAGTAATGATGAAAATGATTTAGGCTAGCCATATTTGTATGGGAAATCCTAGCCTTATTAACCAAAACTTGTGTCTTTTCACAAATCTAAGCCTACTTCTTAATTTTCTAATTAAAATTAAAAATAGATTCAATCTTTTACAAAATGACCCTCAAAGGGTGATGTCATCCCATTCTAGGGTAACATTGGGAATCCAATGTGGAACATTGAGGTTTCTTTGTGGAATTTTGGGCCTCCAAAGGCTAGTAACCATGCCACATGTTCCAAAACGTTGTGCCATAACCTCCTTCCATATGATCAAACTCTAGCCTTCTTCATGGTGATGTCATAGGATAGGTAAGTGACGTCCAATCCTCCAATGGATAGCCTCTAGGTGGGAGAAGGTGGGAGCCCTCCACATAGGCCTACCAGAGTGACTCCAAATGAAACAACCTCATGTGAAATAGTGATCACCATCTTTCCCCAAATGTGGGGTCGTTGCATCCATCCTTGTGATCCAAAGCCCCCATGAAGGTCTAAACAAGTCATCTCCTCATGAATACCTGTCCACCAAGAAAGGTCCTGAAAATAAAAATAGGTATGCCCTCCAAGGTTCCATAAGTCACAAGAATAATGCCAAGTAAGCCACATATAATAATCAAACCACCTGAACATGTGCATCAAACCCCCATTTTCAAACTAAACAAATAATCAAAGACGTTATACAATTTGTCAAATTTAGGTGTGGGAGGGGTGTCAAGGCATCATATTGGGCTAGTCGGTCCTTAGGTCAAGGGTGTTTTCCAAGAGAAACCCATCTAAGTAATGTATGAGTGTGAGGTGAAGTGGGTAAAACCTTTGGGCATGGGGTTCCTGACATTAAAGGGTTCATATTGTCTCATTTATGGGTGCCTTTGTATACGGTTTGTTGCACCTTTTTTTTCAATGAATCCTTTTTTCAAGACCATTTATTTGTCATTAATTATTTAAAGTATAGAACAATTGGGTACTACAATTGGGTAACAAAAGACTTGAAAGGAGTACCACAATATCACTTGAAGCTAGAGGTACATAGAGTGTCATATGCATGGAAAGAAAGGGACACCACATGCATGTACACACCTCAACAAGTGGGGTATCTATATAATGTGAAATCCCTTTTGTAGGTATTAAATTATTTTAAGAGAAATGTTTCATCATTCTCAAGACATATTTGGGAGAGCATCTCGAAGGTTATAATTTTGGTTTTTATCTTTTTCTAGCTACATTCCCTCTGGGCCTTCAACCAATTCTTCCCATGAAATGAGGTACAATCCCTTCTTGGGTCAGTGAACCTAAACATCCCACAGGATGAGGAAATGAAATGAAAAGAGCATGGAAGGTGATAGGTATGATCGGGAAAGGATGATGACTCTTCAAGGAACCCCTAGTAGCACCCCATCCCTAAGGGTGATGAACATACTAATAAGAAATGACACCCAGCAAGGTTAAATAAGGCTAAGAGTATAATTACCAGGAAAACATTATGTAATCAAGAAAGAATTATTTGCAACATGTTCAAATGCTTCAATTATTAGGGTGACACTTACCACGATACCAGACTTATTACCTCATGAAGCAAGACCTGTTGTCCTATGGGGCCATGTTGGTGTGATGAATGTTTCTCTATTGTTGATGTATGATGGTGCATCAATGAATAGGAGGGGCCCTGTGGGGCTATGCTAGTCAATATATCTCTCGAAATTCCATGTATGTTATCTATGGGACTTGAGACATGATATCCATAGTTACCCCTAGAATATGGGGGTAACAAGAACCACCAAAATATCTAGAGCTAGAAGAGACTACTCGAATGATATTTTTTCATGCATTGGCTCACATTAGTATCCCACAAACCTTCAATATAGAAGGATATATCAAAAGGAAAAAGGTAACAATGTTGATTGATTTTGGTAGTAACCATAAATTCATCAATTATAAATTATCAAAAGATCTCAATTGTTTTGTGTATCTAGCACCGGAGTTTCAAGTAATTATTGTATATGAAGGTACCATAAATTGTTTTGGGAAATTCCATAGTATTAAGCTCAATATGGGGGAGTATTATTGGATAGTCCCATGATTTCCATCCAAACAGGTGGTGCAAATTTTGTATTAGGGGTCCAATGGTTACAATCATTGGGAACAATGGCCCTTGATTTTCAAGATCTTTTCATGAGATTTTCCTTAGAAGGAAAGAAAATTGGCCTTATAGATATCCAAGGGAAACAATCTAAAGTGATAATCACTAATAGCATGAAAAAATTACTCAAAAAGAGACACCATGGTGTAATTGCACAATTTTGATCACTAGATGTTAAAATTTCTATAGCCTCTACTCTAATGGATCTCCAAAAAGTTATCAAAAATCATTCCAAGGTATCTGGAGATATGCCTAAGGGTATTCTACATGCTCAAGATCACTCCCATGTTATTCATCTGTGACCAAGAAGTGTACATATAGTCTTCAATGTTTCTTTCTTAAAGAATATAATCAGTGACAACATCCCAATGCTAACTATTTTATCAGAGATTAACGGAGAAGGGGAAATCATATTAGAAAATCATACTAGAGATTAAGAGATTAACGGATTAAGAATTTGGAAAATCGAGCAATTAATGAGTACCTCATCAAATGGAAGAACCTATCAATGGAAGAGGAGGTATGGGAAGATGATTTATTCATGCAAACACACTCACAGTAGTCAAGTGTTGAGGAAAACACTTTTTTGAATGGGAGGGGTATGTTAATCCCTAGACAAATCCCCATGTTATGTATAAAACCCCTTATTAATACCTATGTATTGAATTATTATAGTTTTAGTGTTATGTTTGTATGTTGGATAGAACCCTTCAATCCACCCTTTCATTATAATTATACCCTTTGTCTCCTATATATACACAAAGGAGACTTGGTCTTAGGATCACCCTATCTTATCTCATATTGTATTTATAATTGTATATATTGTAAGTAGAGGTTTTCCCCTCAAAGTGGACTCTAGATTCATTGCCATTTTATCATTTTTTAAGGCATTGGATCATAACAGAAACAACAATGAGGCAAGGGTGGATACTTGCCTTAGTATTTGGAGTTGAATGAAGTGACAAAGACACATATATAAAATAATGAGTTCAGGCATGGAGAAGAACATTTCAATAAATGGATGTGACAGTTGGACTAGATATTGAACCAGTGTAGGACTTGATGCTAGCATTGTGGGGAGACATGATAGAGTTTTTTGAAGTATGGGCGTAGCAGTAAGATCACAAGAGTTCAACACTTAGATATTTTTTAATTCTTGGGTGAGTTTGTAGCAAAGGTTGAGGAAACAATAGAAATATAACAAAGAATGATTGTTGCAATAGGACAATGGCAGCTTGGATATTGTGAACATAGCTGGGTAAGAGACATCTTTCCAATGTAGTGGAAAAATAGGTTTTATACAAATTTGTATAAAGGGAAATGTGGATGGTTGCACAAGTTGAAGATAATTGTAGTGTTAGTCAAAAACTTGGGGTTTCCACTTCACAAAGAAACTCAAGTTTTCCACTTTGGCTGAATTTAGGGTTTCTGGTTGGCATAAAACTTGGGGGTTCCAAAAAAAAATTTGATGGGGGGAAAATTTCAGGTGGAGACTTGGAGATCGTAATTTTTGTGGATGTTATTGGGGATGAAAATTAATTTATGTGGAGGAGGATGTAAGTTCTTTGACTAGAAGGGCACAAACACCTTCTCCCAAGTGTTGTGAGAAATATTACCCTGCAGACAGGTTAAGCTCCCCTTAGCTTATTTTTCTCCAGCTAATACATAATAGAACAAGTGGACACTAACATCCCTTACTTCTTTCTATTCACATATGAAAATGAGAAGAGAGAAAATGAGATAAGAGTGCACCTTTTTCGAAGGTTGTCCTCACTTCTCCTTGTTTCTCCAACATTGGATCCAGTCCTAGCTTGCAAATGATCTCCCTGCACTTAGAAAAAATGATATTCCCCTTCTGCTACTTTCACAAAGTTATATGAAAGAAAATCTAATGAAATGAAACAATCATAAACATTCATATGTAAACTAAATGAAACAGAAGTATGGGAATAGGCCAATATTGTCTACATGACAAACAAAGGAAAACTATTACACTCAATTGGTTTTGAACAATATTCCTCCAATGCTCCTCCTATCCAACCCCTTTCCTCCACCTGAAGAGAATGAGAATTATTCTGAACTATCTATGAATATCATAAGAACATACATTTGATACTCTTCAGAACTCCCTCTTTTTACCTTTGAGTGGCCTCCTTATATAGGAAATAAAGTCCCAACCACCATGGATTATTTTAGGAGTATGGTTGAGGATATGTCTCAACTAATTATGATATTCAGGATAGGCTCAAGTGTATATATATGAATTGAATCCCTTTAACCCAAACTAACTCCGACCTCCCAGAACCTTCCCTCCAAAAATGGTGGAACTAGTTATAACCAAACTAACACTCCCAAAAGAATTAGAAGAGACTGTCACTAATGCTCCCCCATAGTTAATAAGGTAGTGTCACTAAGGGATTGACACTCCCTAAATATGGGTAGGGGGGAATCAGTCCTAAAAAATGGTCAAACACTCAAGGTTAATGGTGGTTTTTCGACCTCCAAGTGATTATTTTTCTTCAGCAATGTGTCTAGGGAACATGATAGACACTTCCACATGGTTATAGAGTGTATTTAGGCCTCTATGTGATGTGTTTTCCCCCCCAATATATCTATGGAATATGACCAACACTTCCACATGATGATAGAATTGCAACATTCAATTGCGACACTTAGTCGAATATAAGTGTGACGCTTAGGGATGTGGAGAATCAACACCTAAATAAGTGATACATAAGTGAGACACTTAGTAGAATATGATACATAAGTGTGCCAATAAGTAGTTTGGAAATTTGGTGTGTAACAGATGCACCCTAAAGTGCGAGGTCAGAAGAGAAACTGATGGTCGAAACAATTTACAAAATGATGTGAGCTAAGGGGTGTTGGAATAGAAGAGTCTGATGAAAGCTACAAACAAACATCAAACAACATATATACAAATCATCCCAAGGTAGGAATTCCCATTCTCAATACAAAATGGACTTAAATCATGGTCGTTTACCAATACACTGTGGATACATGGCAACGTTGACTAAGGATATGGCCACCAAACATACAATTTGGATTCATACCTACATGACTCTATCAAGTTGTAGCCACGATATTTTACATTATGGAGTTACAATATGACAAAAACATAGCCACAGACCATTACAAATTGTATCTATCTGACAGTGTACATCAATAATATTTCTCTCCATTGCAACTTGGCTGGGCACATAATAGTGGTAAGTGCCAAAAAGGTTCCCAGGGTCTTCATCTCAATCTCAAACCAATATGATTTTAACCATGTGAATACATGTGTTGATGTTGAACATGGTAGAAACCACTCGATCAAGGGCTAATGATGTAAACCCACTATCGAGAGCGAGGAAACCTTCCATTGAGGTATAAATGCTCCAAGGCACTAATTGGTTTATAATTATGACTCCTGGATAATGTGATGAATCAACAGGAATAGAATCATCAAAGAAGGGCCATGATGTACCCCCTATCATCAACATGAAACTGATTAGTATAATGATTTGAGATGATAGAGAAAATGTGGACAGACTAACATGGGTCTGAAAATGGATAATACTACAGAGTGGTTGATTGAAGTTGAGACTTCCCTTGAACATTGTGCAGCATGACAAGTGACTTGGTAGCATTGACTCAATGAGGCATGGATCCAAACATAATGTGACGACAACCAAAGGTTCTCTTCGAAGGAGTTGAAAGAGTATGACGACACATGGAATTGGTATGAATCAGAGACAACAATATTACCCAATTGTAAGCAAAATATAGATAGGTTCCATGTTCAAGGGTGACTAAGAACAATTGTCGTAATGTTTCAAATAATTGACCCACT
>JZKD02S1672716.1:1435522-1485749 GCA_000966675.3 Picea glauca
TACAAATAGATGAGTACCTCTTTATTTTTTAACAAGCTTGAGGAGGATGAAAAATGCTTGGTATAACTCACCTTCAGTATGTTCCTCTTCACATGTTTAACGAACCTAAAGAAGTAAGGGTTCGATATCATATGGGTCCTTAAATGCATGTTTTATGAGCCCAAATAAGGAAATATTGGTGGTCTTTTCATCTTTAGAGAGTCTCAAAATATATTAAAGGCGACTCCAAGGTTAACTTTTTCATAAATTTAGTCTCCTAAGCCCGGAAAAAGTGTAAAAAAATACAAGGGAGAACTCTTCTAGTCATGATTGACTAGAGTATATATTTTTCGTAGTTAGTATTACAAGGTCGAAAAAGGGGTAAACTACCACTCAAAATATTCCCTTTCAAATATTTTAACGAGTGTGAATGGAAACAATATCACTCAACAATCGTTTCATGTTTAGGGAGTTTGAAAAGAGCTTAAAGGGGACTCCAAAGATTTAATTTTTTGTATAGATTTTATGAGTTTGGAGAAGTGATAAAAGTGTACTTGATAACTTATTCTCATGTATTAACAAGCACGAGAAAGAACAAACACTGAGCTCATTTTCTTCTCAATGTAATGTGCATAGGTTTTGAGTGATAAACATGGATGGTTGGTACTTTTCCCCCAACTAAGAAGCTAGTGTCTCAACTCTATCATGATGTCCAAATTATGGAGACATGCCCCCCAAGCTTTGTTTCTTCTGCTATCTCTTATATTGTTACCAATTTTGGTACCTGATTAAATTCCTCATTACTAATAGGAAAATTTTCACCAGAGGAAGAAAGAGGATCAACAGACATAGGTAGATGAAATGATGGTTCAATTATGAGATATAGTGAAAGACTCAACTCAACATTTATGAGATCTAGCAACATACTCGACTCAATTTTTATGACATCTAGTGAAAGAATTGACTCAACATTTACAAGATCTAGTGAAATACTCGACTCAATCAGAGGGGGTCTGTTTCATTTTTTAACGAGTTGGACATAGAAAATGAACTATTCTCAATGTAGGTTTCATTTTTACACAAGATTGAAACTGGAAAAACTATGCTTGCGATAGGTTTCGTTTTTACACAAGTTTCAAAAAAAGAAAACTATGCTTGGGGTGTCTGTTTCATTTTTTAATGAGATTTACATAGTTTTCTCATAATATTCTATTTCATTTTTTACTGAGCTTGAAATTAAAACGAGAAATTTGCTCGAGACCTATGAATCATTTTTTAATGATCTTGGCACATAAACAATAACTTTTCTCAAGACTAGTTTCATTTTTTAATGAACTTGGAACCGAAGATAAAACTATGCTCATCACTCTCTACCATGGATTCCAAGAGGTCTTCATCAGACGGAAGAACAATACTCTAGAAGGAACACAAGGTAAGGGAATTACTTGGATCAACGGGGGGAAGAACAAACTCCAAGGTCCCTAACGAGGGAGTTACCATGTCAACTATCAGATTTAAATCCAAATAAGATGAGCATATAGTGAGAGGATCCTTCTCATCATCAATTGAAAGCATGAGACATGTTACCACATAAGTAACCTATGGTGGGGTGGATACCACTTGCATATAAGGAATGTTCAGGGAATTCAGATGGTTGGAAATCATATGAGGGCCAACGAATTAAAGTTGGTCAATGGTCACAATGTTTCCATTATGAGGGAAAGACATCAATCCATGACCCAAACACTAAGAATAATTGGTGTCACCCAAAGGACTTTCCACTCTTCAAAGCTCCAAACTTGTTGTAGTCCCACTAGGAAAATGAAAGAGGGGATATCTGAAACCATCGCTTCACTTGACCTCATGCTTAAATCCTATTTAATATTATATCTCCCAACAAACACTAGTTGTTACTACCTAGATTTCAACAATCCCTAGTATTCTACAATCTCTCTTAAGTGGCCTTGGAGAATTTACTCTCCACCCTACGACCAAGGCCATGAAATCCTAGACTTGTGATCATTTTCTAATAAAGAAGAGGTCTGGCTGAATTTAGATTAGGCATGTGTCCCTTTTATGGTTTTTTTTTTACTCAAAATGGATTACAGATGCAACTTGACTATGATGTGTGACACTTGACTCCAAGAATACTTGCATATGCAACTTGACTATGATCTGTGACACCTGACTCCAAGAAGACTTCAAAAGAAAATATGAATGCAATGAAATCTTTAATTTTCGATGAAGTCTATCTATAATAAGGAGAAAGAAGTTTCAAGAAAAGAAACAATTAATACTTTCAAAGCAAGAAACATAAACTACTCTTTGAATAAAATTTCATTTTCTTTAAAATTCAAGTTCAAAAATGCACCACCCAAAAACTAGAATGAAAAATTCTTTTTCGTTTGGTTCTAAATGAAATCAAACCAATCAAATGTGATTCTCTTTATGCTTATTTATTTTCAATTGAAATGAAAATTTTCAAGGATAAGATAGAAAAGAACATGAAGCAAAAATAAAGTCCAAACAAAGATGCACTCACAAGCTTAATATAAAAATTGAAAGAATCAAGTGTAGAAATGACTTCTAGCACCTGGTCAGTCAAAATTTTTGAAAGAAATAAGTCACTCTTAAAATCCTTAAAAACCAAAAGATTCCAGATCAATTGATATTGCAACAGACGCTAAAAACTACATAATTCACTCAATGGATCAACATTTTCCAAAAAAGAGAACTCAAATACAGGGTGCGCTGCACTTTGTATTATCTCCAAGTTAATGAAAGATATTTTCAAAACGGGCAAGTAAAGGGCTTGAAAGATTTTGGAAAGTAAATGATAAGACTCTGATGATGTACAAACAAAAAAAATCAAGACTACTCATAATTCAAAATACAGTCAAGGATCAGATCAACTTTGAATAGTTTATGACCTTTTCATAACTTAATCATAGATAACACTTTAAAAGAGGAAAAAAGAGTGATAAATAAAATATTTACAATCAAACAAGGTCCTAAAAAATAATACAAGACCTTGAGACATAAATCTAAGTCAAAAAACCTGAGAAATAGAGTAAAAAAACCCCTAAAAGTGACCCTGGAAGGATACTGACACCCCTAGAATACCAACAGGGAGTGTCACTACAAGGGGTGAGACTCCCCCAAATACTGAGAGGGAGAATTATTTTAGTAAACTAACGCTCTGTAGTCCATTGTAGGGGAGTGTTGGTGTACATACACCATTGTAGGGGAGTGTTGGTTTCTTCGATGTTTCTTGCTTAAAGAAAATAATCAGTGACAAGATACCAATGCACACTATTTTATCAGATATTAATGGAGAAGGGAAAATTATACTATAACAAGAAAAAATCCTTAAAATAGGGATTAATAAGCTGCAAAATTGACTAATTACTAAGTACCTCATCAAATGGAAGAACCTACTAGTGGAAGAGGAGACATGGGAAGATGATTTCTTCATGCAAGCACACCCATGATTGTCAAGTGTTTAGGACAACACTTGTTTGAATGGGAGGGGCATGTTAATCCCTAGACAAATCCCCATGTTATGTATAAAACCCCTTATTAAGACATCTATATTGAATTATTATAGTTTTAGTGTTATATTTGTATGTTGGATAGAAACCTTCATTGCACCCTTTCATTATAATTGTACCCTTTGTCTCCTATATATACACAAAGGACACTTAGTCTTAGGATAACCTTATCTTATCTCATATTGTATTTTGAATTGGATATATTGTAAACAGAGGTTTCACCCTTGAAGTGGACTGTATAAATTGACCTTTTATCATTTTTTAAAGCAATGGATCATAACAACAACAATAATGAGGCAAGGGTGGATACTTTCCTTATTATTTGGAGTTGGATGGAGTGACAAAGATACATATAGAAAATACTAAGTTCAAGCATGGAGAAGCACATTTCAATAATTGGATGTGACGGTTGGAGTAGCTACCCAATCAGTGCAGGACTTGAGGCTAGCATTGTGGAGAGACATGATAGATTTGATTGAAGTATGGGCGTAGCAGTAAGATCACAAGAGTTCAACACCTAGACATGTTTTAATTTTTGGTTGAGGTTGTAGAAGTGGTTAAGGAAACAACATGAATATAATAGAGAATGATTGTTGTAGTAGGATAGTGGCAACTTGGATATTGCGGATACAGTTGGGGAAGAGATGTCTTTCCAATGTAGTGGACAAATAGGTTGTATACAACTTTGGATAAATGGAAATGTGGATGGTTCCATAGGTTGCATATGATTGTAGTGTGAGTCAAAAACTTGGGGCTTCCACTTCACAAGGAAACTCAATGTTTCGACTTTGGTAGAATTTGGGGTTCCTAGTTGGCATGAAACTTGGGGGTTCCAATAAAATTTCGATGGGGGAACAAGTTCAGGAAGATACTTGGAGATCATAGATTTTGTGGATGTTGCTGAGGATGAAAATTACTTGAGGTGGGGGAGGATGTAAGGTCTTCGGATAGAAGGGTGTGAACACCTTGTCCCAATTTTTGTGAGCAATCTTACCCTACGGACAGGTTAAGGTCACCTTATTCATGTTTTCTTTGGCTAAGATATAATAGAGAAAGTGGACACTAACATCCCTTTCTTCTATCTATTCACATATGAAAATGAGAAGAGAGAAAAGGAGATAAAAGTGCACCTTTTTCGAAAGTTTTCCTCGTTTCTCCTTATTTCTCTAGCGTTGGATCTAGTCCCAGCTTGAAAATGATCTCCTTGCATTTATATAGAATGATATTCCTCTTCTAATACTTGCACAAAGTTATATGAAAGAGAATCTAACGAAATGAAGCAAGCATAAACATTCATACATAAACTAAGCGAGACAGAAGTATGGGAATAGGCCAAGATTATATTCATGGGAAACAAAGGGCAACACTTACAATCACTTGATGTTGAGAAATATTCCTCCGATGATCCTCCTATCCATCCCCTTATGTACCACCTGAAAATAATGAGAATTCTTCTGAAATATCTATGAATATCATAAGAAGAGAGGTTTGATACTCTTCAAAACTCCCTCTTTTGACCTATGAGTGGCCTCCTTATACAGGAAATGAATACCCAACCACCATTGAGGTGATCTAGTGTTTTATTATTTGAATCTATAATTGAATTAAGAATTACCATAATTTACCAAAGACAATCCCTTGAATATTTGAAGAGCCAAACAATTTTCAAAAAATAGGACTTTACATATTAAAACGTTGCCTAAATTATAATATTTCAATTTATATGTTAAAAGTACCTTTTTTCGTTTAAACTCCCCAATGCTTATTAGTCCTTTAGAGACCCTCCCAAGGAGGAACTATTGCAATGAATTATAGGTTCAATTTGCATTCATTCTTCTTCTTTTTTTTTTGGTTTCTAATGTTCAATATAGAAAAAATTAAATAAGATTTATTATAATAATTAAATTTTATTTTTTTTGGATTTTGAATTTGAAATTGGTTGGTTGCTATATTATTGGTAATATTGATTCAAGATATTTTATTCGATGAGAATTACATGAATTGCATTAAAGAGAATAAATAAATCTTATGTGCAACATAAATAAAGAAGACACAACTATGAAGAAATGATGAGAAAGACGGAAATAACACAAATCTTGATAATGAAGTTCATCTCAACAATGGAATACATCTCCAGACCCACTTCGAAGTGGAGAGGCCTTTATATTATCTCAGAAAAAATGGGCATAAATACATGGATATACCTCAAAACCGAAAATGGCCTGAAGATCCATTACTCAAATGAAAAATTTGATTGCACCAATGGACTTGTGGCAAGAAATTGTGCAAAAATGATTGTTCATAAGTAAAATTATGCCACTACTCATCATAGGTCCCTCCTGGGCTCTTCACTTCATAATGCATGCCACTGTAATCTGCAATAAATGTGTGTACCTGCATAACAATGTGTGTCATCGTACTAGAGTATGGGTGAGACCTCCTCCCATCAGATGATTAACATGGTTTTAAATGTAAAATTGTGGGTGGACGTTACAAAAAGGGTCGTTATCCCGATTGGTTGACACTAGATAAATTTAGAGTTTGGTTTGGGGGAGGTTCTGGGGTAAAACCCATGGACTCCCCCCTATTGGATATTAGTTAAAAATTATGGTAAATATAGCTTAACAGTTATATTGCAATACTCGTCGTATATTACATTTCCATAACATGTTATTCCCTCACCATATTTAACCTTCGACCATTCTAGAACTGCTACTAAGTTGATGGGACCAGTGCACAGTATGTGGTTGGCTACAAGATTTTGTGGTCATTGGTCATTCCAACCACCAACTTCGGTGTCAAGCGGTCCGATGGTTGGTTCTTTATTTTTTTTTAAATTTTCAGACTCGGGACTGCATTGGGCATCCACGAGGTGCCACATGGTGCCTTGTGATTGAGCCATGTGGAACCCTTCCATTTACTCCTTCCATATAGTCATTCTGCCACTTTTCGCACTGTAAGGAGGCCACATGGTGGCCCCTAGGTGGTGCCATGTGTCACATCATCATTGGCCCATTTGGCAACCCAAGTTTTCCAAATCAGCATTCCACGTGGCAGCCTCTCATGCTACCACGTCAACATGTTGAAATTAGTATGAAATCATGTTGATGTCACCTATGCATGGTTGGATGTTGACCTCATCTATATGGATGTTGATGTTAGAATGTTGACTTTGACTAGGTTGACCACAACTTTGACTAGCCATGTATTCTTCATCCAGACTCCGTTGGAGGTGTCATTTGTGTCATTGGAAATCTCTCGACGAGATATTCAACTTGGTGCTATTTTTGCTGAGATTTGAGGACTTTGAATTTTTGGCCTTTTAGATCCTCCTGGATCATTCCTCCCTAGTAGGAAGATTTTGGGCCTCCAAAAGCCTTATCAATCAATATATAAGTGAGGGAATCTCTCCCTCACTTTCTCCTTCTCGATCCACCGTACTTTGCTTGGATGTGTTCCCTTAAGGCCCACTCAAAGATATTCAACATCACCCTTGGATGAAGTCCTCATCCTTCTTTCCAAGATGATATATTCCTTTAACTTGTCCAAGTACTCAAGAGAAAACTTGTCCATTGAAGGTATTGAAACACTCTCCCTTTGATCCATGATCATTGGAGGCTCATAAAATTTCAGTTTCTCTACATTCAAAACTGAGTATATCTTCATATACGATGGTAGATCTAGGTAGAAATCATTTGTGCCAATATTCTCCAAGATGGTGAAGGGTCGATATATGATGGACTTGAGCTTATTGGCTTCACCCTTCAACATATCTCTGTTTATGTGGATCCACACTTGATCTCCCACTTGAAACTGGTGATCAAATTTTTTCTTTTCATGGTGAGATTTGTATTGTGCCTCACTCTTTTCCAATTGTTCATAAACTATCTGGTCTACTTGTTGAATCCTCTGAATGAACTTGCGAGATTTGTCTTCATCTCTTTGTTCACTTGAGTTGACATATTTTCCAAATGTCAAGTCCAAGGGAGTCTTAGGTAGATACCCAAAACATGTCACAAATAGTGAACTCTACATGGAAGAGTGAAAGGCTTAGTTATATGCATGCTACACATATTATATCTGGTCATCCCACAACTTGGGATGTTTTCTATAGTAACCTTGGATAAAATGAACCAATGTTCTATTAAAAACCTATGTCTATCCATCATTGTGTGGATGGAAAACATTACTCCTCTTCATCTTGGTGTCCATCATTCTCCACAATCTTGTCCAAAACTCTCCAAGGAATCGAGTGTCTCGATCTAAGATAATGGATGTGTGAAGTCCAAAGTGGACCCATACATGATGAAAGAAAATATTAGCATTTTTCTCAGCAGTGATCTACTTTTTACATGACATCAAGACACACATCTTGCTAAACCTATCCATTACTACATACAAGTATTCATGACCCCTTTTTGACATAGGAAACCCCCATACAAAATCCATGGTGATACTATCCTAAGGATGAGAAGGAATGAGGAGTGGTTTGTACAACCCCAATTTTCTATTAGTGGGATTACAAGTTGAGCACAATGAACACCCATTTACATACTTAGTTACAATTTATTTCATCTGAGGCCAGTAACAAAACCTTTGCATATGAACCATATTTTTTCCTACCCAAAAATGCCTATACAAAAGAGGAATATGAGCTTCTCATATTACATGGAATCTTTCACTTGTAGGAATACATAGCTTGCCAAAATGGTAGAGTAACTTGGCCTACAAATGATAGTTCTCCACCTGTGCACCATGAGTTAGCTTCTCATAGACATATTTAAAATCTCCATCAATAGTATATTGTTCAACATAGCTATCATGAGATAAATAAGCATTTTTCAAAACAATAAATGCAAAAATAGGAGGCCTAGAAATCATATCTTCTACTTTGTTACTTGTAGCCTTCTTATACTTGATTACCAAGTGGAAATATTGAAGGAAACCAATCCATCTGAAATGATGAGCTTGTTGTAGCTTGGTATGTGACTGGAGGTACTGTAAGGGCTGGTGGTCTATATGTATGACAGTCTCCTACCTAACAAGTAGTGCTTCCATTTCTTAACACTTTGAACCAATGTATACAACTCTTTGTCATAGGTGGGATAATTAATAACAAATTGTGAAATTTTTTCATAGTGGTAATAAATAAGCTTATGATGTTTCAACAATACTTCACCCATGGAATATTTGTTGGAATATATCCCAATCTCAAATGGTTGTTTCTGTTCTGGAAAGGCTACTATTTGTGTTGTGCTTATCTTTTATTTCAAGGTGTCAAAAGATTTATGTTGCCTTCCTCCCCATTGAAAGGATTTCTTAACATTGGTCAAGGCATGCAAAGGGAATGTAATGTATGAGAAGTTAGCTATGATTCTTCTCCAATATTGAACTACACCCAAGAATCTTCTCAGTTTTGTTACAGTGGTAGGCTTACTAGGACAATTTACAATTACCTCAACTTTGGAAGGATCAATTTTCTTGCCCCCCTCCTACAATATGATCCAAATACACTAAAGACGTTTTGCCAAATTCACATTTGGACAATTTTACATACACTTTTTCCCTTTGCAAAGTGTCCAACACTTACTTTACATGTTCTTCCCAAGTTCTACTAAAAACAAGGATATCATCTAAGTATACAATTACAAAGTCATCTAAGAATTGTCAAAATACATCATTCATTACACGCATGAAAATTGTCTAGCCATTGAAAACCTGTTAAGCCCTAAATAGTGGCACATTACCTCTTAATTGGGGAATATTAAATTATTAATTTTATTTTGTTTATGTCAGCTTGGGTCCATTAGTTGTAATTGTACCTCCTATTCTCCTATATATACGAAGGAGACCTTTTCATTTGGAATCATCTTGTATTTGGAAATTTATGTGGTGTATAAGGAGGTTGCCCCCATGAAAAGTATTATTATCTGAAATCATCTCATTTTCAAGGCATTGAGCACTTATTCTGGGGTTTTTCTATGCTATATTGATATTTGTTTCTTAACATTTGGTATCAGAGCTCAAGGTCTTGGGGTTTCGCTGCTACATCTGAGACACCTTGGAATTTTCACTATAATTGGTTTCTATGATGTTTCAAAGTTAACCCCTTAAATGATATTTAGTAGATGGATCAAGGTACATTGGGTTAAATTTCAGCTCATTATGCCTTACGATTTCAGAGATATAGCCTCTGTAAGATAGGTTTCTAGAATCATCCTGAATTTAGTCATTGCGGAATTTTCACTATGAATTTTTTTATGTAATGTTTCAAACCCTTAAATACATAGACTATTCATATCAATTATCAAGGTAGTTTTGATAAAAATTTCATCTTCTGGGTCATTATAATTTTGTAGATACACCCTGTGCAAGATAGGGTAGTTGACTAGTCATATTAACTAGTGTCAAACATGTCTTCCAGGTAAAACAATGATATCTTCTTCAGTGAGTATCCAAATTAAGTGAGACAAGATCCATTGGAAAGTGGACATTCTATAGTATTTATGGTACAAGTTTCATAATAAAATATCATATATTGTGATATTGGCATGCTTTACAAGTACACTCTCCTGGAAGGGAAAACAAATCAACAAGTTGTGGGGAAGTTACCAGAACTTCCACTTGGCACATCTAATTTTGATCATAACTATGGCATTGAAGAGAAGAAATATCAGAGAAATAAAAAAAACAAATTATACCCAGAAGGGATGAAATTTTGGAGATACAACAGAAGAAAGATTGTCTAGCAGAACCACCTTGAAATCAAGGTTTAAAAGTGTTTCTTGGCCAACATGCCACCAAAAAATGGAAAGTCTACACCAAATAATACTCCATACAATCCTACTTTGACTCTTGATAAAGGTGAAGAAATGCGTAGGGACATAAGTGATTTACAAAATAAGACAATAACAAAATATGAACTACAAGGGATGATGGATGATTTAAAAAGGGAGATAATGGAAGGATTGAAAAAATTCCTAATAGAGAGGAAACCTGAAAGTGAAAATGTATCCCATGAAATTCATGATGAGGACACAAGGAAAATGAATCAATAATGGGGAAACTTCAACTTTTGGATGAAGACCAACCACTTTCCTAAGATCGATATGAGGAAGTTTGATAGCAAGGACCCAATCACATGGATACTTCAGATGGAGCAATTCTTTGATCTACATGATGTGCCACATATAGAAAAGGTACAAGTTACTTCTTTATATTTAGAACAAAATCAATTTGTGTGGTGTCAATGGCATTGTTCTCGCAAATCAATCGTCAGTTGGACAATTTTCATGAAATAAATGATAGCACACTATGAGGATACAAGGAGCAATACCTTCTTTAGACAATTGATAGATATGAAGCAAAATGGTTCAATTGCAGAGCACATTGAGAAATTCCAAAGATTTAATATAAATGTAATAGATATTCCAGATGAGCATCTGATTGATTTATTCATGGGAACTTTAAAGGATAACATTCAACATGAAGTTCGCCTTTGGGAACCCAAATCATTGGAGAATGCATTCAAGGTGGAAAGAAATGTTGAAAGTAAAAATATCGCTATGGCTACTATAAGGACCACTCCTAACATCTATCAAGAGAATAATGTTCCTTCTTCTAAAACACTGCAACCTACAAGGTTGATACCTCAACAATTGGAGGAAAGAAAAGAAAAATGTTTATGCTTTAATTGTGACAAAAGGTACAGTAAGGGACATAAGTGTGGTGAGAAGAAATTATTCTACATAGATTGTGAAGAGGAAGAAGAACAAGAACAAGAACCATCTCAAGATGAAAACATAGAAGTGATTTCTTTTGAAGATTTGACTCCCACGATATCATGTAATGTATTGGCTGGAATTAGCACTCCTCAAACCCTCAAGATAGAAGGATATATAAAAAATAAAAAGGTAATATTCCTAATTGATTATGGTAGTACTCATAATTTCATTCACTATAAATTAGCCAAAGATCTCAATTGCTTTGTATATCTAGCGCCAAAGTTTCAAGTAATGATTGCAGATGGAGGAACTATCAATTGCTAAGGAAAATGGAACAAGATCAATCTTACTATGGGGAAATATTTAATGAATAGTCCAATGATTGTTATACCCATGGGTGGTGTTGATGTCCTACTAGGAATCCAATGGTTACAATAATTAGGAACAATGGCTTTTAATTTTCAAGAACTTTTCATGAAATTTTCATTGGAAGGAAAAGAAATTGAGTTAAGGGGTATCGCAGGGAAACCCAGTAAGGTGATAAGCTCTAATGGCATGAAAACATTATTGAAAAAAGGGCATCATGGTGCAATTACACAACTATGCTCAATATGTGTTCAAACATCTAAGCCATATATTCCTCTAGATATCCAAGGGATCATTGATAATCATTCCAAATTATTTGAAGATATTCGCAAATGTCTTCCACCCACTCGAAAGCATGAGCATGTTATTCACATAATTCCTGGGAGTGTTCCTCCTAACATCAAGCCTTATAGATACCCTTATGCACAGAAGAGTGAAATTGAGCGTATGGTTGAAGAAATGTTAGAGGTTGGCATTATTAGACCTAGCCAAAGTTCTTACTATGCACCAATGGTAATGGTACTCAAGAAAGATGGATCATGGCATGTGTATCTAGATTATAGAGATCTCAACAAGATCACTACTAAATATAATTTTCCCATTCCTGTCATTGATGAATTGTTATATGAACTACATGGAGCAATATATTTCACAAAGTTAGATCTTCATTGAGGGTATCATCAGATTAGAATGAAGGAAGCAAATATCCCCAAAACAACATTCCTAACTCATGAAGGCCATTATGAATTTTTGTTCATGCCTTTTGGCCTTACAAATGCACCTTCCACGTTCCAAGGATTGATGAATTCCATTTTCAAGCCCTTCCTTCGAAAATTTTTGTTAGTATTTTTTGATGATATACTAATCTATAGCAAGTCTTGGCAAGATCATGTGTGACATATTGGCAAGGTGCTACAACTACTAAAGGAGAAACAACTATATGCAAAACCATCCAAATGTTTCTTTGGGGTGAAGGAGGTAGAGTATTTGGGTCATATTGTATCTCATGAAGGTGTCAAGGTAGACCCTAACAATATTAAGGCCATGATGGATCGGCCGATTCCCAAAACATTGAAGAATCTTAGAGGATTTTTGGGTTTGACAGGTTACTACCACAAGTTTTTTTAGAACTAAGGAAGAATAGTAGCACCTTTAACGTCATTAACTAAGAAGGATGAATTTTCATGGACACCAGAGGAAACTCAAGCTTCTGAACAACTTAAATAGTCAATGTGCAAAGCTTCTGTCTTTACCACACCAAACTTCACAAAAAAAGTTATTGTGGAATGTGATGCCTCGCGAAATGGCATTGGTGTTGTTCTAATGCAAGAAGGAAGGCCCCTTGTTTTTGAAGGTCATCCACTCAAGGGAAAGGACTTACACAAACCCATTTATGAGAAGGAAATGATGGAAATGCTACATGGATTGAATAAATGGCGCCCTTACCTAATAGGTAGGCACTTCAAGGTCAAAACATATCATGATAGTCTTAAATACTTCTTGGAACAAATAATATCTTCAAAAGAACAACAAAAATAGGTGACCAAGATATTGGATTATGATTTTGAAATCATCTATAAAAAAGGGAAACAAAATGTCATGGTAGATGCATTCTCAAGAAAGGATGAATATGTCAAGGCATTTCTTTATGTTATCTTGATCATCCAACCTGATTGGATAATAGAAGCGAGGTATGAATGGAAGAATGAAGAAAATGTGTGGACTCTTATTCAAAGGTTGCAACAAGATTCTGGTGCATCAGATACATTTACATGGAAAAATGATTCACTGTGGTACAAAGATTGCTTATATTTATGTAATAACTCCCAAATCAAACAAAAGGTACTATTGGAATTGCACACCTCTCCGATAGGAGGGCACTCGAGATTTTTGAAAACCTACCATAGGGTTAAGAAGGAATTTTTTTGGAATGGCCTTAAAAATGATGTTCAAAGGTTTGTGGCAGAATGTTTGGTTTGCCAACAAAATAAGGTGGAAACAATTAAGACCCCAGGTCTTTTACGACCATTAGCTATCCCAAGTAAGCGTTCAGAGGAGGTTTCCATGGATTTCATCACAGGGTTACCGAAGTCTGAACAAAAGAGTGTCATCATGGTGATTGTTAATAGATTGACCAAGTACACACACTTTTTTGCACTCTCTCATCCCTTCAAATCCAGTACAATTGCCACCATATTCATGGAGACATTTCAAAAGCTACATGGAATCCCAAAGATTATTTTAAGTGACAGAGATCCCATCTTCACTAAACATTTTTGGACATAATTATTTTCTTCTTTGGGTACTAAATTGGCTCATATCTCATCCTATGATCCTCAATCTGATGGAAAAACTGAGATAGTGAACAAATGTTTGGAAGGCTACCTTTGTTGCTTTGTCTCTAAAAAACAAACACAATGGTTCAAATGGTTACCCTTGGTAGAATGGTGGTATAACACTTCCTTTCATACTACAACAAAAATGACACCATTTATGGCACTCTATGGATACCACCCTCCTTCCATATCTTCTTCTATAAAATAAAAATATAAGGTTCAAGAAGTGGAAGATCACATCAAGCATCAACAACAAGTTCTCCAAATCTTAAAGGACAACCTGACCATGGCACATAATCGCATGAAACAACAAGCAGATCATCATCGTAGTGAAAGAAGTTTTGAAGTATAGGATTGGGTGTTTTTAAGACTACAACCATACAAACATATGTCCCTCAAGAAATCCAATAAGAATAATAAATTATCACCAAAGTAATATGGCCCTTATAAGGTGTTGCAAAAGATTGGTACTATGGCATAAAAATTGGAGTTTCCTGCATCTTCACGAGTACACCCAGTTTTCCATGTTTCATGCTTAAAGAAGGTTATAGGTGCCAAGATCCCAGTTCAAACTATATTTTCGGAACTTGACGAGGAAGTAAAAATCACATTACAGACTGAAGCTATCACTTACACAAGAATTTTCCAGTTGAGGAATAGATCCACTTCAGAGTATCTCATTAAGTGGAGGAAACTACCTGTTGAAGATTCAAGTTGGGAAGATGAGTCTTTTATATAGAAGAATCCATAATTACTCAAGCGTTGTGGACAAAACTTGTTTGAAGGGGAGGGGCATGTTAATCTCTAAATAGTGGCACATTACCCCTTAATTGGGGCATATTACATTAGTAATGTTATTTTATTTATGTCAGCTTGGGTTCATTAGTGGTAATTGTACCTCCTAGTATCCTATATATACCAAGAAGACCTTTTAATTTGGAATCATCTTGTATTTGGAAATTTATGTGGTGTATAAGGAGGTTTCCCCCTAGAAGAGGCTTATTATATGAAATTCTCTCTTTTCCAAGGTGTTGAGTACTTATTCTAAGGTTTTTCTATGTTATCTTGATATTTGGTTCTTAAGAAAACCCCAAATGGAATCACTAACCACTCAAATAGACCCTTCTTGGTTGTGAAGGAAGTCTTCCATATATCATTTTCAGCAACCCTAATCTGATGGTAGACACTACACAAATCCAACATAGGCACAACTACATTTGTACCCAAAACCCGACGGTTAATTTGTTTGAAATTCGACATTTGCACATCTAAAATTCGATGGAATTCATTTTGTTTAAGTGTCAGTGGTATGTGGTTGGTTATTCGACACACAATAGTAGCAATCGGTTATCCAACTTCCACAACCATCAGATCATTCTGCCCCATAGGGGTCGAATATCCGACTCCATAGGGGTGTCGGACCTATGATCTGGCTATCGGATATAAACTTCATGGATTCAGACCATCCTATCCCTTGGGCCATCAGATATTTGAATCCATAGGGTGTCGGACCTATGGAATTTCCGTCGGATGCAAATTTCATGGGCTTAGATATCCGACAACACTATATTGTTTAAAAAAAAAAAAAACTAAAAATAAATTTGGACTCCCCATAGATTTTTATTAGGTCTCCTATCATCATTTACACCATTCACTCTGTAGTTACCCCAGTATGTAACTAGATCAGTAATACTTGGACGATGTCAAGATGAGGACAAGATATGAAAATGAAGGAAACACAAATGATAAAAAGAGATGGAAGGAAAATAGTTCCTATCAATCATGAGCTAATGGAGTCATAAAGCATTGGATAAATGAGAGAGTGTGTCACAAACAACTACTTTGAAGAAGGTCATATGATAGAAGAGGATTTTTTACCATCTTCTACAAATTAGTAAATAAAGTAACTATTTGATACATTCATATTTAAGCTATGCACTTAAGGTAGAAAGGTCATAATTTGATACATTTGAACCTTCAGTATTTGCTGGAAATATGTTGTAGAAAACTAGTATTGGGGGATAAGATTTCCACTCATAAATAAAATTATAAAGGTGTTGTTTTATGGTTGTAATGTGCTTCCAAATATGCAACTTAGTTGATAGAAAAAAGGAGGTCATGAGCATAAATAAAACAAAAAATATAGAAAAAGGGAGAGCCTCCTCAAATTGCTTTACTCCTAGATGAATAAATTCATTACTAAGCTTTTATAAAAGAATGACAACAACAAAAATCTACAACAAATTGAAATGCATAAATAAATTGTCCATCAAAGTGGATCAATATCTTAATATTCCATTAATATTCAAGAATGGTTTTTCAAAGGAGTTGCATCAAGCTTCAATTCCTAAGCTTAATATCTCATCACTTCTCTAACTCCTAAATATCCAAGTTCCAAATCCCTCATGAAAAGGTAATAACCTTCTCTTTATATAGAGGGGAATTCATCTTTGTTACAATAAAAAAAAATATTTTCTAACTAACTCCATGACAATTCAAATAATAATAAAATATTGTAGTAGTTAAGCCACATCCTCTAAAAAAATCACATGAAGGTGAGGTGCCTCATATAAATGAATGGTTTACCATGTCAAGTGTTCAATCAAGTAGTAAAATAATGTCTCGATAGTGCGCCCCCGAATATGATTGCATACAAGTACAATAAAATATTCTTGACATGGAAAGTGCTCCATATGCCAAAATAGCAAGTGGTCCACAAGATGCATGATCAAGTGTGCAAGATACCAACTAGATGAATGCTCTAGAAGAAATTCTTGGTCAAGTATCCAACAAGGAGAAGTGAGACTCCCCCAACCAAGGGCCTACATCAAATTATATGCTTCCATGAATATAAAGGGCTCCATAAAGGTGAACCCCCCCAAGTCAGTTCAATAGCTCCAAGGAGCCAACATCAAATTTCCATCAATGTGATGAAGATCACAAAGTGGAACCTTGTACAATATGAGGTGTAACATATTATGAGGTTGTTAATTTTTAAATTTACAAATGTTGAATTTTGAATTTTGAACATGTAAGAAAAATTTGAAAAGAAAGTTAGAAGCTGCAAATATCTTAAAGCCTTTGTAATGTCACATTCTATATATAAACTCCCCCATTGATTTGAATTTATGCACAGTCAAAATTATCTACAACATTTATGACAAAATTGACAATAAATTTCCCATGGCACAAACTATCATCACCATGTACATGGGAGATTCTATCTTTTAGTTCAATTGAAACTTTCTACCATCATATCTATGTGTGAAGCAATGCTCATGTGTACCCATTTTGAGAACCCATTTTGTGAGATCTCTTTGGTAAAATTACTGAACCCTAGTCCCATCATACTAAATTTATGATTAAGGAAGCATTATAATAGGTGGATGAGGACCACTATAGTCATATAAAGTTAAAATGGCATGAGTAATGTAATATAGAGGAAATATTGAATATAAGTACCATGCAAGTGAGCAAGATTAAATTGATGGAATATGAAATACATGTACTATGCATGTCATTACTCCCAACCTATGCAATTAAATGACTGACTCACTACATGATTACTTGCATAGTTGGAAACCCATTGGAAATTTGAAATATATATAAATGTATTAGTTAGGTCACAACCAATATTTTAGTGCATATTTGGAATATGACTGCAACCATCGGAATTAGCTCAGTGTGCCAATTTTTCTTTTTCTTTTTATCTCTTTGGATGAAAATCTACCACATCTATTTGGAGGATGCCTAAAACACAAAAGGAAGCCTAAGAAATCCAACCCCAATATGTGATCCAACTAGGAAGGTCTTCAGGGCCTAGTTTGTCACATTGAGTTTTGGCCCATTGAAATTTGGTCTCGTAGGATAAATAAAATATATAAATATAGTCCATTGCATTGATCATTAATTTATATTCCTCTCTAATGGTGAGAAATAAATCATTAGCAAAATTCCCAGTGACAAACTACTTGATTCCTTGTTTAGGGAGAGGGGTGTCTTTAATCAAACATTAACCTATAATTTGAAATATCAAGTAGACCAAGGATTTTATTACCATCACATAAATTTCAAGTGACAACGAAGATCCTTGTCAAATATAATGGATTAGCCCTACTTCTTCTTATTTATATATGTTGATGGAGAGATACATCATTGCTTCTAAGAATATTTTCCATGGCTCTAGGGAACAAGGGGACAAATTCAAGAGACTTAAGAATGACCATGATGAAGGAAAACTTGACCATATCATTGGCCTTTTCAAAGTCAATTTAAAAAAATAAAGTATTGATTCATAAGCATCTAGCCCATTATGTTCCTTCCCATGTTGCTAGGATATTAATTTTTTAACAAAAACTTAATAGTTCATTATTTAGAGAAATTCATTTTGTTAGTAAAATCATGGCTATAGAAAAAATATTCAAGAAAGACACATTTATTATGTATAGTTATTGGTTTATTTTTTCTTCCAAAATTAGTCATATAGAAACTTGAGTGCTTAGAGTTTTTTTATGATGCTCTAAAAATGTGGTGGACCATGCATTGTCAATATTGGTTCCATGAAGCATCTTGTCCTTGCCTAAAAAAGTCAAAGGCCTCATATAAAATAATATAATTGTGCATGGAGGAATCATGTCAGGAAAGCATATAGTGATTTCAATGATTGGTGATGAACCTTCAAAAAGATTGACCTAATACATAATTGTTAAAGGAAAATTTGGATCCAAAATAAATAGACTTTTCACCCTCAATGATGTGAATGTTTCTTCAAGTGATTTCAAGATTGGTGGTTCTTTTGCAGTAGTTCAAATAGTTTGGGAAGAAAGGGAGATGGTGGTTTCAACTCTTACAACTTAGTATTAGGATGATTTTATCTAGAGAGGAATAAAATTTTCTTGTGACTCTATTTTGACATGGAAAGTATGACATTCTAACATTTCACATGTGGGTAGATACATTATTAATTTTTTCTTAAAAATGAACTTTAGATGGAGAGATCTATGAGACAGGGAATTTGAACATGGACATCCCAATCTAGTCTTACACGAGAATTTGGAATGGTTCAATTCGATTGTATTGTCATATAAGAACTTCAAAAATTAATAATTGTATAGTCTTAACATTCATTCATATATTCCTACTTTGGATGACTAGCTCTTGCATAATAAAGGTAAGAAAAAGATCTCTAGTATTCCATCCACTGAGAAAGGTAAGAAAAAGGTCTCTAGTATTCTATCCACTAAGAAAGGTAAGAAAAAGGTCAATGAGGAGGATGTGGTTATTGGGAAAAAAGGTCAACAGGTGTGCATATGTGAGTACATGTCCTTATAAAGAGTCCCACATCATCAATGAACTAGGGTCCTTTGGCATGAGCTATCATAGTGTTATCTCCACAATGAGAAATTCTATAATGAAGAAAATTATAACATGGGTACTCAATCATACATTATATCCTTTAGGAAAGATCCATAACATTTGGAGATCCAATATTGGAGGTATTTTTTCTTTATCCATAAGCCACATGGAGGAAACCTTCTTAATGTAAAAGGATGATGAAGTTGAGGGTTTACCTAAGAGAAAGAGATTCTTAAAGGGGGTGACCTTCCCATGAGAGGATGATCCTTTAAGGATGTTGATATGTTATATCTATATGTTGAAACCATCAAATACTATTCAATAAGGGAGTAATGTTATATGGCATTGAAAGAACTTCAAGACTACGAGCTTGTTTGAACAACCATGGATGAGTATAAAAAATCTTAGATATTCTCATAAGATTTTAGAGGAGGAAATTACATAGTTGTTACCACAAAAGGGGAAAGTTATCCAATTGTAAGAAATGGTTTAACATTGACCCATGCACAAAAGAGAGTGTGGTTAAATGATGTGATGTAAGAAAATTCTAAAGTTGGAGGTAAGGAAATATCTAAAAGGTATTCCCTATAAACATCATATTGTGAAATATTTTATTGTGTATTTCTCTTTAGCAAACTCTTCACTATTGCACCCACCACCTAATTAGATTACCTAGTTTTAGTAATAGGTCCAACAATTGATTATTAGGTATCTAAACACTTAGCATATGAATTGTATTAAACAAATGAGCTATTATTTCACACCTGAACAATTGTTGCAAACGTGGAATTATGGGAATATGACGAAGAACCTTTCGAGGAACCTTTTTTGTTACTTGATCGATTTGATATCTAATGATAATACGTAAGTCTAGTAAGTCTAGAACCAAAACAAGTGGGTGTACTATGAGTCAAATTTGAGTTCAGAAACCCTCCCATATCGTTAAGGCATGCGAATAGTCTATCCATGTCAAATTTCAGTGCATACAGAAACAGTTTGAAAACATTTCAACGTTGGCCCCATTCGCAGGTCATTGTTTCCCATGTCCAGGTCACTGTTGAGGGCCTCCCAATGGCACCCACATGAGGAATTGTAAAAAAATAAAGTGCAATAAGGCTCCAAGAAAGGTGTGTGCTCTCAATAATAAGCATAAACATAAGTGGAAGCAACATCCAATATAAGTGGGCATCTTCCTTCATGATCTAGGACATAAAACCATGAAACCCCTAGGCCATCCAAAGATCAACTTGTAAACCTACATTTGTGATGAAAATCACAAGAGTAGTGAAATATACTAGTGTAGGCCTCATGTAAAATGAGGGGTAACACTAGCAACACAAAGTGGATAATTTTGAACATAATCAAAATTGCATTCCTCTTGCCAATGCCAATTTCTAGTAGGTTTGATTCCTAGCTTGCAACCCAATGGATGAACCATCAACAAATTGACTTCATTAACTGACGCAGACCCCCAACCCTCTGGCCGAGATCTGCTCAAGATTGTTCTAAATTCTCCTCGAGCCAAAGAGGCTCCCTCGGATCTCTATTGGAACCTCACGAATCCAATCCACAGGTCCTTCATGAAAACACGCCCTGCGTAACTTAACACCAAGCACGAGCCTTACACCTCCATGCGACCACAATCAGGCCTTAGCGCAAGCGTTTCTCGCAACTCGTGAGTTCGTGAGTTGATGACCTTGACTCCTCTTTATCCAAACCTTCGATACCCAAGAATGTGATACGGGTATGGCTCCTCCTTGTTAGCGTCTTCCACACATAACCACCGGCTAAGGCTAAGTTCTAGCACTACTCGCAACTCGCAACCTCACGAGTTGGAGTGTTGAGCCCTTGTGCTCCTCCTTTGCGAATCCCCGAGATGTGATAAGTCAATAATGGGTTAAATCCTTCCCAGGCGACATGTGTCCTCTGCCTGTCACCTGCTTTAACTTTTCTCTGGGTGCTTGTTGTTACGCCACCTGTCGACCACGCGGTCCCCACCTCGGATGTGACCCGTGTTTGCACGAGCCCTCGGTGCTCGGCACTTCACGACTTCATAGTCGAAAATAAATTATTTCAACCTCCGAACTCCCGATATGTGATACCTCGTGAAGGTTCTGATCCAACAGTTCTCCCATGGCTTGGATCCAACGGTCTGGATCTCCTTCCCTACTCCTCGCAACTTGAAACTTCGTGAAACCAAGAATTTGGTTTGCCCTTCACGAACCCGGAATTCACGAAATGATCGAACAACGTGGGTTGAAATGAGATCAACGACTTATATTGACCCTCGAATCCTGGGTGATGGGTTTCACCGGCCTCTAACCACCTTGCAACTCTGTAAGATCCAATGACTCTCGCAACTTCGACACTTCCTTCAAGAAGGCCTCTCACCGTCCATTCACTCTTCTCAAGGATCTCGGGCCAAAATGAATTAGCGTCCTTCCACCTGAAATTGACTTTTGCGATATGATTTCGACCTCCATCTCACTTTAAACACTTCAAAGGTGTTATCCCTCCCAAGATTTCACTTTCAAACTCAAGCCTCCAAAAGGAATCCTACTCGCACTCCTTGCGGAAAACTTTCAAATAACCTCTGGTTATTTGAGTCTTCGACCCTGTGCAATCTTTGCAATAATTGTCCTCAAACCTTCACCTTAGTTGATAAGTTCTAAGGCTTCAACCAACCTGCGCACACCTTTATGCTTCTCCTGCACTTCTGCTGATATGAGAACAACGATATCTCTCCTGAGCTTTCTAAGATAAAACTCAGACCCTCATCAACGCACACCTTGCAGACGTTCACTACACTCCTTGCAAGAATTCTCAAGAAGAGAAACAATTGAAACTCATTCTTCTCCTCTCTCAGACTTCATACGTTCACCATGAAATCATACACACAACACAACATTGAAACAAATGCGTAACAGAGAAAAAAATCAATGTAAGCATACCATTCAACTAATGTAAACAGTAAGCATCATAACACCATGAAAATTGAGTGAAAGCTTCATATATTAACTCAAGTGTTCTTGTACATGGGTTATTCTCTATAGCTCTCTGCTACAGCTCTCCATCTTATGAATTCTGAATGATCATCTATTGTTACAAGGATACAAGGGTGAGGGTGTCTATATTTGTTTCCCTCCTATGCTTCTAAACTGTCTAATCTATACAAATTTAAACTTACCTACTTGCATTCATTACGAATAAATGCCTCTACATTCGACAGATGAGAGCAACGCTCAAGATCTGTTTACAACATATAGATGTAAATGTAAGTACGCTTCCCTTAGCTATTACATTAATGCTTCATATTTCAAAATTCAAAACTTTTTCATAAAAACGTGCCCCTTTTTTTCATCTGCGCGTCCAGCTGTTCCTTTGGCTAGGCGTGTGCTTTGGCTTTATACAATGCTCTTGCATCATACTCCCTCACTTGAAAATTTTCATGAACTCTTGTTCATGAGCTCTTGCATGCTCTGTCCATGCTTTTGAATTTCTGCTTCATCCTCCCAACTGGCATCTTCAACTGGATGTTCTTTCCACTTGACCAAATATTCAAAATACTCCTTTCTCTTGGTCTTCCTGCTAATCCTTTTGTCAATTATGCTTTCCATCTATGGATTTTCAGCTATAGGAATTTGTTTTGTTCATTGAACCTCTTTCTATTCCTCCTCTTCTCCTGCTTCTTCAGCTTTGTAAGGGTACAAATCCGCAACATTGAATATCGGTGAGATTCCGACCCCATCGGGTAATTCAATCCCATATGCGTTTGCCCCAAATTTCCTTATGACCTTGCATGGTCCAATCTTTTTCATCTTCAATTTATTATACGTTCCCCTTGGGAACCTCTCCTTCCTTAGATGCGCAAGAATCAGTTCACCAACTTCAAATTGAATTTCTCACCTATGTTGATCTGCTCTTTGCTTGTATTCTTGACTTGAGCTCTGCAATCACTCCTTAACTCGGCTGTGAAGCTCCCTCATTCCTTCTGCAAAGTCCTCTGCACTAGCACTCCTGAATTCATTTTGTTCTAAATCTTTCAATTCAGAAACTCCCCTTGGCTGCATTCCATATACAATATGGAATGGACTCTACCCTGTGATTCTATTGGGTGAATCATTGTAAGCGAATTCTGCCTGTGGCAGAATGTGGTGTTCAGTCACTAATCTCCTCAACAATTATCCCAAGCTCCTATTTACAACCTCTGTCTTTCCATCCATCCGAGGATGATACGCTGAGCTAAAAGAAAAATTTGTCCCCAAATTTTTCCATAAGGTCCTCCAAAAATGTCCCATGAACTTGGTATCTCGATCAGAAACGATACTCTTTGGCAACCTGTGAAGTCTGACAACTTCCTTGAAAAACAAGTTCGCAATATGAGTTGCGTCGCTAGTTTTCTGGCATGGTATTAAATGCGCCATATTTGAAAATCTGTCGACTACCACAAAGATCAAATCACATCCTCTTTGTGTCCTTGGCAATCCCAATATGAAATCCATGCTCACTGCATCCCATGGCCTTTCAGGTATGGGTAATGGTTGATATAACCCTGCGTTCTGCCTTTTTCCTTTCGTGTGCTGGCAAATTTTGCATCTATCCACAAATTTCTTAACATCTGTTCTCATCCCTGGCCAATAATATGAGCTACTCAACTTTGAGAACGTCTTGTCATGACTAAAATGTTTGGCCAATCTTCCACTGTGTTTTTCCTTCAGCAAGTTCTCCCTCATGGAGCATTTTGGAATACATAGTTGATTTCCCCTGAACAATAATCCATCCTGGATCATGTATTCAGTCCATTGGCTTCTATCCCTGAGAATTGGATTCTCAGATGCCTCATATGCCTTCTTAACGTTTGGATCATCCCTATACATTTCCTTAAGGTTATCAAAACCCAAAGTCTTGACTCTGAATTCTTGCATAAGCAAACATTTCCTGCTCAAAGCATCAGCAACTTTGTTAACAGTTCCAGAAATATGCTTAATCACAAAAGTAAAATTCTGCATGAATTAAACCGATTTAGCATGATTTTGGTTCAACTTCTCCTGTCGAGTCACAAATTGTAAAGTGTGATTATCGCTATACAAAATGAACTCCTTGGGAATCAAATAGTGTCTCCATTTCTTCAGTGCTTGTATGACTGCATAGAATTCTTTGTCATATGTGGAGTACTTAATCTTCACTTCATTCAGTTTTTCACTGAAATATGTGACCAGACTATCATCTTGGCTCAAGACTGCTCCAATTGCAAATCCACTCGCATCACACCTGACCTGGAATGTCTTGCTGAAATCTGGCAAAACCAAAATTGGTTGCTCAGTGATCTTCTTCTTCAGCAGGTTGAATCTCTTCTCTGCTTCCTCCATCCAGTGAAAAGATTTATGCCTTTTCTTCACCGTATCCATCATTGGTGCACTAATTCCAATGAAGTTTCGGATAAATTTCTTGTAGAAGCTAGCCAAACCATGGAAGCTTCATACTTCAAATACACTCTTCGACGATGGCCAATTCTTAATTGCCTCTATCTTTTCTGGATCCATTTTTCAGCTCATTTGTAGAGATATCAAAACCCAAATAAACGAGTTATGTTCTCATAAATGATGATTTCTTCATATTAATCAACAATTTCTCCTGCTGTAATCTCCTCATTACTGCAACTAAATGCTTTAAGTGCTTTTCTGTTATCTTGCTGAAAATTAATATATCGTCAAGATATATAATGACGAATTTCCCTATGAAATCGTTCAGGACTTTGTTCATCAACCTCGTGAAAGTACTGGGTGCATTCGCTAAGCCAAATGGCATGACAAGCCATTCATATAGCCCTTCATTTGTCTTGAATGTTTTCTTCCATTCATCATCTTCTCTCATTCTGATCTGATGATATCTGCTTTTCAAATCAATCTTTGAAACAAAAATTGATCCACTCAAGAAATCCATCAAGTCATCCATCCTTGGCAATGGAAATATGTATCTAATGGTAATCTTATTGATTGTCCTTGAGTCTATACACATTCTCCAGCCTCCATCTTTCTTTGGGCTGAGAACTGTCAGAACAACGCATGGACTCAAGCTTTCTTGAATCAATCCTTTGTCCATTAAGTCCTAGACCTATCTCTTAACTTCCTCATTTTCCTGCAACATCAACATGTACGCGGCTTTGTTCGGAAAAATGGCTTCAGGTATAATATAGATATGATGTCTTATACTCCTAATAGGTGGCAACAAACAAGGTAGTTCGTCCACTACTATATTAGCAAATTCTTCCAACAACTCCTAAATTTCTTCTGGTAAATCATCTATTATCATATTGGTCAAAACAATTTTGGGCTTCCTAACCACAATAAATTGTGTGTCTTCCTTCTTCTTAACCTCATTAAGAATTTCCTTCCCACTCATGAGAAGTACAGTGTTGCTCATCTCTATTTTCAGTTCTTGGTTCTTAATCGGTAGCAACATGTGAGTCCTACCATTTTTCTCTAGGGTGTATGTGTTATTTCTCCCATCATGAACTACGTTTCTGTCATATTTCCATGGTCTACCCAGCAATAGATGAAAAACATCCATGCGAATGACATCACATAATATTTCATCTTAATATCCTTATATTTTAAATTCAACTAAACACTGTTTAGTGACATTTACCTGATGTCCTTTTTGTAGCCACAAAACTCTGTATGGGCTTGGATGTACAACAGTCTCTAGCTCCATCTTTTCTACCATCTCTGTGGATACGAGATTGTCTGTGCTACCGCTGTCCACTATGACTTTGCATACTCCATCCTTAGTTTTGCAAGCAGTCCAAAATAGACTGTTTCTTTGGGATGGATTCTCTGCCTCCTTCTCCAGCTTCAAGAGAACTTTCCTCATTATCAAAGATCTTCTACCCCCAACATAGTCTGCCTCAACATTTCATCCTTGAGCTTCGACAATGTGAGTTTCACCACCATATTTCTTCTTATCTGGACACTCATAGGATTTATGTTTGATTTTTCCACAGACGAAGCATTTCACTTCACCTCCTCTGCCTCTTGCTCTTCCTTTGGATCTAGGAAAAGTATTTCTATCAGCATATTTCCTTCCTTATGAGCTTCCTCCTCTCTCAGGTTGAGGTTGAGGTTTCTTCCCCTCTTCTTTAGGTTTCTAATTTATGTCCTGGGCAATTGTCTTGCCTCCGCTTTGACTTCTTTCTCAACCTCTTTGACCTTGCTTTCGACTCAGCTTCTCTTCGGCTTTCAGAGCCATCTAATAAGCATATTCCACATTTCGAATGGTCATCATGCTCATCTCATATTGAATGTCATATCATAGACCATTCATAAACTTGGCAACTTTTTCATCATCGCTTTCCCGATGACCTGCTCAGATGTTTATCCTGTAAAATTCTTCAGTGTATTCCTTCACTAACATCATCTTCTATCTCAAATTATGCATCCTCTGAAACAGAATAATTTGATAATCCCTGGGTATAAATTTGTCTTTCATCTTTGCAACCATTCTATCCCAGCTTTTGATTTTCTTCTTGCCCTTGCAGCATCTGTCAGCCTGCAGTTCATCCCACCATAGTGCTGCATGCCCTTTAAGTCTAGTAATGACATGTTTGACTTTCTTGTCTTCCTCGACATCCTCGTAGTCTAAGTATCTGTCTAGAGCTCTAAACCAATCTAGAATTTATTCAACATCCAAATTTCCCTCATACACTGGAATTTCCATTTTTGCTCTGGCACCTATCCTTGCAACAGCCCTGAATAGGCGTTCATTTGTAGCATCTTCGACTGCACCTTCTTCTCCTTCGTTTCTAACTTCATTTTCACTTTCAGCCTTGCTGATATCCCCAACGTCAACTGTGCGCCTCTGTGTTGTCTCCATAGCATCAAGCCTGGCACGTAATTCGTGCATTTCTCTTTCCACTACTGGATCAGGTATTTTCCTGTCTATTCTTCTCGACATTTCTCTTTCCATTGTTGGATCGATATTTTCCTATCTCTTCTTCTCGGTGGCATGGCTGTAAAATTTTCTCCCTTCTCTCTGCTACAGAAAGAAAAGAATTTGTTCTCGCTCTGATACCACTTGACACAGACCCCTGACCCTCTAGCCGAGATCCGCTCAGGATCGTTCTAAATTCTCCTCGAGCCAAACCGGCTCCCTCAGATCTCTATTGGAACTTCACGAATCTAATCCATAGGTCCTTCATGAAAACCTGCCCTGCGTAACTTAACACCAGGTGTGAGCCTTACACCTCCATGCAACTACAACTGGGCCTTACCGCAAGCGCTTCTCGCAACTTGTGAGTTCGTGAGTCGATGACCCTGACTCCTCTTTCTCCAAACCTCTGATACCCAAGAATGCAATACAATTATGGCTCCTCCTTGTTAGCGCCTTCCACACATAACCACTGGCTAGGGATAAGTTATAGCACTACTCGCAACTCACAACCTCGCAAGTTGGAGTGTTGAGCCCTCGTGCTCCTCCTTTGCGAATCCCCAAGACGCGATAAGTCAACAATGGGTTGACTCCTTCCCAGGCGATGTGTGTCCTTCACCTATCACCCACTTTCACTTTTCTCTAGGTGCTTGTTGTTATGCCACCTATCGACCATGTGGTACCCACCTCGGATGTGACCCATGTTCGCACGAGCCCTCGACGCTTGGCACTTCACGACTTCGCAGTCGAAAATAAATTCTTTCAACCTCCAAACCCCCGATATGTGATACCTCGTGAAGGTTCTGATCCAATGGTTCTCCCATGGCTTGGATCCAATGGTATGGATCTCCTTCCCTGCTCCTCACAACTCAAAACTTCGCAAAACCAAGAATTTGGTCTGCCCTTCACGAACCCCGAATTCGCGAAATGATCCAACGACGTGGGTTGAAATGAGATCAACGACTCATATTCACCCTCGAATCTTGGGTGATGGGTTTCACTAGCCTCTAACCACCTTGCAACTCTGCAAGATCCAATGACTCTCGCAACTTTAGCACTTCCTTCATGAAGGCCTCTCACCGTTCATTCACTCTTCTCAAGGATCTCGGGCCAAAATGACTTGGCGTCCTTCCACCTGAACTTGACTTCTACGAGATTATTTCGACCTCCATCTCCCTTTGAACACTTCAAAGGTGTTATCCCTCCTGAGCTTTCACTTGCAAACTCAAGCCTCCAAAAGGAATCCTGCTCACACTCCTTGCGGAAAACTTTCAAATAACCTCCGGTTATTTGAGTCTTCAACCTTGTGCACTCTTTGCAACAGTAGTCCTTCAACCTTCACCTTAGTTGATAAGTTCTAAGGCTTCAACCAGCCTGTGCACACATTGCACGACTCTATGTTTCTCCTACACTTTTGCTGGTATGAGAACAATGATATCTCTCCTGAGCTTTTTGAGATGAAACTCAGACCCTCGTCAACACACACCTTGCGGACGTTCACTGCACTCCTTGCAGGAATTATCAGGAAGAGAAACAATTGAAACTCATTCTTCTCCTCTCTCAGACTTCATACGTTCACCATGAAATCATACACACAACACAACATTGAAACAAGTGCGTAAAAAAGAAACAAATCAATGTAAGCATACCATTCAACTAATGTAAACAGTAAGCATCATAACACCATGAAAATTGAGTGAAAGCTTCATATATTAACTCAAGCGTTCGTGTACATGGGTTCTTATCTATAGATTTGTGCTACAGCTCTCCAGCTTATGAATTCTAAATGATCATCTATTGTTACAAGGATACAAGGGTGAGGGTGTCTATATCCGTTTTCCCTCCTACGCTTCTAAACTGTCTAATCTATAAAAAAATTAATCTACCTACTTGCATTCATTACGCATAAATGCCTCTACATTCGAAAGATGAGAGCAACACTCAAGATATGTTTACAACATATAGATATAAATGTAAGTACACTTCCCTTAGATATTACATTAATTCTTCATATTTCAAAATTCAAAACATTTTCATAAAAACATGCCCCTTTTTTTCATCTGCGTGTCCAGTTGTTCCTTTGGCTAGGCATGTGCTTTGGCTTTGTATGATGCTCCTGCATCATTAATTCAAGTGGCTCTATTGTTGATTCTCTTGGTTAAATTGTATTTAACCACTTTGTTTGATTATTGAATTACCAAGTTGATTTGATGTCGCAGAACCTTCAATTCACCCACCACAAATGCCATGCACTAACCCCGAATAGTGAACAGTGAATGGGGCCAACGTTGAAATTTCTTCAATACGTGTCTGTATACATCAAAATTTGACATGGTTAGACTATACACATGCCTTGACGATATGGGATGGTTTCAAGACTCAAAGATGTATGATGTCCCTACATAATCTTTGAGATTGTCCACATTTGCATCAATGTTCATGAAGCACCTCTCATTGTCATCATTCTTCATTCCCTTTCTATAGAATCATTGTTAGAACTATATTGAAATTTGACATGGACCTTCCAATAAACCCATGACAAATTTATTCCACCAAACCTACATAATACTTAAGGATCTCATAACACCCATCACGATACTTAAGGATGTTTGATGTCCCCGCATAATACTTAAGGAGGTTTTGATTATTGAATTACCAAGTCGAGTTGATGTCACAGAAGCTTCAATTCACCCACTACAAATTCCATGCAGCGACCCTGCATAGTGAGCAGTGAATGGGGCCAACATTGAAATTTCTTCAATATGTGCATGTATGCATCGACATTTGAAATGGTTAGACTAGACACATGCCTTGACGGTATGGGAGGGTTTCAAGACTCAAGGATGTATGATGTGCCAAAATAATCTTTGAGATCGTCCACATTTGCATTAACATTCATCATGTTGCACCTCTCATTATAATCATTCATCATTCCCTTCTATAGAATCGTTGTCGGAAATATCTTGAAATTTTCCATGGAACTTCCAATACACCCATCACAAATTTCTTCCATCGAACCCACATAATACTTAAGGATCTCATAACACCCATCATGATACTTAAGAATGTTTGATGTCCATACATAATACTTAAGGAGGGTTTGATTATTGAATTACCAAGTCGATTTGATGTCGTAGAAGCTTCAATTCACCGACCAAAAATGTCATGCATCGACCCCGCACAATGAGCATTGAATGGGAACAACGTTGAAATTTCTTCAATATGTGTCTGTATGCATCGAAATTTGTCATGGTTAGACTAGACACATGCCTTTACTGTATGGGAGGGTTTCAAGACTCAAGGATGTATGATGTCCCTGCATAATCTTTGAGATCATCCACATTTGCATCAACATTCATCATGGTGCACCTCTCATTATAATCATTCATCATTTCCTTCTATAGAATCATTGTCAGAACTATCTTGAAATTTGACATGGAACTTACAATACACCCATCACAAATTGCTTCCACCGAAGCCACATAATAATTAAGTATCTCATAACACCCATCACGATACTTAAGGATGTTTTACATCCCCGCATAATACTTAAGGAGGGTTTGATTATTGAATTACCATGTCGAGTTGATGTCACCAAAGATTCATTTCACCCACCACAAATTTCATGCACCTAACCTGCATAGTGAGCAGTGAATGGGGCCAACATTGAAATTTATTCAATATGTGTCTGTATGCATCGAAATTTGACATGGTTAGACTAGACACATGCCTTGACGGTAAGGGAGGGTTTCAAGACTCAAGGATGTATGATGTCCCCACATAATATTTTATATCATCCACATTTGCATAAACATTCATCATGTTGCACCTCCCATTGTCATCATTCACCATTCCCTTATATAGAATCAATGTCAGAACTATCTTTAAATTTGACATGGAACTTCCAATACACCCATCAAAAATTTATTCCACCGAACCCGCATAATACTTAAGAATCTCATAACACCCATCATGATACTTAAGGATGTTTGATGTCCTCGCATAATACTTAAGGATGTTTGATGTCCTTTCATAATACTTAAGGAGGGTTTGATTATTGAATTACCAAGTTGAGTTGATGTCGTAGAAGCTTCAATTCACCCACCACAAATTTCATGCACTGACCCCTCATAGTGAGCAGTGAATGGGGCCAACAATGAAGTTTCTTCAATATGTACCTAAATGCATCAAAATTTGACATGGATAGACTAGACACGTGCCTTGATGGTATGGGAGGGTTCAAGACTCAAGGATGTATGATTTCCCCACATAATCTTTGACATCGTCCACATTTTCATCAACGTTCATCATGTTGCACCTCTCATTGTCATCATTCATCATTCCCTTCTATAGAATCAGTGTTGGAACTATCTTGAAATTTGACATGGAACTTCCAATACACCCATCACAAATTTCTTCCACTGAAGCTGCATAATACTTAAGGATCTCATAACACCCATCATGATACTTAAGGATGTTTGATGTCCCCACATAATACTTAAGGAAGGTTTGATTATTGAATTACCAAGTTGAGTTGATGTCTCATAAGATTCAATTCACCCACCAAAAATGTCATGCACCGACCCCGTAGGAATGGGTTGGCCAACATTGAAATTTCTTCAATATGTGCCTGTATGCATCGAAATTTGACATGGTTAGACTAGACACATGCTTTGATAGTATGGGATGGTTTCAATACTAAAGGATGTATGATGTCCCCACATAATCTCTTAGATCGTCCGCATTTGCATCAATTTTCATCATGTTGCACCTCTCATTGTCATCATTCTTCATTCCCTTCTATAGAATCATTGTCAGAACTATCTTGAAATTTGACATGGAACTTCCAATACACCCATCACAAATTTCTTCCACCAAACCCGCATAATACTTAAGGATCTCATAACACCCATCATGATACTTAAGAATGTTTGATGTCCCCGCATAATACTTAAGGAGGTTTTTTGTTAAGAACCAAATATCAATATAGCATAGAAAAACCTCAGAATAAGTACTCAATGCCTTAAAAAAGAGATAATTTTAGGTAATAAGCCTCTTTGAAGGGGAAACCTCCTTATACCCCACATAAATATCCAAATAAAAGATGATTCCAAATGAAAATGTCTCCTTGGTATATATAGGAGACTAGAAGGTACAATTACAACTAATGGAATAAAGTCGACATAAATAAAATAACATTACTAATGTAATATGCCCCAATTAAGGGGTAATGATCCACTATTTAGGGCTTAACATGCCCCTCCCCTTGAGACAAGTGTTTTCCGCAATGCTTGAGTAATTCTGGATTCTTATGTATAAAATACTCATCTTCCTAAGTGGAATCTTCAGTAGTCACAATTAAAGCAGAAACCTTTTTCTTTTATTTACTCCAATTGTTGAGGTGTCAACCTAGTAGGTCGAGGTGTTTTAGAAGAAGGAACATTATTCTCTCGATAGATGTTAGGAGTGGTCCTTATAGTAGCCATAGCCATATTTTTACTTTCAACATTTGTTGCCACCCTAAATGCATACTCCAATGATTTGGGTTCCCAAAGATGAACCTCATGTTGAATGTTATCCCTTAAAGTTCCTATGAATACATCAATCAAGTGCTCATCTAGAATATATGTTACCTTTATATTCAATCTTTGGAATTTCTCGATGTGCTCTATAACTGAACCCTTTTGCTTGAGATTTATCAATTGGCTAAAGAAGGTATTGCTCCTTGTATCCTCATAGTGTGCTATCATTTCTTCCGTGAAAATTGTCCGAGTGACAAGTGATTTGCGAGAACAAAGCCATCGATACCACACAAATTGATTGGGTTCTAAATATAAAGAAGCAATATGTACCTTTTGTGTATGTGGCACATTGTGTAGATCAAAGAATTGCTCCATCTGAAGTATCCATGTGATTGGGTCCTTTCCATCAAACTTCCTCATATCGATCTTAGGAAAGTGGTTGGTCTTCAACCCAAATTTAGGGTTTCTCCATTCTTGATTCATCTTCCTTGTGTCCTCAACATGAATTTCATGGGATACATTTTCACTTTTAAGTGTCCTCTCTATTAGGAAAATTTTCAATCCTTCCATGATCTCCCCCTTTAAACCATCCATCTTAGTATTTATTGAATCCCTCATCTCTTGTATTTCATATTTTTTTACTATCTTCTTTTGTAAATCATTTATGTCCCTACGCATTTCTTCACCTTCATCAAGAGTCCAAGTAGGACTGTCTGGAGGCTTATTTGGTGTAGAAGTTCCATTTTTGGGTGGCATGTTGGCCAAGTATCACTATAAACCTTGATTTTGAGGTGGTTCTGCTAGACAATCTTTCTTTTATTGTATATCCAAAATTTCAACCCTTCTGGGTATGAAATTTTAGTTTTTGTAGTTATTTTATATTTCTTCTCTGCAATTCCATAGGTTTGATAAAAAATGGATGTGCCAAGTGGAATTTACGATAACTTCCCTACAACTTGTTGATTTTTGGCCCTTCCAGGAGATCTCACTTGTATAGTGTTCCCCACACAAAATAACTGACATAAAATTCTGAAAATCATACCAGAACTACTATGAATTGTTCACTATCCAATGCAACCAGTCTCACTCAATTTGGATCCTCCAAGAATAAGTTATTATTTTTTTACCCGAAACATCTACTTGAGACTAGTCAATAGGACTAGTCAGATACCCTATCTTCCACAGGGTGTATATACAAATTTGAGATGACCAAGAAGCTGAAATTTTTACCACACATACTTTACTAATTTATGTGAATATCCTCCAGATTTCAAGGTCTGAAACATTACATAAAAACTTTTATAGAGAAAATATCGCAATGGCTCAATTCAGGATGATTCCATAACCCTATCTTACATAGGTCGTATCTTCAAAAGTATAAGGCCTTGGGAGATGAAATTTTAACCCAACATACCTTGATCCGTATACTAAATATCCTACAAGACATTCCTTCTGAAACATTTTAGAAAACAAATTATCTCGAAAATTCCAAGGTGTCTTAGATGTAGCAAAAAAACCCCAAGACCTTGAGCTCTGATACCATATGTTAAGAACCAAATATCAATATAGCATAGAAAAACCACAAAATAAGTACTCAACGCCTTGAAAAAGAGACAATTTTAGGTAATAAGCCTCTTCTAGGGCGAAACCTCCTTATACCCCACATAAATGTCCAAATAAAAGATGATTCCAAATGAAAATGTCTCCTTGGTATATATAGGAGACTGGGAGGTACAATTACAACTAATGGAATAAAGCTGACATAAATAAAATAACATTACTAATGTAATATTCCCCAATTAAGGGGTAATGAGCCACTATTTAGGGCATAACATTTTTATTATTGAATTACCAAGTCGAGTTGATGTTGCAGAAGCTTCAATTCATCCACCACAAATGTCATGCACCAACCCCGCATAGTGAGCAGTGAATGAAGACAACATTGAAATTTCTTCAATATGTGCATGTATGCATCGAAATTTGACATGGTTAGACTAGACACATTCCTTGAAGATATGGGATGGATTCAAGACTCAAGGATGTATGATGTCCCCACATGATCTTTGAGATTGTCCACATTTGAATCAATGTTCATCATGGTGCACCTCTCATTGTCCTCATTTGTCATTCCCTTCTATATAATCATTTTTGGAACTATCTTGAAATTTGACATGGAACTTCCAATACACCCATCACAAATTTCTTCCACTGAACCCGCATAATACTTAAGGATATCATAACACCCATCACGATACTTAAGGATGTTTGATGTCCCCGCATAATACTTAAGGAGGTTTTGATTATTGAATTAACAAGTCGATTTGATGTCGCAAAAGCTTCAATTCACCCACCACAAACTTCATGCACTGACCCTGCATAGTGAGAAGTGAATGGGGCCAACATTGAAATTTCTTCAATATGTGCATGTATGCATTGAAATTTGGCATGGTTAGACTAGACACATGCCTTGATGGTATGGGAGGGTTTCAAGACTCAAGGATGTATTATTTCCCCACATAATCTTTGATATCATCCACATTTTCATTAACTTTCATCATGTTCCACCTCTCATTGTCATCATTCTTCATTCCCTTCTATAGAATTGTTGCCAAAACTATTTTGAAATTTAACATGGAACTTCCAATACACCCATCACAAATTTATTCCACCAAACCTGCATAATACTTAAGGATATCATAAAACCCATCACGATACTTAAGGATGTTTGATTTCCCCGCATAATACTTAAGGAGGGTTTAATTATTGAATTACCAGCAATGAAGTGAACATTGACTTTGGTGTTGCTCCATTGGATCGAGGGAGATTTTCTCCAAGATTAAACAACTCCAACAAATTATTTTCTACTAAACAAGGCCAACCACGTGAAGGTGGAAGNGATATAATACTTTAAAACATGCAATTAACCCACATAAAAAATTATTTAAAGAGAATAATTCATGCAAATTAAAATATCTAGTTACTTACCTCATCGACCAACAAAAAATTTGTATATATTCTTCTTGATCATCCAACTCGACATCTGTATTAGCATCTGGCTCAGAAACAATGTTGAAAGGATTGATGATATCGTCATCATCACCATTTTCATTTTCGAGCATATCTTCATCAATATCATCATCAAGAACTGGCACATTGTCTCCTACACCTGGATCATCTTCTCTGTCTTCTTCATCTGTCGACCCATATTCTTCCTTCTCTATCTCTACATCATCTTCTTCTTCAATATCATATTCTTCATCTACATTATACTTTATTGGACTTCCTCTTGGATCATATCTAATGACAAATGACCAATCCATCTTACTTGGAACCTTTGAGTAAAAGACTTGTTCACGTTGACTTGGAAAAACATAGCGGTCATTTGTTTTTTCAAAAACTATTATTTTAATCATCGAAAATACGTTGGCATGTTGAATAATGGTTCTTTCCTCATCATGTTCATGCATTCGTAACCTATACCATTTGACATTGAACAAAACTAATTTGAAGGAATTAATGTCACACTCAATTATATCATTCAAAAACCCATAGTACCTATTTTCAGATTCTCAAGGATGTTTGTCACTCATAGAGAAAACATTAATGACCTAGAATACTGCAGTTATCCCACTATCAGAAGTTTTTAAGCTTTCATCCAACTGTTTGATGCGAAATTTACAACCATTTCACTACATAGCCTTGTGGTGTTTCAACTGTAATATGCCAGACATGTAAAAGATGCATTGTCAATTAATAATAAACAAATTTATATAACTTGGAAAGTATAATATGAAAAAAAAAACCTACAGTCACATTAATATAATATAAAATAACTGAATAAAATGGGTGAATTTGCTTGCTTTTCCATATTTCAAACAATATGCTAAATCTATTTCCCTCTGCGGTACAACGAGCTTCTCTAACCAATTCAGAAAATTATTTCCATAATAACCTATCGCCATGACGTTCTTTACATTTATCAATACATACCTTCATCCAATCAATATTGTTTGCAAATCTATAAATGTAGTGCATCCCAATCTTGAGCAACTGACCGATCAAAAAATCACAATTCACCAATATTAAATATTAGTTATAACCATGGTAAATATTAATAAATGATGAAATACTAAATATTAAATGAGTATGATCATATACACAAAAAAACAAAAAATATATATTTATTAAAAATATCCACAATTTAATTACCTCTCACTTTCTTCATTATAGCTTTCCCCAACAGCTGGTCCCTTTCAATATTTTTGATGGAGTTCAGATCCCAAATGAAATCCACTACATGCATAGCTTGCACTGCTAATTTAGGAAGATACTGACTAATATACACCATGGATTCATATACCATATATCCCTCCACCATAGAACCCTCAAAACATGCTCTTTGTCTAACCAAAGCCTTCAATGATTTCAAGTGCCTTTCCACCATCCACATTGACCTTGTGTGTACAAGTCCACACATTTGAATCTCCTCAACTTAGTGTATGGGGTAGTGTTCTTGTGCATTGAAAAATGTTGGTGGTAGATACTTTTGCATTTCACACATTAGCCTAGGAATTTCTCTCTTCCAATACTTTATATCATCTTCATGGATTTTTCTTTAATGACAACCATCTATGGATCATGATGTAAGAAAATAACATGTTTCAACAAAAGATATAAATACATATTACATTACAAGTAAAACACATGTCATTAAGTACAACAAAAAAATGATTTTTTTTTTTGCATATATATTGCAGCTACTTACCTCAAGTATTTTCCAAGATCATATATAACTTGTTTGAAGTTGTTTTCAAATTCGTTTGGGAGAGATAGAGGTAGAAAATATTGTAACAATAAAAACGAATCGTTACTTGTTCAAAACTAGACAAAAAAATAAAATATCAAAAAATGTATACAACCAATATATAAATATGAATACCAAAATCATTAATTACCTTAATGAAGGTATGTCAATCATGTGTTTTTACCCCACCAAACTCACCTTTCTTTGTTAAGATATTCTGTATGTTTGAACAAAAACCTGTGGGAAATTTATTTTTTGAATCGCCTCGTTTACACCATTGCTTTGTTGCTCTGTTAATAACTATGAAACATTGTTTTTTTCTCCATCGTTATTTGATTGGATCACACTTTGCATTGCATGATTGGCTTCCTGAATGTCATTACAAATTTTGACAATTTTTTCTTTATCCCTCCTGCCATCTTTGATTTGCCATAATGTTTCTGTCACATTCTTCCCGATATTCATTGTATCAAATAAATGAACTATTTTTAGGTCCTTATAGTAAGGAAACATTATGAATTGAGTGGGAAAACATTTCATTCCTCATGGAAGTCCATTATTACTACCTTCACGATGACGACATTGATGAAGCATAAATAAAATCAGAACACTACTTATCAAATGCGGTAAAATAAAATGAATAATCAAAATAAAATTTCAAAACATGATTCCATTTACGATACATAAACAAAATGTCTACCTCGAGGATTAATTTTGTCATATGCCAACTTCCATAGGTAAGGTGTCATTCTTTGTGGTTTTTGTCTAGTCTCTTGTTTCCCATTGAAAATATATGTTTCAGTAGTACGATATTTATGGTTCTTAGAGAGGAAGTGCCTACAATCATCAAACACCTCCTTTCCTAAAAATTTTGACCGATGAGATTTCATCTTAGGACCACAAAATGGACATGCAAATTTACCCTTTTTTTGAAGACCTACAACAGATGGATTAATGTGAATTATTAATATACAAAATGATTATTTAAACAACGTGCATGATATATTCAATTAATTATATACTATTCAATCATGCAATATAGAACGTTACATACCACAAAAATGTGTTAGTCTTGGGGCATCATGAATTATCCATAAAAGTATTCCACAACATTGAAATCTCTTCTGCCCAATTGGTTTACATATGCCATACATAGCGATGCCCTCCCATAACTTTAGTAGCTCGTCGATAAGAGGCTCGATATACACATTCATATCTTTAACTTGGTACTTACCTAATTTTTTTTAATTACACGAAATTACTACCATGGTATGTATATATACATAAATAAATAAATAAAATATGTTATGCAAAAAAAGAGAAAAATGAAAAATTTTAATTCGAAAAATTAATGTAAACAAATACATGTATTAATCATTATCAACATTATGTGCTTCCTCTTTATTTACATCCAAGGAGGAATTTTATTGTTGATAACAAAAATAGACCACACTAAGTAAACAAACCGAAGCTCTCCAAAGGGATTAACACTGTCAGTTTCCAAAGAAAGCCTAACATTACGAGGTTCATCTATAAATTATGGCCATTTTGCAGCAATTTCCTTAAATGCATAACCATCTACAGGCATTTTAAGAACACCATAGTCAGTTCTCTTTCGTGCGTGGTAATCCATAAATTGTGTTATGATTTAGCACCTGAACAACCTCTGCAAACATGGAATTATGGGAATATGTCAGAAAACCTTTCGAGGGACCAATTTTTTTACTTGATCGGTTCGATATCTACTGATACCACATACCGAGAATTATTTTTTCGATGCATATTTTCCATAATATATAATATTATCATCAGGACATGAATCTATACTTTGATACTCCATTCAAATGTCTTTCATAATGGCATGTAAATCCCGATATGTGCGAGGTAAAATATTTGACGAGGGTAACAGAAATTCACCTAACAATCTAAAACATAAAAAAATAAATAGTTAATTTAAAGAATAGTAATTGTAAATATTGAATTTTTATTTTACACATTAATTAACACTAAAAAAAATGGGGGCAAGTCAACCTTTATGTAGATATGATGAAACATATTACATACCTTAGGATCTGTGTCATACAAGTGTTCAACAAATGAATCGTAACTTTTAAGTTCACCAACAACAATGTAGTGGAGAGAATATTTTCTCTTGACCCTTTATAAAGTCGTTTAATTTCCTTTTCAATCAGAGGTTCATCATAAATACCATCGCTATTGTTCCCATGATCCTCATCTAGATGACTGAATAAGTCTTGGATCATTTGATTTGTCCCATCATCTTGAACAATGTTATTATTTTCATCTACTTCCATGGGATCATTAAATTGATCTTCATTATCTTCTTCAAGTTCTTCATCTTGTACTACAACATCATTTATGCTACTACTTGGTGCTTTGTACATAAAGTTAGGGGGGAAATCTAACTTTATAACTACAAACAATCATGAAAAATTACTGCATGTATAAAACAATATAAAAGTTTGAGAATACAATAAATATCAAAACAAATAATGAATGTATATATAGATAATTACCATGGGATGATATTCATTTGATCCCCCGTTTATGTGCCCATATTTTCTACAATGTTTTTTAGTTGTTTATATTAAAACTCTTTTAGGACGTCCAGTACAACAATTTTTGCAAGGGAAATAACATTTACCGTCACGCTTTTCACCCTCTTTAATTTTTTTCTCACCTCTAATGTTTTCTGACATTCTTCCCCACGGACATATACTGAAAAAAAAAATACCTATTTTTTGTTCACCAAGAAGATCGGCTTATACCCTTTTTGAAGTGTCGTTATTATAGTAAACTTGCCGCAACATCTGTAAAATGCAACATATTTATAGATTTTATAACGTCGCAATTCTGACGATAGTTGACCAAGTCAAAGTTGACTTGGTCAAATACTAGGTGACCATTGGGATGGGGAAAAATTAGTTTCCATAACGTCACAAGTGCGATGACTATTTTACCAATGTCGAAAGAGAGACAAAAATGCAATGTCGTCGCAAGAGCGACATCTACCTACCTCAGTCGTAAGAGTGACATGTGTTTGTATTACGTCGCAAGAGCGACATTATCGGGCAATATGGAGAAATTTTTTTAAAAGTTCCTCTATTTTTCGATAGTATGGCCAATTTTGTCCATAATGTCGCAAATAGAACGTCGAAATTTTTCCAATATATACAAGTGTAATAAAAGAGGCTATAGATCATGGTAGTTTCAAATGGATATACATTGACCCAACATATAACATTACACACCTCTTATTTGTGGATGATATTCTAATTTTATATGAAGCTACCGAAAGGATATTGGATAAATTTAGAAACATATTGGAGTTATTTTGCAAACCCACTATTATGATTATAAATCTTGGAAAATTCAATATTTCCATGTGGGGCATCACAAAAAAATAATAGGGCTACTTCTCCTAATTGTACCCCTACTAAGTGATTGATTTAGACCAAGGGATAAAGGATTTGGGATTCCACCTAAAACCCAATATGTATAAAAAAATGTGACTAGAAATGGTTGATTGTGAAGGTGGAAAAGAGATTAAACACAAAGTGAAATCATTGGCTCTCTCAAGGGGGTATGTTGGTTCTTGTTAAGGTTGTTTTGGAATCAATAATATTCTAAATTTGGATTTCTCTACCATGAGTTCCTAAAGGTGTCTTGGATGCCATTAGGAAACTATGCTACAAATTTATATGGTTAGGAGACCAAAAAACTAAAGGACTTGTATTGGCATCATGGAAAAAATTGGTTGTTCCAAAGGATATTGGAGGATGGGGCCTCAAAATCCCCTTTCTCCTCTCCAAATATATAGATGCAAAAAATGTTTGGAGGCTTATACAAGGAAAAGGATTGTTGTTCCAAGTAATCAGTGTAAAATATGTCATCCTAGGTACAATTGAAGATTAGGTTAGAAACATAGAAAAACAATTACATAATGGCTCAAACTTTTGGAAATTTGTGAATTTATCTTTTCAACTGGTAGGAAAATTTGGCTAATTTAGAAGGTGGGAAAGGAAGAGAAATTTAAAATAGGCCTTGATCCTTGGATAGGTAGTAAAGGCATACATATATTTTATTTTTGACCGATCCAAGATCTTAGAGGTAAATGATTTTACTCTCTTAAACAAATTATGGAGTGGGAGAGGTCTACAGATTGACAACAACATTGTCTCACCTAGGAGGAGATGGAATTAAGAGAAGGGTTTGTTGAAAAATTGAAAACTTACAAAGAAGTTTTAAAAGAAAAAAAAATTAAAATAGGATAATATGATGATTAGTTGATTTGGTCTCTCAATACCTCTTAAACATATGTGCCTAAACTAGGCTACATAGCACTTGTCAAGGAAGTTCTATAGGACCAATAGGCCTAGGGGTGGAGAATTATCTAGAAACTAAAGTTTCCATCCAAAAATAAATTTTTCATGTCGTTGACTTTAAACAATAAGGCAATTTCTTGGGAGGTACTTTGGAAGAATAAATTTCACCCTAAATTTACATTCATGAAACACTTTGTGTCAAGTAATAAAAAAAACATAATTACATATATAATGAGATATATATATTTGTATATGATATATAGGGTATGATCAATTATGAGAGCCTAAAGTATAATTATGTATCTAATTACCATCCCTTCAATTAAGTGGGATAAATAAAATAGTAGTGGGATAGACAAATATATTTGTCTTGGTCCAAGTTGGTGCAACTTATTAAAACAAACAAATGAAACCATAGAACATCTCATTATGTTCTTTACCTTTACTAAAGAGGTTTGGAAATAAGTGGAAGGCATGACATGGATGAAAAATATATGGGAAGGAGGAAACATAAAAGAATCCTTCATATCTTGGTACTCTAGTGGTACTCTAGAAAGGATATAAAGAAAATCAAATCCATTCCCCTCAACATAGCTTGGGAAGTATGGATTGCTAGAAATCTAATCTTATTTGAAGGAAAAGACATCCCCCCTCTCAAATGTACAATTTAATATATGATATATAGGGTATGATTGAACATGAAAGCCTAAAGCGTAAATACATATCTAATTACCATACCCTTCAATTAAGAGGGATTAATAAAATAGTAGTGGGATGGACAAAGATATATGTCTTGGTCCAGGTTGGTGCATATTATGCAAAGAAACATATAATTGTGCTTCGTCCCTTTATTAAATAGGTTTGGAAAGAAGTGGAAGGAATGATATGGATAAAATATGTATGGGAAAGAGGAAACATAGAAGAAGTCTTAAAATCTTGGTACTCTAGAAAGGATGAAAATAAGATCAAATCCCTTCCCTTCAACATAGCTTGGGGAGTATAGAAATATAATATTATTCAAAGGAAAAAAGACCCTCCCTCTCAAATGTGAAATTTAGTCTCTTAACATTTGAAATGCTTACTCATACATTGAGGAAAAACAATCCATACATGAACCCATAGAAGAAGTAATAAATAAGAATATCCACTAGGCATACTTTGATGGAGCATCATAAGGAAACACTCTGAAAGGAGGTGTGCGGGGAACCTTATATCTCTCGTACACATACTATGTATCCTTCAAAGCATGTATTGAGACGGAATCTAACAATTTATGTGAACTAACGACACTTAAATTACTTCTTCAATTGGCCTAAGAACATGGGGCCCATCAAATACAAATTTTTGGTGACTCTTTATTGGTCATAAAATGGATTGGAAAGGAAGCTCAAATTAGAAAATTCACCTTGCAGCTTCTTTATGAATATATAAAAATGAAGTTGAAAACTTTCCAAAGATGGATTGGACATGGACCAGGATACCAGGATTGCATCCATCCTACAATATGGTCATACTATAGACTTTACACATGCACCTAGGATATAAATAAATGTTGCAAATTATCATGATTGAGGATTGAAAACAAATTCACTTTTTAAATGATGTAACTATTTTTGTAACTTTTTGAGAAAAGAAATAGAATGATGATATATGTAACTATTTATAAAAAAATTGGAACAAAAATTAGTTTGTTGTTTGTAGTAAAACAAAGGTAAGTAGGAAGAGATTGTTTCTCTAAAGAACACTTTGAGAACCTTTTTGAATGCCAAGTGGAAGGTTGTGTTGGCTCGACTTTAGCTAGTATAGTCATCATCCTTCTTCTTTACATTGATGGAATTGTTCTTATGGAGAGGATTCCATATGATCTTGACAAGCAACTAAAAATTCTCAATGATTTCTAGTTTAGTATGAGTATGAATGTTGACACTAAAAAATTGGTTATGATAATTAAATCCAAAAATATCACTTACATTAGTTTCATGTATGACAAAAATAGCTTGGAGGAAGTGACATTGTACAAATATCTTGGATTCAATCTTCATCACAAGATTAATATGAACTATCACATCAAGAGAAAATGATAAATGGAAGGTGAAAAGATTATAACAGACTTGAAAATAGTTGTAAATCAACAAACCTTTGCCTATGGGATAAGAATAAACTCCTCTTTGAGATTCTCAGCATTCATGTTATCTTGCATGGTTGTGAATTTTGGTGCTACAACATCTCTAGAGAGAGAGAGAGAGAGAAAGAGAGAGAGAAATTTCAAAAGTGTTTTATAACTTATAATATCAAAATTAAAGGAAATACACCCTATCCTATCCTCCTCATAAAATAAAGTCTTTCCCCCATCGAGAACATGACTATGAATAGGTACCTAATGTAAAAGAAAAAGATAAACAACATGGAAGACAAGACCCCCCCTAAGATTTCTTCAAATTCCAATCAAAACGACCAACAAATCAAGTGGGGCTGGGATAAAGATGCCAAGTTTTGGGTAAACCATTGGGGAATAAAGGAAAAGATCACTCTATAGAGTAATAATAACATTAAAAATATTATTACATACTTCTTTATATTTGTGGAGATTGAGTTGTGTATATTTTTTGAAACATCCAATGTTTTAGGTGGACCCTCCTATTTTTTGAAACATCTAATGTTTTAGGTGGACCCTCCACCCATCATGAAAGTTGTAGTTGTCCCTGATAATGGGTAAAACACACACAAATTTCAAGAACTATGATGAACAATTGTGGAAACCTATATACTCAAATATTATTACATCTAAATTTGAGAAATTGTGGTGCTATAAAGAATTGGAGGATAAAAGAAAATTAAGATACTATAAAGGAGGTGATCAACCCTTATCTAAAATATCAAAAGCATTTCTTTGACTAGCATAAAGAAGAAACTCAACATTGCTAAAATAAGAACAAACCCTGACACTTCATACTAAAATGTGAAACGAAGGGTTGGACAATTCCTAAAACGTGTGGTTTTAAAAAATTTATCATATTTATAACACTAAGCACTTTCTCTTAGAATGTCTTATATATACACTTATATTAAATTACAATTTCAAAATATGTATAAAAAACTTTCAAATTAATTATAATTTAAAAATGAATATAACATGAGAATCCTTAAAAAAAAATGATTCTTAGAAAAACTAGTTTCACCCAAAAATTATAAATTATATAGAAAACTTTATAAAAGAAAAAGCTACTCCCATGTATTTTTTTTCAAGTTGGAAATTCAACAATTTCCCAATACATATAGTATACAATTATATCGAAAATTAAACATTAAGTAATTACACTAGAGTCCTCCCCGGATGGGGTGATACATTGCACAGTACTTCCACCTGGTATAGCGCCCAGCCTCGTATTAAATGAGGCAGGATGCTCCCCATCTCTTCAACATTAACGATGGGAGCAGGCCATTACAGTCGACCTCTGGATGAGCGACTTCTCCCTCATGGGAAAGGGTCGGCCTTGCAAGCATTTACTATGCAAAATTTATTGCGATGCCACGTTCAGCCATCCCATAAGATTGTGAAAGCAAAGCGGCATGGTCACATTCAGCTCATTCTTGCTCTGCAACTTTCCTTCGTTTGTGATCTCTAGCGCGCTTTTCTCTGCATCCCTCCGACTTTTCTGAGCCCTGGTGCATTTGATACCCACTCCTTCACCACGATGCCTAGAGAGAGAGGAAAACCTCGTCGGGGGTTGGCCTGGTACACCCACGCTGCTCAACGCTAGAGGAGACAACATTTGGAAAGATCACTCTCGCTAGCCAACTCCATTCTTTGTCGGAGAGCACAGGAAGCCCATCTCTCACTCCAGGCTTATGCTATTGATTCTGTGATAGAGGAGCGCGCTCAGACCCCACCTGAACATCTTTTAATCTCGGGTAATTGGCAGCCTACAGGCACTACGTAGGAAGAAAATCCTCCAACTGCACTTGAAACTCAAGCCAGAAGTGTCATAAGGGGGAGGCTTGATGAGGAATTCCCAACCTGTTATGTTGAGGAAGTGCCTTATGCGGAAAACACTCTGACTGCCCTGGAACCTCAGGCAAGAGGCAGCACAAGGGGGGGGCTCTGTGAGGAATTCCCGATGTGTTATGTCGAGGAAGTGCCTTACATGGATTTGTTCTCGCAGGGGACCTGCGCGGTAATGGTGCACCATACAGACATAGCCGCCATGGGCAGGGGTGTGGGTAGTGCAGACACAGAAGCAGTTATTCCAGGCGAGGCAACTACAAGGGAAACGAGGGTCACTGCAAGTGAGGGTGACGAAACCCGAGTGCCAACTCCCAACCAAACCATGCATGGTCATCATGGTGCCTCGCCACCCTTCCTCCATGCAACACACTTGGATCTGGTGTTTGAACTACGAGGACAAATGGAAGACCAGGAGCATAGAGTCCTCCTAATGGGACAACGATTGGATATGCTTCTAGACGCGTACTCCAATGCCCTGGAAAATCAAAAATGCCCAACATGCACCCAACCATTTGTCATCCAGGCCAGAACAGCGCGGCAGGAGGACGAGGACAACAGGCCACCAGGTATTTGATCTAGTCATTTTCAGTCTAGTTTTCTCTTTTACTTCCAACCATGTTGGGGCTCCCTTTTGCTTTAACTCTTGTTGTTCAAAGTCAAGTCCAAGCTTATAACAAAGCTCTCTGTAATGCCTTAAACAGTCTTAAGTCGATGCATGGCCATCTATCCTAGTTTCCTTCAGGTAGGACAGATGGCGAAACAATCTTTTGTTTTTTATCCAGAAGGAACATATGAGCCCCAAGTTGTGTTGGTTTCCGGTAAAATGACGACACACTTGGCGGCTGAGGCACCGTTGTATCTTTTTGTTAATATAATATAGCAGGCAACACCCTTTTTTACTTTAAAAAAAAAAATTACACTAAAGTCCTATTATGTATTACCTCAATTTTTCAATCTTACATGAAAGTGGTAAAGTATAAATTCTACAATTTTTACGTTATCAATGTAGAATTATACAAATCACTTCTACACATAATACAAAAATATGATCATATGTAACCAAATGAATAGAACATTATTTTAGAGTATATGAAACTTCCCTCATAATATAAGGGTGGGGGTGGGGAGAGATTAATAGAAGAAACATAAAGTTCCAACATTATTAACATTATACTATTATTTAGTAAACTTACAATAGCTTAAAAGAATAATAAACAATAAAACATAAAAATGCCTTATCACTCACGTTATCTTTCTTAATAAATTGTTAGAACTATATAATTTTTATTAATAATTTAAAACAAACACAAAGGAAACTATCTTCTTAATTTATTTGGTAATGTCCTATTTCAATAATACTATATATAGTATTTTGAATGAATTTAATTCTTAAGAATGTGTTTTTTTTCAATCACGTGTTTGAATTTGAATAAGATGGGATAACTTTATACACTAATCAATTTAATATCATAATTTTAAAAAATAAAATTATAAAAAAATTTAAATAATATTTTAATTTTTTTAAAGTTTGATAAACTAATTTTAATTTTAATCAACTAATCATCATCTTCATCAATATCTAATTATATTTAAATAAAAAAATATTTAAATATCTAATTATCTAATTATATAAAAACATATTATAATAAAATAAATTACTATAAATTCATTTTCTAACTTTCTAGATCTTATTATACTTTTTCTTTTTAATAGAATTGTTGGTTCGTGACATCTTCTTTTCTAATCTCATTGACCAAACTCCATGGTTTGCTAAGATTAGGTAGAGATCCACATTAAATTAAATTGATCAAATTAGATGAATATTGAATTAAATTAACCAAATTTATGCATGTTGTGATTAATATTAAATTAAATTATTTTATTATTATTATTATCTCATTGACCAAACTCCATGGTTTGTTAAGATTAGTAGAGATCCACATTAAATTAAATTGATTAAATTAAATAAATATTGAATTAAATTAACCAAATTTATGCATGTTGTAATTAATATTAAATTAAATTATTTTTTTATTATTATTTTTAAGATGAAGGTGTACACTTATTGAAAGTGATTTCTACAAACAAGTTTCCATATGCTCTTAATATTTTTAGTCGTCACAATTAAAAGCTAAGATTTCAACTATTAACTCCCTTACATGCTTAGGATATGTTTGTTTATCATTAAAAAAAAACGTGTTTAAGTGTTTAGAATAATAATGATGATTCTAAAGTGTTTTACTACTTTTAAGTTTTTTTACCAAGTTTTTTTAGAGCTTAAGAATTTTACTGAATTTTTATTACATTTGTGGGTGAGTGGGACGCCATCTGCTTCCCCTACGGGGTGAGTGGAGCGCCCTCTTCTTACCAGCTGGAGTGACTTGGAAATTCGTGGGTTTTTAAATGTACATGCGACACATTTTTGCTCCGTCTTTCCGATTTACAGATGTCCTAGTCCGATTATTATACGACATTCCCTTCGCAGATGATCACCATTTCATTTCAGCGGTGGAACTTTTGAAGAATAGCCTCTACAAAGGTGCCATTGAGGGTGGGATCCTCCGTTGGATAAATCCTTTCCATGAAGGATATGCAGTGAGAAGAGCCTCTGTGAAGGTGGCGTCGAGGGTGGGATCTTCCATCAGATAAATCCTGCTCACGAAGGATATGCAAAGGTTAAACTGTCTGTGCTGTCCAGCAGTACTAGAAACTCCGGTCCTCCCGCCTGTTTGTGGCATAAAATCCATAGTTCAGATTGCATTGCATTAACCAAATCCAGGTATATTTTATGTCTTGTGACGGTTATGGCCGATCAATAGACTGTCCGAACATTTCTTGGGTGGCTGTGGAACTTGTACATTTTATGTCTTGTGACGGTTATGGCCGATCAATAGACTGTTCGAACATTTCTTGGGTGGCTGTGGAACTGGTACATTTTATGTATTAAATATATATAGTATGATTTAAATGTGTCCTTAGATTGTAAACTTCAATGATTTATAGTTTATATTTGGCCTGTAATTAGATGAAATTTTTAATAAATGTTGTATCTGAGAAAACTTGAACTGCACTATTTCATACCATTACTTTCTTTTCAAAACTAGGATAAAATTTAGGGTTGGAATTTAGGGTTAGGGTTTATGTTTTACCCAAAAAAAAAAAATACAATTTATATTCAACCTCCAAAAAAATATTATTTTCAAAGTTTCATTTTGAAATTAAAATGAAAAAGTTGGTAGTGTTGTATGCAGTTTATATTTATCAGTTGGTAAACAATTATTTTTGTTGGAATTTGACAAAGCCAAAATATTAAGTATCTTATAGTTTCAATTGATTTTAGGATTAATTTAAGTTTTAGATTGTTTAAAAACTTTAAAAATTGTTTAAATCATTAACTCTACCTATATCAACCACTAATAATATTTCATATATAACAATACAATTAATGCTGTTTATGATAAAATATATCCTGTCATATATATATATAACATTATATTACATTATTATTAGTGTTTATTCTAAAATATACACTTTCATATAAAACAACATCCCACATATAAAAGCATGTGCAACAGCTACAATACAACAACAATCAATGTTGTTTGTGCTAGGATATACCCTCTCATATATAACATATATAACAGCAGCATGGACAGCAATACAACAACAATTAATGTTGTTTATACTTTATGCCGAGATTTTGTATACATAACATTAAATGAAGTAATATTATTTATATAACAGCAGCATGGACAGCAATACAACAACAATTAATGTTGTCTATACTTTATGCCGAGATTTTTAATACATAACATTAAATGAAGTAATATTATTTATGCTTTATGTTGGAATTTTTTATATATATAACATTAAATCAATGGATGTTGTTTATATTGTGATATACTTTATTATACATTAAATTATTGTTATTGATAGGGATAGAGACTAGAAAGGTAATAATAAATAGGAATTTGGGACACTTGGGATCTTTTTTTGGAATTGTCGTGGTTTTTCATGGCGCAAAGGTCCTATGATAAGTTGGATCCCGAGTGGTAATGATATTATCTATCTAGCTGAAACTTGGGAGCATGAGGAGTCTAAGGTCCCTAACATGGAAGGATTTGTTTTGTGGTTGGCATGGAACAAAAAATCTCACCATAGAGGGATAGGAGGCATATCTTGTTATATTAGAAAAAACGTTTCTCCTCACATTCAACTTCATAAGATTGACCCTCTTAATCAATACATTTGGATAGAAATTTCAGACACCAATGCTAAGAAGATGTATATAGAAATTTGTTATTTTGCACCT